>JAGHMJ010003241.1:0-547500 GCA_018749465.1 Paracanthobrama guichenoti
ATTTAGAATTTTAAACCTACAAGTAAGTGTATTTCTATGATGAGTCCTGTGGGCGAAAATGCCTTGTTGATGCTAGCGGTCAGAGGAGAATGGGCCGACTGATTCAAGCTGATAGAAGAGCAACTTTGACTGAAATAACCACTCGTTACAACCGAGGTATGCAGCAAAGCATTTGTGAAGCCACAACACGCACAACCTTGAGGCGGATGGGCTACAACAGCAGAAGACCCCACCGGGTACCACTCATCTCCACTACAAATAGGAAAAAGAGGCTACAATTTGCATCAGCTCACCAAAATTGGACAGTTGAAGACTGGAAAAATGTTGCCTGGTCTGATGAGTCTCGATTTCTGTTGAGACATTCAGATGGTAGAGTCAGAATTTGGTGTAAACAGAATGAGAACATGGATCCATCATGCCTTGTTACCACTGTGCAGGCTGGTGGTGGTGGTGTAATGGTGTGGGGGATGTTTTCTTGGCACACTTTAGGCCCCTTAGTGCCAATTGGGCATCGTTTAAATGCCACGACCTACCTGAGCATTGTTTCTGACCACCATGTACCCATTCTCTGATGGTTACTTCCAGCAGGATAATGCACCATGTCACAAAGCTCGAATCATTTCAAATTGGTTTCCTGAACATGACAATGAATTCACTGTACTAAAATGGCCCCCACAGTCACCAGATCTCAACCCAATAGAGCATCTTTGGGATGTGGTGGAACGGGAGCTTCATGCCCTGGTTGTGCATCCCACAAATCTCCATCAACTGCAAGATGCTATCCTATCAATATGGGCCAACATTTCTAAAGAATGCTTTCAGCACCTTGTTGAATCAATGCCACGTAGAATTAAGGCAGTTCTGAAGGCGAAAGGGGGTCAAACACAGTATTAGTATGGTGTTCCTAATAATCCTTTAGGGTGAGTGTGTATATATATATATATATATATATATATATATATATATATATATATAAATAAATAAAACAAATGTATAATATAAATTGTATGGCCCCCATTTCTGAAACTGCACCTACAGTACAGTACTAATCCATAATTGAAACAGAAATAGAATAAAAAGTGTAAATTAAAACAATTACACTTTCTAGTGTTCACGTCTCCACTAAGACCAAATAAAGCCTGGTATTTGAAAGCAGCACTGTTGAGGATTTGGCTTTAAATCTTGTAGGAAATGGTTATTAGTTGACAACATTTGCCATCCAATGGGGAAAAAGAAACACCTGTAGTCTCTGCCTCTATAAACGCAATCAGAGATTTCGAGATTTCAAAGACACCTATTCAATAAACAGACTGAGAAATAATCTGTCAAAACAGTCAGATCAGACAAAACGGGATAAAAAAAGGGATGAGGGACATCTAATCACGGTTGTGACACTACTGTCTGTGCCGGGTTATGTAAACACAGACGATGAAACGTTCCCCTATAGTGTCTCAAAGAGCTCAAAGACAAACAAAACAAAATAGTGGAGGAAACTGGAATTATCTCACTAAATAATATCAAAAAAGCTCTGTGAAAACACCACTGGCACAACAGATGATATTTAATAATTCATTATCAGGACAATTACAGGATGTTTGAAACTTTATAACCTGTTTTATTCTTCCCAACAGAGCGGAAATATGCAAAACCACTGTAAACACAAGTAGCAAAGAAGGCAATCCCAGAAAGAATTGCAACAAGCTGATCAATTGCAACAATCTCCCCAATAAAGAGATGTTTCAATCTATAAATATATTTAATTCAGTATTAGAAATTATTTTAAAAATGTATTTATTAGCTACCTCAGACAAGGTGTGTACAAGGTGTTTGCTTAGCATGCTTGTTAGCAACATGCTAACATCCACTATTGAGTCTCCAGTTCACTTCAAAGTACAAGTGTGGGTTTCTGTCTTTGTAGAGCATTCCAAATCAGTCACTTATGAGGTGGTTCACTAGGTTTTGAAATAGAGCTTTAGTCTGCAATTTATTTAAAACTTAATGCTTATTAGTATATTACCTAAAGGGATCACTGATCTATGAGAGCTATTCAGGCAAGAGTTGAAAGTACTGATATGGAGGGCGAAAAAAAAAATCTTGGCTAATCCAAGCTTTATAATGGCAGTGAATGACAGCCCAAAGTTTGAAGCCCAAAAAAGTGCATCCATCCATCCATTATAAAAGTAATCCACACGGCTTCGGGGGGTTAATAAAGGCCTTCTGAAGCGAATTGATGGGTTTGTGTAAGAAAAATACCCATATTTAAAACTTTATAAAGTCTTTCGTATTCAACTTGCGTAGAAAGGAAGAAAGGCCATTGAATACAGAAGGAAGCTACATATTTTACTTTATAACACATTAAATATGGGTATTTTTCTTACACAAATGCATTGCTTCACTTATTAACCCCCCAGAGCCGTGTGAATTACTTTTATAATGGATGGATGCACTTTTTTGGTCTTTAAACTTTGGGCTGTCATTCACTGCCATTATAAAGCTTGGATTAGCCAGGACATTGTTTAATATAACTCCGATTGTATTCGTCTGAAAGAAGAAAGTCATATACACCTAGGATGACTTGACGGTGAGTAAATCATGGGCTAATTTTCAGTTTTTGGGTGAACTATCCCTTTAAAGTCCTCATGAAATCAAAATCGATGTTATTTACTTGTTAGCACACATTACAGGTCTTAGGCCCCGTCCACACAGAGACCCATTTAGCTGTATACGTAAAAATGTTGTACTGTATCAGCGTATGTACAGCCAATCCATATATTTTGTGAAACAGTGATGTCATCACATCACATCCTGCACGGGGAAAGACTAGAAAGGGATACTGGGCATGCGCACATCAATATTGCGTGATTTAATTACTGTATTTGCATTATTGTAAGTGTAGGTTCAGGGTTGGGGTAGGTGTAGGCATTAATAAAACACAATCTGGTAAGCAGCAAATTTATTTATTTTGCCTCACTTTCTACCATTGCTGTAGCCCTTCTAGCCATAACTCTTCTTCTCCGTTTTTAGTGTATTTCTGTGGCAGAATTACAGTGCCACATACTGGCCTGGCATATATACTACATTGTTTTGAGTTGGTTTCAGTGCTCTCGTGTGTACACAGATATTTCTTGAAACGAGGGGGAAAAAAAGACTGGATAGGGAAAGCTCTGGCTTCATGTGGACGGGGCCTTAGGGTGAACAATTAATCTGTGCAAGTTAATACACAGAAAAAAATGCCTTGGTAATCTTTAATCAAAATCTGAAAAGTAACTTCTGGTCTGGAATGGTGTTCCCTTTCCGATGACGGCAGATTGACGGCTTAGGTTTGAAAATGCATAAGCACTCCCCTCCAACCGTTAGTGTGCTATGAGCGAGAGATGGAGAGGAGGAACGCTGAAGTGAAACCCTGCCCTCTATTCAATATTCTGTTTCATTTGGAAATACGTCACAGCACTGAAATAAAATCAGTTGCAACTTCCGGTTCACTGGGACTTTAGATTTCAATACCGAAGCTCCTGGCATGTTGTGACTGTGATTCAGAGTTAATGCTGTGGAGATTTTAAGGTGTGTTTGCGGCAATATTTCCATTGAGCAGTACTATACAATTCATCCATAACTCTAACGGATGTCCTAAAAATGTCATCCCAGCACCGCCCGTTTCTCTCTAGGGCCGGTTTTCTCTCTCGTACTCTCTCTTTCTGTGTTTCTATCGCTCTCTGCAGTGGCTCCATTTGTTTTATCTTTCACTATCTCGCCCACACTGTAGACTCACAGTATAGATCTGATATTGCTCCTTAAAACAAAGTATGATCAACCTCTGACACCGCCTACCTGAGTGGCCTGAGGGGAAGAGCAGGATGCATTATATAAGTTGTTGCATAGTTTTAAGATCAATACGCTTTCATGAATGCATGGACATTTAGTTTGGAAGGGGTTCAGATCAGACACAATCATAAATCAATTAAGTAACTTATCTGTCTGTCAGTCTCTTTCTCTCACTGCTTTTCTTTTCAGTCCTCTTATACAGTATGATTATTGAACTTTGTGAAAAGCATCTCAAGAAAATTATATTTTCATTTTAACTTGTGAATATTGCTACTAATTATTGTTGCCTTTGGTGGAGAAATGCCATTCCGTTTCATGCACGTTAATGAGTTGGTTATGACTGAGCTCATAATCAACTAATCTACAGCTAATGAATCACCCTTTGCAGTTTGCTTCTTTCAAAAAACATCCTTATTTGTTAGATAGATGATTAAATAAAACATAAAGTTGTGTAAAAGTGATTGACTTATGCTTACCCACTTTTACAACCTAAAAGAGCTTTTTCTGATCTTAATATGAACAACAGGTGAAAAAAAAAATTACAAAAACACAAAAAATGGTCCAATCAAAATGTACGTAGTTTGTGCCACCCAACTTTAGTGTGGTGAATTATTGATCAAAGACATGCTGGGCAGATTATTACGGTGGCCGAGAGAGCTCAATGCTCTGCAGCTGAAGAAAACCGAAGAAAACACATGCAAATTAAGAAAACACCTTCATCGGTTTTACAACACATGTGCTGCAAACGTTCACAACATAGCCAAATACAAAAACACAATGCAAACATTCACAACACAACCAAATACAGGCCCGGCAATCTCAAGCCCCCCTCTGCGATGATCTGAATGATGATGAGGCCTACTTTTATAATTAAATTAATACTATTAATACTACAACAATGAATTTGCCCTTATAATATATATATATATATATATATATATATATATATATATATATATATATATATATATGTGTGTGTGTGTGTGTGTGTGTGTGTGTGTGTGTGTGTGTGTGTGTGTGTGTAAATATATGATAGCGCATCACAACATTAGCTAACTCCTTTGCTAACACAAAGTTTCTTCTATTTTTTTCTCTCTCACTAGGCTACGTATGGGCCACAAGAGAAATATTAAGAAAATAAATTAAAAGTTATATAGCCTACCGTTATCAGAACATAGATCAGCTCTCATCGCTCAGTTTTTAGTTTCACTTTCTGCAGTGAATACGTTAACTGACTAGGATTTCAGACTTCATCACCAGCATAACTAACTGTAGCGAATATCGAGCCCCAGGGGAAATGGTGCGGGATTTATGCACGCGTTTAATCGTGTTACAATCAAATATGCATAAATTGGCACAGAGGGGAATTTGGATATTAACAGTTGATTATAACGGATTATAACAATTATTAATATCTAGGGCTTGATTCAACTTTTAGAAATTTCTTTGATTCTAGAATTGAGTTCAAAGGACGGATAATTGTCCACCAAATATCTCCCTTTTAATAACTCTTAAACAGCACCTCTCTGGCCAGGAGAAGTATCTGTCCTTTTAATTTGTAACAGGGTCGGTTCACCGTAAAAGTGACCTATGTATGAGCACCTCAAGCACAATCACGTGTGAATATATAGACTTTAATAAATCAACAAACAATAAACAAACATACACAAATTAACTGAAAGAAGGAAGGAGAGAGAGAGAGAGAGAGAGAGAGAGAGAGAGAGAGAGAGAGAGAGAGAGAGAGAGTGTGAGAGAGAGAGAGACAAGGCAGCGGTGATACTATTGACACAACCTATTGAGCACAAGCAAGAAATCAGTCCAACTTATTGGTATAAGCTCAAGACTTTATAACGACAGCTTAAGGGATACTTGCATATGTTTCCTTGGTCGCGAGTTCGTGCGTTTAGGAGAATTCCGCGATCCGGTCCGTGTTTGAATCTTGCAGGGTGGGTCCTTGGAGTCCGCGGGAAATTCAACTTTGGTTCCTTTGTGTGATGAGATCCGTTGGAAGATGGTGAAGAAGGCGAAGAAGAAGAGGAAGGAGAAAAACCAAAAGAGGTGGCAACAGGAAGCAAAAAGAAGAGGAAGAGAAGCGTTTGTGGCCCGTCTTAAAGGGCCGTGACGGGGCACGCCTCTTTTGTCGGAACAGCCAATCAGAGCGAAGGAACTCAGAAGTGGGAAATCTCCCTTTGTCTTGGGTCTCGCTTCATTAACATGTTTATGGCTCTCTCTTAGATAAGCAGACTTTGGGGTTTTGGCATCAAAGAAAGAGTTTGATGCATCATAGTACCACACAACACACCTAGCCGGCCTACAAATTGCGAGACAAAGATTTCGAGACCAAGCATGGGGAGTTTAACTTAAGAGTTAAAGGAACGGCGAGGATTGACGTCATTCTTCCTTACGCATTCACTGGCTATAAGTTTCTAACCTATCAAACACATCTAAAATGGTTATAACAAAAGGCATGCATACATACAGGGAACAGCATACCTAAAATGAAAAATAACTAAGTTAAAAGTCATATAATCTGTTCGGATGTCCTTTGGTATGTGTGAGGGAGGGGCTGTTTATGACGGTGAGCTGCACGAGGCATGGTTTGTGTCCTTTTAGCACCGTTAACCTGTCAGTATGTAGACTTCACGGCGCCGGTCTTGCTTGAGTCATTATAAATAATCAAAGTATTGGTCCATTGATCATTTATGAGCACCGTCCATACGCTACATAACGCAAAGTTCGCACATTAGGCTACTTGATATTGATTTGCCTTCATAGTTTAAAACGCAAACATTTCCAACATTGTAACGTTACATTTGTCTTTGTCAACAATACTCGGTTCCTTTCTGTCCTTCTATCCGTGCAGACGTGTTTTCTCTCTGTTCCCTGCTGGCTCTTGCGCTGTTTTGTTTTGTCTAGTGTTTCGTCTCTTCTCTTCTCTGACTGCTGCTTTGCTGGACTCTTGAAAATACTGAAATGGAATTGATTAACTGGTCAATCAGCGCAATCAACAAGATTTTCTCACTAAGGAAGGGTGCCCCGGGAGAACCCACCTGCCCGGACGGGACCTTTGCTGCAGGGTACGTGAGGGACGCATGGAACAACTGGCAAGTCCTGTGCCTAGAGGCTCTGTCCGTGGAGGATGCGGAAGATTTATACATGATTGGATTATTGATGGCGGGGTTCCTATTCTTTGGCTTTGGGATTGCCCTGACCTATCGGAAGATTGGTAAGACAGCTGCAAGCAAATTCACCCAGCCACTGTCTGTGGAAATTAAAGAATGCTTCGGGGTTGTGTGTGACCGTCTGAAGGAATTAGATCAGAAAGTGATAGGAATTGAGGAACTGAACCGTAACAACGCAGTCCGGACTGCGGATACGCAGGGTAGAGTGGGCTCTATCGGGGGTCAGATCGGTGAACTTTTACGGACTGTAACCGGTCTGGCCATGAGGCTGGACGTAATGTCTAGGGAAACTGCACAGACCGGACGCGAATGCTGAGGACCAGATCTGATTGATTGATTATGATCCGGACAAATTACCAAGATCATCAAATGGATTAAAAATAATAAATTGTATTTGCCTGACCTAATCAACTAGCCCAACGAACCTCACTTGGTCCCTATCTCTTGGTTGGGATTTCAGCCTGACAGCTGGGTCTGCTATCTTCCCCTGTGCACTGCCTTATCTCCCTTCAAGGACAAACCATAGAACTGAACTCGAAAACATCTGAAGTTATGGCTAACATTCTCACACAACACAATCTCAGACTCACTCGCACCATACACAACCTACCCGATCCCACCCCCTCCAACCGTCTGCCTGTCTTTGTTATCTATCTCCTCTCCCACTCCATACAAAAAATCCCATCACGTGACCACGTGTACTGTGTCATGTTTATGTTTATGTTTATGTTTTGTTGTGTTTGCTATGTAATGCTTGCTAAATTGCATTCTTGTATTTCTGGAGAGCGTAGGGTGGCGCCTGAATAATCGGCTGCGGCCCGGAGGCTTGCTCCAAACTTCATTTCGTTATACTGTACTTGTACATGTGTAATGACAAATAAACTTCAACTTCAACTTCAACTTCAAAATGATGGACAACGATTCACAGGGCACGCCATATCCCGTGATAATAAAATCAAGAAATAAATAAATAATTTATTAATAATACATTTTCATGCAAGCCCCCCGGAGAATTGTAAAATGGTTAAATGGCTGGAACCGCTTCTTGTTCAGTGTAACCTACTCTTCAGTGGTCTGATTGATCACCGAAAGGTGAGGTTTTTTGTTTGTTTTAACATCCTGTGGACTGTTGCACAAAGCTGGTTTCAGTTGCTACCCAGGTAAGATCGAGATTAGTTTGAGCAAACTCTGGTTTTTCAGGCTCAAGAAAGTGGATTGGTTTGTAGCAGTGTTCATCACCATGGTAACTTACACTACACGGCTAACCTGCTCTGGAGCTCTGGAGATCGCAAACCCAAACTGGACCAATCAGCTGCAAGTAAAGATGCAGTAAAGCCACACCCCCTGTATCTCTCGTTCCAAATTAAAGCAGTTTATAGTGAAAAAACTTTAGAGACAAAATTGCTCATCTTTTAGTGCTAATTATTTATTATATTTATATTATATGAATTATAATTACTTTTAATTCATATAATATATTCATATCATTATTATATTAACTGACAAGTAGCCCAATATTAATATAAATATAATACATGCACTCATAATTCTTTTAAACAACATGTATTCATTTGAGCTCTTTGTGCTCCTATAATTATTAGGCATATTTCTTTGATTCACATCATGCATTGATATAGTCAGATAATCTTTAAGCTGCCTTCTCAAACTGTCGCTGCAGCAGAAGTGTTTATTCCTGCTTTCTAAACATTTAATTTATGATCATTTTCAAAACGATCTCTCAATCTTCAGAAGAGAAGTGAATTGCGCCGTCTCTCTTGCGAGAAGTGAATCAAACGGACACTGTGATTGGCTGTTTGCCGCACTTTCAGGTGCACACGTTTCAGAGTTAATCACTAACTCTGGATTAAACCTGAGTTGACAGAGAACGTTTATGCCAAGCTTTGAGAGACCGTTGAACTTGATCTAAACCAGGCTGGATTTATCTGGATTTGTCAACTCTAAACCTACTCTGAAACTCAGAGTTTGTTCAGCTAGCTTCATGCAACAGGCCTCTGATCGTATGTGTAGTGTTGCGTTGTGAGCATTTGCAGCGTTTTTTTGTGTTGTGAACGTTTGCAGGGCGTTTCTGTATTTCATTGTGTTGTGAACGTTTGAACTGCAGGGGGATTGTGAGTTGATGAAAAGCTAATGATTAAATCATAAATTATTTGAACATTTAAACAAGCAAAATAAAACTGAACACTAAAAATATTAATATTTTATTTGTTTACCTGCATGTCAATGTGACCATTATCTGACATCAGAGAGCTGTGAACATGCAAATGTGTTGTTAAATTATTGAAAAATTAATGGGTCACAATATTTTAGCTCATAGGGTTTGTCTAACAAAAAAAAAAGGTTGGGAATCCCTGCATTTTATGAACAGATAATAATAAACATAAAAACGGCAATGACACATTCAAAATTTTCCTGGCTTGAAATATTTTGTCCAGCCTTTTGTCCAGATCAATAATTAGTGAAGATCACTTGATATGATTAAAGGTGTCCTGCCACACAAAAAAGTATTTATTATTATTATTATTATTATTATTATTTAAATATTTTAGATCCATATGTGTTTGTGTTATGTCAGTTACAACCCAGCTCTAACCACATAGTTTAGTAATATTCAACATTTCAAGTAATAGTAAAAAATATATATATATATAAAAAGATTATTCAATTTGCTGGAATTTTACTATTAATTGAAATGCATAAATCTTAAAAAAGGCTTGTGTGTGTGTGTGTGTGTGTGTGTGTGTGTGTGTGTGTGTGTGTGTGTGTGTGTGTGTGTGTGTGTGTGTGTGTGTGTGTGTGTGTGTGTACCTTGTTTGGCTATACTTGTGAGGGCACAAATGTCCTCACTTATACACTCTAAAAAATGCTGGGTTAAAAACAACCCAATTGCTGGGTTAGTCCATTTTCAACCCAACTTGAGTTGTTTTTAACCCAGCATTTTTTAGAGTGTACAGGTGCTGGTCATATAATTAGAATATCATCAAAAAGTTGATTTATTCCACTAATTCCATTCAAAAAGTGAAACTTGTATATTATATTCATTCATTACACACAGACTGATGTATTTCAAATGTTTATTTCTTTTAATTTTGATGATTATAACTGACAACCGAAGAAAATCCCAAATTCAGTATCTCAGAAAATTAGAATATTACTTAAGACCAATACAAAGAAAGGATTTTTAGAGATCTTGGCCAAATGAAAAGTATGAACATGAAAAGTATGCGCATCTACAGCACTCAATGCTTAGCTGGGGCTCCTTTTGCCTGAATTACTGCAGCAATGCGGCGTGGCATGGAGTCGATCAGTCTGTGGCCCTGCTCAGGTGTTCTGAGAGCCCAGGTTGCTCTGATAGTGGCCTTCAGCTCTTCTGCATTGTTGGGTCTGGCATATCGCATCTTCCTCTTCACAATAGCCCATAGATTTTCTATGGGGTTAAGGTCAGGCGAGTTTGCTGGCCAATTAAGAACAGGGATACCATGGTCCTTAAACCAGGTACTGGTTGCTTTGGCACTGTGTGCAGGTGCCAAGTCCTGTTGGAAAATGAAACCTGCATCTCCATAAAGTTGGTCAGCAGCAGGAAGCATGAAGTGCTCTAAAACGTCCTGGTATATGGCTACGTTGACCTTGGACCTCAGAAAACACAGTGGACCAACACCAGCAGATGACATGGTACCCCAAACCATCACTGACTGTGGAAACTTTACACTGGACCTCAAGCAACGTGGATTGTGTGCCTCTCCTCTCTTCCTCCAGACTCTGGGACCCTGATTTACTTTCATCAGAGAACATAACTTTGGAGCACTCAGCAGCAGTCCAGTCCTTTTTGTCTTTAGCCCAGGCGAGACGCTTCTGACGCTGTCTGTTGTTCAAGAGTGGCTTGACTCAAGGAATGCGACAGCTGAAACCCATGTCTTGCATACGTCTGTGCGTAGTGGTTCTTGAAGCACTGACTCCAGCTGCAGTCCTCTCTTTGTGAATCTCCCCCACATTTTTGAATAGGTTTTGTTTCACAATCCTTTCCAGGGTGCGGTTATCCCTATTGCTTGTATGCTTTTTTTCTACCACATCTTTTCCTTCCCTTTGCCTCTCTATTAATGTGCTTGGACACAGAGCTCTGGGAACAGCCAGCCTCTCTTGCAATGACATTTTGTGTCTTGCCCTCCTTGTGCAAGGTGTCAATGGTCATCGTTTGGACAACTGTCCAGTCAGCAGTCTTCCCCATGATTGTGTAGCCTACAGAACTAGCCTGAGAGACCATTTAAAGGCCTCTGCAGGTGTTTTGAGTTCATCAGCTGATTAGAGTGTGGCACCAGCGGTCTTCAACTGTTCACCTGTATAGTAAAATATTATGAAAACTGACTAGTGAGGACATTTGACTGGTCGTCACTAGTTAAAAAGGCTTATAAATCAGCCAAAACATGTTTTTATTTAAATATATTGTTTTGCACATGTTTCTGGGATGGGTAGGTTTAGGGATAGGGATTGGGTTAGGGGATAGAAAATATCATTAATCTGATATAAAATCAATGGAAGTCTATGCAATGTCCTCACTAATACACTCTAAAAAAATGCTGGGTTAAAAACAACCCAAGTTGGGTTGAAAAATGGACTAACCCAGCAATTGGGTTGTTTTAACCCAGTGATTAGGTTAAATGTTTGCTTAAAACAACCCAGTCGCTGGGTTAGTCCATTTTCAACCCAGCTTGGGTTGTTTTTAACCCAGCATTTTATAGTGTATAGTGAAACAAACGTGTGTATATGTGTGTACTAGTATTTAAAGTATTTTTTTTTCATATTTCAATATAGCTTACATTTATTTTCAGTTTTAGTCATTTAAGCACTTCAACATAAACGTATCTTATTTCAGTTTTCAAGGCAAGCATTCTAACTTTAATGTTTTTTATTTTATTTTATTTTATTTTATTTTTATTTAATATTTATATTTGATTTCAATTGCCAGAAACAATTCAGTGTTTCAATGCATTTTTGTTCACTTTCATATTCTAAAATTGTGGTGCTGTTTTATGTCACCACCACCATCCGATGTCGAATCTGAAACAAAACTTGTCGAGAACCAGTAATTTTAAAGAGATTTACTAATACAAATACAAATATTACATCTACTCACCGTTATGCTGTTCCAGATAACATTTTGCTATAAATAACTTCCACTGTGACCCATGGAGGAAAGAAAGTCAGACGGGTTTTGAAAGGCACAAGAATTTAAAATTTTTGAGTGAACTATTCCTTTAAAGAATACTTTAAAGGCAAACTTGAGATGCTGTAAATGAGCTTTTGTGGGTATACGCTTTAGAGGCTTAGCGACTACAGTATCGATTACACTGCCGCACCAAGTATATTTTGTGGTTTCTCAACATGGCAGTTCATTGTTACAGTGTGACACTTGCTAGAGCAGTTAGCCCTGCTCACTCTCTCTGAGCTTCGAGACACCTCTCCAGCTTGTTTTTCAGCTACGACTGCTGTCCCTTGTCAGTCTTTCTCACTCTCCCTCCCTTTTTCTCTCGGTCTTCTCTTTCATTAACTGCTGCTGTCAGTGGGGAAGACCACTTTTGTATCGAGTTTCTCCAGCGCAGCACATAATCAGGTCGCCTCCTTAAACTCGGCAGGATTCTAACCAATTTGTCTTGCACAGCTGGAGATCATTGTTTCGATCTGCTCGGCGGGAAATGTGTCAACCTTGGTTGAAATTTTCAGTTTGTGCCGATGCCACTCTTGTGATTGGAGTCCTCAATTTTGCCAGACCACCAATCATTGTCAGACATGCCTGTCACAACACGCACAGATAGTTGCACTGGGGTGGTTTGCATTCGTTGTTATGTTGAACAGCATGACAAAGGGTTTGTTTGGTTTTTAATTATATAGTCCTCAATATACCACAGAGCTTCAACCGAGGAACCAGCACTGACATCTGTAGGACTTCTCATTCAGAATCATAGTTAGTGAAATTATTTTTAATTTTTCATAGTAAAGAATATTTGTTTAACATAGCTGCCATGAAAGGGATGAATTACACATTGTTTGGGGAATGAGATCGGGTAAGAGCCACAAGCCAGGACTTGGACTTGGGTCATCTGAAGCGTTGTTGTGCTATATGGTGGAGCACTGCCCACAAGGCCATGGCTCTGATGGATGTTTAATTTAAACTTAGATCACAGAAGCATTTTGTCCTTGGAAAAAGTTCAATTTGATTTGTTTTATAAGTCGAGTGGTTTTACTGCCAATTTAACCCTCCTATTCATCAGATGAAAACTTTGTTAAAAGTGAAGCCAGTTAACTTTTTTTAGTTGTGGATTGAGGTCTTTACCCAATTTCAATAAATAAAAGGGCTTTAAAGGGCTCATGAACTGCATTGTTTTATTGTTTAATGTTTCCTGAGATGCACTTATAAATGTTAATTTTTGCATAAAAATATTTCATAATTTAGAAATAAAAGGCATTTTTCCTACCCTGATTTTAGCCTCTGATTTGAACGCTTTGTTTGAAGGGGCATGTCTGCTGTGATTGGCTGACATCTTTGCATTACATGTGTAACTCTCTCGAACACTTTTAGCAGATTTTTACTATAACAGCTCTCAATGGTAGTTAATCGTGAAAAGTGTTGATTATAGCATTATATTTAGAGCTATGGCATTATCTTTAGATCATGGTATGAAAGGTTGCAGTGATGAGCATTAGCCGATCACAGACATGTTGAGCACATGACTGCAGTGATCTCGTCATTGCAACTCGATTTCTGCACACTAACGAATGCTTTCATCATAACTAACAATGCAAACACAATGTAAATAAGAGATTTGTTGATTATTACGGGAGTTTTGCCAAAAGTCCATAACTCAGTCACTGATAAACTCATGCTGTTTGATTGACAGCTCCAGGCAGCGATTCTAAAGACACCATCCTTTGATCGCTTTATATATATATATATATAATTTAAAGACATTCACATTGTTGAAAATAAATAACCACAACATTCCTAGCATTAGGATCCTTTGGAAGGTATTGTTATTTTTACTGCAGCTCTTCTCTCCTCATCATCTCACTAACATGCCAGTGGGCGGAGCCAAAGTTGCAATGATGAAGTAGATGTTGAGCTTACTCTGCAGAGGAGGTCTTTAACCTATAAATAGACAATACACAATGAGTTGTTTGCCTGGCTTGGTTACAATAAAAGCCGTTTTTGACTAACAAAGAAGTTTTCAGTTTTACAGGATATTCTTATAGTACGATGACCTCTTATATGTCAAAAGCTCAAGGAAAAAAAATTCTCAGTTCATGACCCTTTTAAATGTCAATCACAAAGGAAATTTGCTTTAAGAGCTAAAATTGTAATGTAAATGTTGCTTTAAAACATGTCACACACACGTTAGGTTTTCATGTTTTATTGGGACATTGCACAAAATATATAGTTTTATACTATCTACAAACCCGATTCCAAAAAAGTTGGGACACTGTACAAACTGTGAACAAAAACAGAATGCAATGATGTGGAAGTTTCAAATTTCAATATTTTATTCAGAACACAACATAGATGAGATATCAAATGTTTAAACTGAGAAAAGGTATCATTTTAAGGGAAAATAAGTTTTCTAATCTGATTTTAAATTTCATGGCATCAACACATCTCAAAAAAGTTGGGACAAGGCCATGTTTCCCACTGTGTGGCATCCCCTCTTCTTTTTATAACAGTCTGCAAACGTCTGGGGACTGAGGAGACAAGTTGCTCAAGTTTAGGAATAGGAATGTTGTCCCATTCTTGTCTAATACAGGCTTCTAGTTGCTCAACTGTCTTAGGTCTTGTAGCGAGATCGAGCCCCAGGGGAAATGGTGCGGGATTTATGCATGTGTTTAATCGTGTTACGATCAAATATGCACAGATCCGCACAGAGGGGAATTTGGATATTAACAGTTGATTATAATGGATTATAACAATTATTAATATCTAGGGCTTGATTCAACTTTTAGAAATTTCTTTGATTCTAGAATTGAGTTCAAAGGACGGATAATTGTCCACCAAATATCTACCTTTTAATAACTCTTAAACAACACTTCTCTGGCCAGGAGAAATATCTTTCTTTTAATTTGTAACAGGGTCGGTTCAACGTAAAAGGGACCTATAGATGAGCAATTCAAGTGCAATCACGTGTGAATATATATATTTTAATAAATCAACAAACAATAAACAAACATACACAAATTAACTGAAAGAAGGAAGGAGAGAGAGGGAGAGAGAGGGAGAGAGTGTGAGAGAGAGAGAGAGAGAGAGAGAGAGACCAGGAAACCTATGACAACCTATGAGCACAAGCAAGAAACCAACTTATTGGTATAAGCTCAAGACTTTATAACGACAGCTTAAGGGATACTTGCATATGTTTCCTTGATTCCGCGAGTTCGTGCGTGTGGGGAAATTCCGCGATCCGGTCCGTGTTTGAATCTTGCAGGGTGTGTCCTTGGAGTCCGCGGGAAATTCAACTTTGGTTCCTTTGTGTGATGAGATCCGTTGGAAGATGGCGAAGAAGGCGAAGGGCGAAGCGGGACGAAGAGGAGAGCGAAGAGGGCAAGAAGAAGAAGAGAGGGCAAGAAGAAGAGCAAGGAGAAGAGGCAGAAGAAGTGTTTGTAGACCATCTTAAAGGGCCATTACGGGGCACACCTCTTTTGTCGGAACAGCCAATCAGAGCGAAGGAACTCAGAAGTGGGAAATCTTCCTTTGTCTTTGAGTCTCGCCTCATTAACATGTTTATGGCTCTCTTAGATAAGCAGACTTGGGGTTTTGGTATGCAGACTTTGGGGTTTTGGCATGAAAGAAAGAGTTTGATGCATCATAGTACCACACAACACACCTAGCCGGCCTACAAATCGCGGGACAAAGATTTCGAGACCAAGCATGGGGAGTTTAACTTAAGAGTTAAAGGAACGGCGAGGATTGACGTCATTCTTCCTTAAGCATTCACTGGCTATAAGTTTCTAACCTATCAAACACATCTAAAATGGTTATAACAAAAAGCATGCATACATACAGGGAACAGCACACCTAAAATGAAAAATACCTAAGTTAAAAGTCATATAATCTATTCGGATGTCCTTTGGTATGTGAGAGAGGGTGGGGGCTGTTATTTATGACGGTCTCTCGTGAGCTGCACGAGGCATGGTTTGTGTCCTTTTAGCACCGTTAACCTGTCGGTCTGTAGACTTCACGGCGCCGGTCTTGTTTGAGTCATTATAACTAATCAAAGTATTGGTCCGTTGATCATTTATGAGCACCGTCCATACGCTACAGTCTTCTTTGTGGCATCTTCCTCTTTATGATGCGCCAAATGTTTTCTATGGGTGAAAGATCTGGACTGCAGGCTGGCCATTTCAGTACCCGGATCCTTCTACGCAGCCATGATGTTGTAATTGATGCAGTATGTGGTCTGGCATTGTCATGTTGGAAAATGCAAGGTCTTCCCTGAAAGAGACGACGTCTGGATGGGAGCATATGTTGTTCTAGAACTTGGATATACCTTTCAACATTGATGGTGCCTTTCCAGATGTGTAAGTTGCCCATGCCACACGCACTCATGCAACCCCATCCCATCAGAGATGCAGGCTTCTGAACTGAGCACTGAGAACAACTTGGGTTGTCCTTGTCCTCTTTAGTCCGGATGACATGGCGTCCCAGTTTTTCAAAAAGAACTTCAAATTTTGATTGGTCTGACCACAGAACAGTTTTCCACTTTGTCCATTTTAAATGAGCCTTGGCCCAGAGAAAACGCCTGCGCTTCTGGATCATGTTTAGATATGGCTTCTTTTTTGACCTATAGAGTTTTAGCCAGCAACGGCGAATGGCACGGTGGATTGTGTTCACCGACAATGTTTTCTGGAAGTATTCCTGAACCCATGTTGTGATTTCCATTACATGTTGTGATTTCCTGTATGTGATGCAGTGCTGTCTAAGGGCCCGAAGATCACGGGCATCCAGTATCGTTTTCCGGCCTTGACCCTTACGCACAGAGATTGTTCCAGATTCTCTGAATCTTTGGATGATATTATGCACTGTAGATGATGATAACTTCAAACTCTTTGCAATTTTTCTCTGAGAAACTCCTTTCTGATATTGCTCCAGTATTTTTGGCCGCAGCATTGGGGGAATTGGTGATCCTCTGCCCATCTTGACTTCTGAGAGACACTGCCACTCTGAGAGGCTCTTTTTATACCCAATCATGTTGCCAATTGACCTAATAAGTTGCAAATTGGTCCTCCAGCTGTTCCTTATATGTACATTTAACTTTTCCGGCCTCTTATTGCTACCTGTCCCAACTTTTTTGGAATGTGTAGCTCCCATGAAATCCAAAATGAGCCAATATTTGGCATGACATTTCAAAATGTCTCACTTTCAACATTTGATATGTTATCTATATTCTATTGTGAATAAAATATAAGTTCATGAGATTTGTAAATTATTGCATTCCTTTTTTTTATTCACAATGAAGGAATAGAAAATAATCAAAGATATTTGATTTTTGAAAATGAACAAAGACATTTGCTTTACTGCTTTCAACCCCCATCTTTCACACCAGAAGGGCCATTTGGACTTCCTAAAGACAAAGAAATGCTGAAGGCCTGTAGGCCAAATGTCACACCTGTAGTACAGGGGGGGAAGTTTGGTCTGATTGGTCAGTTTGAATGTCTCACATTAGGGTTTCAGTCACATGGTCAAGGAATAGATAAAAGAAGATTGTAACTGTTGCTCTGGCTCTTTTATTCTCTGGCTCTCTCTTCTTGGGGGCCTTCTCTTCTTTGCTCTCTTCTCTTCTTTGTCTCTCTCTCCCCCTCTCTCTTTCTATCCCTCAGGTAAAATTCATGCTGGGTACGATTAATGGTATAAGTTTTCATCATCTCATACATTTATTTTGTAACTATTTTAAGTGTAACCATAACTAGATTTTGTCATTAAATTCTTTCAATTACAAATGATGTGCTAACTAGTTTTGATTTGGTATTGACTTTGAAGTGTTACCTATTGCAATACAATATAGTCACATTATAGCAACGCTCTCCCACATGTTTAGCTATTGTAACTGCGCTTATTTCCGTCGTTGGTATAAGCTGCAGTGGGTGGTAAAGACGAGAAATGTACAGTTTTCTATCATCTTGCTGATAACGTTTCTTTAGTCATTCGGCAACCCTGCAGTCAGAACCACTGTAGGCGATCCACCCTTACAACAATTTGTACAGTGTCCCAACTTTTTTGGAATCGGGTCTGTATCCTCTAACCCTACCCCTAAACCTACTCACAGGAAACTTTCAGCATTTTTACATTTACAAAAACATAATTTTGTGATATTTTGGTTTCCTCATGGGGACTAAAAAGGACAAGATTTTGGATATTGCCATCTTTGTGGTGGCATTTTGTCCCCATAATGTAGGGTTTACCTGGACCACACACTTCAGCTCTAAAACAAAACAAAAAAAATTAATAAGTGAAGACCACTTAAATCAATGTATTTTTAAAGAGAATGTGTGATCATTAAAAAAAAAAAAAAAAAATACTACTTTTTCACTCGTACATGCGTGTTAAAAAAAAAAAAAAAATTAAATAAATAAATAAATAAATAAATATATATATATATATATATATATATATATATATATATATATATATATATATATATATATATATATATATATATATATATATATATATATTGTTTACAATAAATTCAATGCCATGTTTGGTGATTTGAACATTCAAACTCTGAAAAATATATAAGATTTTAATATGACAGAGATGATGGTGTCTGAAAATGAATGAATTTAATAAGACGGCCAAGCCAAGCGGATCAGAATCAGACGTCTTCAACATGTGACATGGTGAAGCAACATGGCATCTCTCGTTCCAGATTTGCAGAAGCAGCTCTTAAATCCCCACTTGAATGAATCTTGCAAAAGAAAGATTACGAGGGGGAGTAAAGCAATCAGTGTGAAGAAAAAAAAACTTTAAGGGAACTTAACTGAACATTACGTTAAGCTCCTTACACTGCTTTGGTTAAAAGCTTAAAATCTTTTGGGGAGGAAGCAGTTCTGAAACTGAGCATTAAGAATACTCAATAAAAGATGATGATTCAGGGCATTTTAAATTAAATTGCTTGATTTTGGTTTATGAACACAAAATCTGATATGTAAATTGTGTTAAGAGTAGCACATGTTCCAAGAATTGTAATTTATAAAAGATTTAAATCCAAACAAATAAACTTAATTACTTTTGTGTCAGTATGAGAAGAATTTTAAATAATGACGATTTATTCATAAAGAAATTATTCACTGTTTTCTCATTCTGGAGGTGTGTTATGGCCTCAACATGCTTGTGGCTATAGTTACATATACAGTATGTGTGGAATTCATTTACAATATTAGTTTTAAATTTCACATCAGTTAATGGCACAAATATGCTCATAAAAATGAGTTTTCCAATCTTATAGCTTTGTACTAGATTGTGGATGATAGCAGATTTACACAATCTAGCATGTGTCTCTTTCACTATAGCTGCTGCCATGATCACTGCACATAAACATATTCAGTGGTAATAGTGTGACGTTATTTGTGCCAGGCAAATAGCACAAATAGTTAGGTGCAATCTATAATGAGTCTAATTTGCATAGAAAGGAGGCGTGCCTACGCTGATATGACAATTACTTAATTTTGCAGTTTCAATGCATTTAGTGCCTGGTTCAACTGGAAATACCACAAGCTAAAGTGGTGCAACTGTATAGCGGGTTCGTTCCTCGGTGACAGTGTAATGGATTCAGCGTCAATGAAGTCAGTGCTAAAGTACACTTAAATATACAGCTTGTTTTGAACAAAAGCAAGGAGGCACATGTTCTCATTTTAATTCAGACACAATTACTGTCTGAATTAGTTCTGCTACATGTATCATAATCAACTAACTGTCAGGGTAATTGTGCTGATGCACTTGGATTTGATATCATTAATGTGCCATCTGTTGAAAAGAGAACAAGAACAGAGATATATGAAGATGGTACAAAAAAAAAAAAAAAAAAAAACACTCACCATTATCCAGAAGAATGTCTTTCGATGAGTAATCAATAGTCAGAGAATGAACTAGGCTATCAGTTGCATGCCAATCATTGGACAGGAATGACATCACTTGCGTATACAGATTGATTTTCAACTGATCCTTCTACATTGGGAAGAAAAGAAAGTCATTCAGAATGAGATGCAGATCTGCAGTGCCTTTTCAACTCTGAAACTACTTACAAAATACATTTGCTTGTGTTTGGCATTTAAAGAAGCATTTATATAAAAGGGCATATCAGACTTGAATTCTTTCCATTTATGGGTTTAGAAGAAAATGAAGATAAGTAAATAATATCATAATTAAAACCATTACTTTAAGACGTATCTGAGGGAATATTGGCATTAATAAACTGTCTAACTGAAAATCAGACCAACACATAAATGAGTAAAAAAATGAGTACACAATTGCTGACATAATCTAAGATACCCTACAACATTTAGGTCTCTACTGGACCACTCAATTGGTAGAAAACATTTAGCACAGGCACTCTTGTCTATGACAAATCCCCATCTTTTTAATGAGATGTATTAGTAGCATATTGGGCTTATCAGTGTGACCTAGAAAGATGAAATGGAGGAGTTAGAGAGTTGGGAGCTTGCTCTCCTATAATCCCTGGAGAGGAAAACATCCATCTCGCTGTGGCCTCCATCCCCTGGGATGAAATTACTGGGGGAAAATTCCAGAATCCCACACCGCAATCTCTACTTAAACAATTCTGTGCTTTCAAGGCTCTGGATTCTATAAGACATGAGCAGAATATACATATACAAGTAAAACAAATTACACAAAAGTGATGGACCAATTTTACGCTTTAAAGAGCGCTCTAAATAATAATATGGGGCTCTGTTAAAACATTTTGTTTGCGTAACGCATAAGAATGACTCTCATTGGTTCTTGCAGAAGCTCAAATGTTCTGCGTAACATGAGAATGAACCTCACTGGTTCCTGCTGAAGCTCAAACGTGCTGCGTAACACATGAGAATGAACCTCATTGGTTCTTGCTGAAGCTCAAATGTGCTGCGTAACACATGAGAATGAACCTCATTGGTTCTTGAAGCTCAAACGTGCTGCGTAACACATGAGAATGAACCTCATTGGTTCTTGCTGAAGCTCAAACGTGCTGCGTAACATGAGAGTGAACCTCATTGGTTCTCGCTGAAGCTCAAACGTGCTGCGTAACACGAAAATGAGCCTCATTGGTTCTCGCTGAAGCTCAAACGTGCTGCGTAACACGAGAATGAACCTCATTGGTTCTTGCTGAAGCTCAAACGTGCTGCGTAACACATGAGAATGAACCTCATTGGTTCTTGAAGCTCAAACGCAAGCGCGTAACACATGAGAATGAACCTCATTGGTTCTCGCTGAAGCTCAAACGTGCTGCGTAACATGAGAGTGAACCTCATTGGTTCTTGCTGAAGCTCAAACGTGCTGCGTAACACGAGAATGAACCTCATTGGTTCTTGCTGAAGCTCAAACGGGCTGCATAACACATGAGAATGAACCTCATTGGTTCTTGCTGAAGCTCAAACGTGCCGTGTAACATGAGAATGAACCTCATTGGTTCTTGCTGAAGCTCAAACGGGCTGCATAACACAAGAATGCACCTCATTGGTTCTTGCAGAAGCTCAAATGTGCTGTTGGTTCTTGCTGAAGCTCAAACGTGCTGCGTAACACAAAAGAATAGTATCTTTGATATATCACAATATATCAAAATTATCTAAATATCACAAATGTACATATTGTGATATGCATATCGCAACAGCATGCAGTATCTGAATGATTTTAATAGGCTACTTCAGCATTGTGAAAAGTGTACGTTTTAGGTCGACGCATATAGCAGAGAATAGACTGGGGCACACGACTGTTACTTATGTGACTTGCTTGACGTAAAAAACCAAAAAAAACAAAAAAAAGGTAAACGCAATAACTTGTGAAAAACAACTCCTTGCAGTCTCGCGCTGTCTGCTGTCTGACACACACACCAAAACATGCGCACAAGCCACCTCTCTTAAAGTGTGTGATCCCTTCGGTTCTGTTTCATGTCTTGTTACACACTCAAACTGTCAAATACACACACAGTTATGTCAAAATGGCTGTCCTATCCATGTAAACACAGTCGTTTATGCTTCAAGTGAACAATATCAGTTGGGGAAAGAAACCGAATGCGTGTCAATAGGATCCGTGCATTAGGTCTTAAAGTGACAGCCTGCTAATGCGGTAAACCTGCTAATGCGGTAACCCTACTAATACGGTAAACCTGCTAATACGGTAACCCTGCTAATACGGTAACCCTGCTAATGCAGTAAACCTGCTAATGCAGTAAACCTGTTAATACAGTAACCCTGCTAATGCAGTCTGTCAAACAACAAAAGAACAAGAGAAAAATCACTCAGTGCTCTTGGCTGAATAATTTTTGTAGCTTTATTATGTATCAGTGTATATTTAATTCATGTGAAGAGTTCTGTTTTTACTTCTTATTTTTAATAACAAAGATAAATTTAAATAACAAAAATAATCGTCCACCCATGTTAAGTTTTAGGTTGATATAACTATATATTACCAAGTCAAGCAAACAGTTTTTGGTATTTAAATATTTGCATTACATTTTTTGTTTGTTTACATTGGTGTTAAAATTATATTGTCAGATTTGTGACACAAATTTTTGCTAAAATACTGCTGGTCACTTTCAGAAGTTGTAGCGATGCTTTCTTTTCTCAGAAAGACTGTGAAACACATAATTGGTATCATTCTCAGATTTTAAGTATAATTTAAATAGATTTTACACACTTAAAGCAATATTGTATCGCATATCGAATATCGCATCATTTAACAAGGCATTGCATATCGCATTTTTCTTCAATATCACACAGCCCTTCAAAATAATTAATCTTATTAGTTCTAGCAGAAGCTCAACGTGCTGTGTAACACAAGAATGAACCTCATTGGTTCTTGCTGAAGCTCAAATGTGCTGCATAACACATGAGAATTTATCTCATTGGTTCTTGCTGAAGCTCAAACGTGCTGTGTAACACGAGAATGAATCTCATTGGTTCTTGCTGAAGCTCAAATGTGCCGTGTAACATGAATGAACCTCATTGGTTAAACGTGCTGCATAACACAAGAATGAACCTCATTGGTTCTTGCTGAAGCTCAAACGTGCTGTGTAACACGAGAATGAACCTCATTGGTTCTTGCTGAAGCTCAAACATGCTGCGTAACACAAGAATTAACCTCATTGGTTCTTGCTGAAGCTCAAACGTGCCGAGTAACATGAGAATGAACCTCATTGGTTCTTGCTGAAGCTCAAACGGGCTGCATAACACAAGAATGCACCTCATTGGTTCTTGCAGAAGCTCAAATGTGCTGTGTAACACAAGAATGAACCACAGTACCAAATTCTACTGTAAACTGCTACGACAGCAAATGTACTCACATTTTGGTCTGTTCCATCGTCATAGCTATCAGAAAACGTAGAAGTGGTGTTGTCCTATGTGGACATTATGTGCGCCAACCCATTCTCACTCCCAAGGCGTCAAAATCTGAAGCATGGTCAAGTGCGACATAAAGTTTCATGGGTCATAAAGTGTGCATGATCTTGGGCGGATGGAGACGCTGATCACTTTTGGGGATATTTTTTCCTTTTTTTTCACACAAATCAATCGTTTGGCCTCGGAACACTTATATTTGTACTTTTTGAATAAATTGTGCATGCAGTCGTATCTGCCTGTTATATCCTGTGTTTTATATCACATACACAAATGGGTAGGTTTAGGGATGGGATGGGGTTGGGTTGGGTTCAAGTGTGTCTAAATAGCATAAATAAAATAAATGTAAATAAAATTATGCTGGCTGTTTACATTGAGACTCACACTCCAACATGTCATAATGGAAAGATCATAACCCAATATATAATTTCATCATGGCGATAACATTCCCATGCCCAACTGTGTATGCTGTGTATGACGTCAAAGGTTTCTCATTGAAATCAATGGAGCACCCTGCGCATAGAAAAATTACGTCTAGCGCCTTCATTGTGACCCAGAAGGCACTTGACCATGCTTCAGATTTTGACACCTTGGGAGTGAGAATGGGTTGCGTGCACTCTGTTTAGTTCTGTTTATCTTGTGTTTGGAATCTCCTGTTTGTTGCCTAGATTTAATTTGTTTTATTTAATAAAATAGTCACTGCATTTGGATCCTCCTGTCTATCATTTCTGAACTGTCTCATAACAATCTGTTGTTTTAGTAATCAGAAAACACGGCTATTACTACTGAATGGTCATCAAAAAAGAACGTCTCTGGTTACACATATAAACTTAGTTCCCTGAGAACAGGGAACGAGACGTTGCGTCTTTGGACGCTTTTGGGGAACGCCTCCAGCATGACAGGTGTCTGAACTACTATCGAATCACAGCAATCCTATTGACCGGCGACAGCCCATGATGTCATCAATGTGCGACCAGGAAGTATATAAGGGCGCCTTGCAAACATGACACCATCTTTTTCGTCTGAAGGGACTGTTTGGCAGGCAGGCCCCAAGGCATGGCAACGAGATGCAGCGTCTCGTTCCCTGTTCTCAGGGAACTAAGGTTTTGAAGGGAACTCATGCTGCGCCTTTGGCAAGCAAAATTCAACTGAAATGCCTGAACCACTCCCCCTCTGGTCACACTAGGCCATCAGTGACAGCATTCCCTACAGTCATAGCCCAAGCTAAACCTTGGAAACTTCGTACACTTCATGAAGTCCTAGGCAGGCTGCTCAAACAGGGATATCCTGTAGAGCAGTACTCCGCATAGCACTATCTGACCCTTGCCAGGGAGGGGACAAGCTGTAGGCTAAACGTAGGTAACCAAGTAGGTAACCAAGCTGTAGGCTAAACAGGTCCCTTCCTATAGGGACCGAGTAGCAAAGCGATACCTCGTCTCACTAGGGTGTGAGACTGCCTTAAGATGCTACTTTGGACCCTCTTCAGTTTGCCTATCGTCCCAATAGATCGACTGAAGATGCCATCTCTCATGTCCTCACTCCTCCCTCACTCACATCGACAGCAAAAGTGGGAACTACGTAAGACTGCTATTTATTGACTATAGCTCAGCCTTTAACACCATAGTTCCCATCAAGCTAACCTCCAAACTCCTGGATCTCGGCCTGAATCCTTCTCTCTGCCACTGGATTGAGGACTTCCTTACTGGCAGGCCTCAGGTGGTGAGAATAGGCCAGTCCACCTCCACCTCCATCTCCCTGAGTGTGGGAGCTCCACAGGGCTGTCTCCTGAGTCCCCTGCTCTACTCTCTCTACACGCATGACTGTTTGTCCACACACAGCTCCACCTCTATCATCAAATTTGCTGATGATACTGTTGTCCTGGGCCTCATTTCCAACAACAATGAGACGGCATACTTGGACGAGGTGGAGCATCTAACATCATGGTGCCAGGACAACTGTCTCTCTCTGAATGTTGGCAAGACCAAAGAAATGATTGTGGACTTCAGGAAGAGACAGCAACGGACATACTCCCCCCTCATGATCAGCGGGTCACCAGTAGAGAGAGTGAGCAGCTTCAAGTACCTGGGTGTAAACATCTCAGAGGACCTGACCTGGACTGCTCACATTCAGACACAGGTGAAAAAAGCCAGACAAAGACTGTACCTTAAATTCAGGGTTTCACCAGCTATCCTGAAAACTTTCTATTTAGGGGCGATAGAAAGTGTATTAACTCAGTGCATCACAGCGTGGTATGGGAACAGCACCAGTCATGACCGCAAAGCCCTGCAAAGAGTTGTGTGCTTATCCGAGCGTATCTCAGGGTCAGCTCTCCCGTCTCTGCAGGACGTCTACACCAAACGCTGCAAAGGTAGAGCTACTAAAATCATCAAGGACTCTAATCACCCTGCAAACCCTCATTTCACGCTGCTGCCATCTGGTAAGCGCTTCCGAAGCCTGATGGCCAAAACTGAGAGACTCAGGAGGAGCTTCTTCCCCCAGGCCATCCGACTCCTGAACTCAGTCACTTAACACCACGTGACTTCACTTCAGGATAAACATACTGACATTGCACTGCACTTTCTGTTCTCGTTGTTACTGTGTAACAACCTGTTATAAACCTGTTTGCACATTATACTCTTTATACATTTGTTAACCACATATTTATAAGTCTACAGTTTACTCACTGCACAGTCTACTTCAATTATTTTATTCCACTTCTTTATTCTTATTTTTTACTTTTTTCTTCTACTTGACTTGATTATTTATAATTCTACAGATATATATATATATATATATATATATATATATATATATATATATATATATATATATATATATATATATATATATATATATTATCCTATTTCTATTTCTATTATAATTTCTTCCTTGTGTTTTTAACTGTGAATTTGCACTGTCCATGGAGCGGGCCTGTTTACATTTCACTGCCGGTTGTATATTCTGTATATAACTGTGTATGTGACAAATAAAACTCTTGAATCTTGAATCTTGAATCTCTATCAGCTAAGGCCAGGTTGCTGATCGCAGGTCTCCACTAGCTGTCAGCATGATACCAGTTATTAGTCCCCTCAGGGAGGCCTGGTGAGGCCTGCTATTTGGTAACAGTCAAGCCAACTGTAGAGTAGGCTGAAAAACGGGAACTCGTTCCCTCAGGGAGGCCTGGTAAGGCCTGCCATTTGATAGCAGTAGAAGCCAGCAGTCGGAGTAGCTAAAAAAACTGGGAACTCGGTCCCTCAAGGAGGCCTGGTGAGGCCTACCACCTGGTAGCATTCCTCCAGGGAGGCCTGGTGAGGCCTACCACCTGGTGGTATGCCTCCAGGGAGGCCTGGTAAGGCCTGCCATTTGATAGCAGTCGAAGCCAGCGGTCGGAGTAGCTAAAAATCCGGGAAATATGTCCCTCAAGGAGGCCTGGTGAGGCCTACCACCTGAAAGCACTCCTCCAGGGAGGCCTTGTGAGGCCTACCACCTGGTAGCATTCCTCCAAGGAGGCCTGGTGAGGCCTACCACCTGGTGGTATGCCTCCAGGGAGGCCTGGTAAGGCCTGCCATTTGATAGCAGTCGAAGCCAGTGGTCGGAGTAGCTAAAAATCCAGGAAATCTGTCCCTCAAGGAGGCCTGGTGAGGCCTACCACCTGATAGCACTCCTCCAGGGAGGCCTTGTGAGGCCTACCACCTGGTAGCATTCCTCCAGGGAGGCCTGGTGAGGCGTACCACCTGGTAGCATTCCTCCAGGGAGGCCTGGTGAGGCCTACCACCTGGTAGCATGCCTCCAGGGAGGCCCGGTGAGGCCTACCACCTGATAGCATTCCTCCAGGGAGGCCTGGCAAGGCCTGCCACCTGGTAGCATGCCCTAGGGAGGCCTGGTGAGACCTACTACCTGCTAGTACCCGCTTGCTAGCCACCAAGTGACTGGGGCCCAAAAACACACCTTCAGGGGAGGCCCTACCCCCCAGCAGCGGGCCTACAGGGAGGCCTGGTGGGGCCTACTACCTGTTAGCAATCCAGCTGATTGTCATGGTGACTGGTGACCGGGAGCTCATTCCCAGGGAGGCCTGGTGGGGCCTCCTACCTGATAGCTGGCCCGCAGGGGTTGCTTCCTAATGGCAAGTTGATAGGCTGGCTTCTCTGCTCGCTGACAAAGAATGGACATCCAATTACTACCTGGGGACTCATCCCCAGGGAGGCCATTGTAGGGCCTACCAGATGACGAGGTCTCGCTACTGAAGCCGACATTGTTGGATACTCACATCAGCATACACATGGGCCAACCACAGGAGGCTTCTCAAGGCTAACTACCTGGTTGTCACCGTAGTGCTTACCCATTCCAACCGTCGGGACTCGCTCGCAAGGAGGCCTACTGAAGCCTACTACCTGACCTGGAGTCTACTGCCCAGACTGCCCAAACTGGCTGCTCACAACCAGCTGGCCCGTCTCAGAGGCCTATAATGGCCTACTGTGTGATGTGAAGTCTCACTGGCAGCGCCTACTAGCCTGGAACCTAATCACATTGCCCACGGCAGTGTACTCAGCAACAAACGCTCTGGACCCTCTAAGCGAGGGGAGTACAACCTACACCACCCATCTCCATGGAGGCTCAGATTCTTTCTCTATAGCGGCCTACCATTCATGTGCGAGGGCGTCAGCCATAGCAATGTTCTGGCTTCAAGGGGAGCGTACGACCAAACTGTCCAGAGCAAAGGTTGCGAAGTGCTTACCTTCGTAAGTAAGTGAAGGACGGCCTAACCCTGCCCACGACCACTGGCTAAGTCGCTATCAATTCTGCCCGACACCCAGCTGCATTACTAATAAACCCCAGAATGCAGAGAAGGGGGCGGGCCCTGGCCGGACGACTCTTCTGCCTGGGACCCGGATCTCAGTGGTATGCAGGTCTTTAGACGCTGCCGAATGCGCCTTCGCAATGCTGGCCCTCAGGCCCTGCACTTGGTGCGGCACAGTTCGACCACCACATTAGGGGGCAAAACCCAACCCCTGATTGAGATCCCTCAGCAGATTTGCCTGGTACGCTTGCACCACCACCATGGTGTGCGAAGTAGCACCGGGCTGACCTGCTGTTGTGTATGCCCTGCCATCTAAGCAAAACATAGATTTGAAAGGCTTAGATGGCAGGATTAGAGCTCTCAATGTCCTCGTCCACCCAGATCGAAGATTGCAAGACATCCCATCAATCGGTGGCAACAACACGTACCCATATTCACCTATCCTCCCAACATCAGTGTTTACCTCCCGCTGATGTCAGTGAATATGATCTGAATATTGGTTCTTCCATGCCCTCTCGATCTCTGCAAGGAGATCAGGAAGGAATGGAAGGCTCAACTGAGCCGATGGTTTAAGGTGGGGAGAAATCGATCTACTACGAGCGGTCTCTACTCTAACGCGCCAACATGGCAGCCGCAGCCTATATCATAAAATTCATTGGCTCGGCATACACGGTCTGGATGGCTGAAAAGATTAATTTCCCTTCTCACCAGCCATCCCTAAGAGCACTTACTAATAAGTCTCGTCAGCCACTGAGGGGAAAAACACCCTCTCGCGACAATCATCGAGCTCCATCTGAGGAACCATGATGCACATCAACGCTCAGCCTCAGCGTGAGTGGGACCACATTACAGTCTCAGATGCCAAACTCTCATCCCTCGGGAAAAGAGCTAGACGAGATCAGAGCGATCTTGAATTGAAAAAACACACATATTTCACACAATCAAACAAAAAACTCCATAAGAGCTGACTGTGCATGCTCTTGATCCCAGGCAGAAAACAATGAATTGGATTACTTTAACTCGAAGCATTCAGACAGAACAGTCCCTGAAGACGAAAAATATGGTGTCATGTTTGCAAGGCGCCCTTATATACTTCCTGGTCGCACATTGATGACATCATGGGCTGTCGCCGGTCAATAGAATTGCCGTGATTCGATAGTAGTTCAGACACACCTGTCACGCTGGAGGCGTTCCTCAAAAGCGTCCAAAGACGCAAGTTCCCTTTATTCAAATGAATCATAATAAAATTACAATGTCATGTACAAACCCGATTCCAAAAAAGTTGGGACACTGTACAAACTGTGAATAAAAACAGAATGCAATGATGTGGAAGTTTCAAATTTCAATATATTTTATTCAGAACACAACATAGATGACATATCAAATGTTTAAACTGAGAAAATGTATCATTTTAAGGGAAAAATAAGTTTTTATTTAAAATTTCATTGCATCAACACATCTCAAAAAAGTTGGGACAAGGCCATGTTTCCCACTGTGTGGCATCCCCTCTTCTTTTTATAACAGTCTGCAAACGTCTGGGGACTGAGGAGACAAGTTGCTCAAGTTTAGGAATAGGAATGTTGTCCCATTCTTGTCTAATACAGGCTTCTAGTTGCTCAACTGTCTTAGGTCTTCTTTGTTGCATCTTCCTCTTTATGATGCGCCAAATGTTTTCTATGGGTGTCAGATCTGGACTGCAGGCTGGCCATTTCAGTACCCGGATCCTTCTTCTACACAGCCATGATGTTGTAATTGATGCAGTATGTGGTCTGGCATTGTCATGTTGGAAAATGCAAGGTCTTCCCTGAAAGAGATGATGTCTGGATGGGAGCATATGTTGTTCTAGAACTTGGATATACCTTTCAACATTGATGGTGCCTTTCCAGATGTGTAAGCTGCCCATGCCACATGCACTCATGCAACCCCATACCATCAGAGATGCAGGCTTCTGAACTGAGCACTGAGAACAACTTGGGTTGTCCTTGCCCTCTTTAGTCTGGATGACATGGCGTCCCAGTTTTCCAAAAAGAACTTCACATTTTAATTTGTCTGATAACAGAACAGTTTTCCACTTTGCCACAGTCCATTTTAAATGAGCCTTGGCCCAGAGAAAACGCCTGCGCTTCTGGATCATGTTTAGATATGGCTTCTTTTTTGACCTATAGAGATTTAGCCGGCAACGGCGAATGGCACGGTGGATTGTGTTCACCGACAATGTTTTCTGGAAGTATTCCTGAACCCATGTTGTGATTTCCATTACAGCAGCATTCCTGTATGTGATGCAGTGCCGTCTAAGGGCCCGAAGATCATGGGCATCCAGTATGGTTTTCCGGCCTTGACCCTTACGCACAGAGATTGTTCCAGATTCTCTGAATCTTTGGATGATATTATGCACTGTAGATGATGATAACATCAAACTCTTTGCAGTTTTTCTCTGAGAAACTCCTTTCTGATATTGCTCCAGTATTTTTGGCCGCAGCATTGGGGGAATTGGTGATCCTCTGCCCATCTTGACTTTTGAGAGACACTACCACTCTGAGAGGCTCTTTTTATACCCAATCATGTTGCCAATTGACCTAATAAGTTGCACATTTGGTCCTCCAGCTGTTCCTTATATGCACATTTAACTTTTCCGGCCTCTTATTGCTACCTGTCCCAACTTTTTTGGAATGTGTAGCTCTCATGAAATCCAAAATGAGCCAATATTTGGCATGACATTTCAAAATGTCTCACTTTCAACATTTGGTATGTTATCTATATTCTATTGTGAATAAAATATAAAAGTTTATGAGATTTGTAAATTATTGCATTCCTTTTTTATTCACAATTTGTACAGTGTCCCAACTTTTTTTGGGTTTGTATTTATATAAATAAATGTCATATTGTCCTTGTTTTATTAAAATGAAATAAAAATCAATAATGAAAATAATTAACATGAATACATTTAAATAATACTTGAAATACAGATATCAATGTGAAATATTCATGTATATATAATCCATATAATGCACATAATTTTATACTTAATTACAATTCTTAAATACACTTGAGTCAACAGTCCACACTGAAATTGAAATTTTATGGTAAGCTGCTCTTCCATGCACTCCTAAATGAATCGACACAGTACAGGGTACATTTTATGTGAAATCTGAAGCTCATACACCTCAAAATGAAGAATGACAGCAATATAAAATTACAGTCAGCCTCTACATATTTGCAATGACCATTTAAACAGAACATATTATATAAGTATATGTAATTTGTATAATAAAGCAAGTGAATGGGGGTGTATATTCATCCTAACCTGCCTACAGCTCTCTCTCATTTATTTACATACGGACGAGCTTGGCTCTGTCCACCTCCAGATAACGAGAGACAAGTGAGGTAGCACATCAATTCTCCAAATAAACCTATGCAACTGCTTGAAACCGATGACTCATCAGGAGCAAAAACAGCCTTGTTTTGCAAGAAGTTACTTTTGTTAGCCATCATTCTGATCCATCCGCCATTTTTTAGCAGTTTCCCCCTGAAGTTCACTTGTAATGTTAGTCACGCTTCTTTCACCAAAAACAGTCATAATTTAGGCATAATCTCCATTAATTTACTCATTTTGCTACTGTATTAAGACATGTAAGACATCTATAATACAGTAAAATGTCCAATTTATTGTGATTACTATTTTACATTTTACGTGAAATATGCAAAGCATTTTAATTTAGGATTACAATGAACCATTTATAGGATGTCTATTATTAATTCCTCAAGAAAATGTCACAAATGTATCATTGTTAACAAGAAGTGCTTATACTCCTTAAGGGATGTAAAGAATCTGTCACTTAATGAAGATATATTTAGATGGGAAATATATGTTAATGATGAATGATTGGTCTGCCAGTAAAGCTGATGATAATGTAGTAGAATCAAATGCGATCCCATTGCCATTTAAACTCTGCCCTAAAATGTGATTGCAATCTAAATTGCATTGTATATTGGTGGTGACAGTCCAATAAAGCGTCTCGGAGCATGTTGGCCTATAGGGACTATTTTCACTCATGCCGTCTGATGCTTTACACAGAGTATAAATGTTTCTGAACATCATAATATACTTCTGAGGAGATATAAGTCATGCTATTTCCAATTAGACTTTCATTGTATTCCTGCTAGAGTTTAAAACAGCTTTTTCTGACTGAGAAATCATAGTCCTATAGTCACCTCACTTATTCTGGGAATTCTCTGGCTTGCATTTATCAATATTAGAACAGACACTGCTTTTAAAGGAAATTTTCCTGCAGCTCTCTATTAATAAGTCAAATCCCTAAAAGTCTACCAAACCTAACATGCCGCTCTCAGTTCTGTCACATTCACTGTCAAAACATTGTTAGCCACAGGCATCACACTGTTCACTGACCTCATATTGCACCAAAATGGTAAGAGATGGCTGAAAACCAGCAGTTCTGATCTGATTGTCTGGTTCTATACAGCTTCTAGGAACTTCTGAACATCAGTCCACCAGGAAACAAAGTCATTTTATGGTTTAGTTTAAAGCTCTTTACATTTTTCCCAAACTGTATAGTTCACTATTATTTTATTTATTTATTTTTTTAAGTTATATCTGTGAAATAAACTATGCTTATAGACAGATTATAATCTTACTGACTACACAAGTGCAGACTATTGATTCGGAACCTGATTTCAAAAAGTACAACATCTTTGCTGATCCTGGAACAACATTCCAATCAACCAATCAGATTTGAGGGACAATTTTGCAGTTTATGTCTGAAAGAATTGAAAATAATCAAAGATATTTGATTTTGTAAAATGAACAAAGACATTTGCTTTACTGTTTTCAACCCCCATCTCTCTCCAGGAGGGCCATTTGGAATTCCTAAAGACAAAGAAATGCTGAAGGCCTGTAGGCCAAATGTGTGTCACACCTGTAACACCGTGGGGGAAGTTTGGTCTGATTGGTCAGTTTGAATGGCTCACGTTAGGGTTTAAGTCACATGGTCAAGGAATAGATAAAAGAAGATTGTAACTGTTGCTCTGTCTCTTTTTCTCTGGCGCTCTCTTCTTGGGGCCTTCTTTTGGCTCTCTTCTCTCTTTGCTCTCTTCTCTTCTTTGTCTCTCTCTCCCTTCTTTCTCTCTCTCTCTCTCTCTCTCTCTCTCAGGTAACATTCATGCTGGGTACGATTAATGGTATAAGTTTTCATCATCTCATACATTTATTTTGTAACTATTTTAAGTGTAACCATAACTAGATTTTGTCATTAAATTCTTTCAACTACAAATGATGTGCTAACTAGTTTTGATTTGGTATTGACTTTGAAGTGTTACCTATTGCAATACAATATAGTCACATTATAGTCACGCTCTCCCACATGTTTAGCTATTGTAACTGCGCTTTATTTCCGCTGTTGGTATAAGCTGCAGTGGGTGGTAAAGACAAGAAATGTACAGTTTTCTATCATCTTGCTGATAACGCTTCTTTAGTCATTCGGCAACCCTGCAGTCAGAACCGCTGTAGAGGATCCACCCTTACAGATGGTGCCGAAACCCGGGAATCCCTTGCAGTGAATCTTCTGAAATTCATCAGAATGAGGACATTTTTCCACAGTTGATCTTGTGAATGGATTAAAGCTGACCTTTTGACCAAGGAATTGGTAAGTCTGTTTTCATTGTTTATGAATTGCATGAAACAGAAATTAGAAGGTTTTAAATAGCTTCAATAGTCCCATTACTGTACAATCCGAGAATATTCAGATTATCTCCTCGGGGATGGAAGGGAAAATTTCTGATAACAGTGACTTATTGTTTGCTTTATGGAGTGAAAAGTTGAGCCTACCTTGTCCAAACTCAAGACAGAGTATATTGGAATTAAAAGTTCAGATGATGAAATGATTCGATGGTGGGACATAATTGGCAAACACCAAAAGAAATCAAAACATGGTAAAATAATTGAGGCTTTAAACTTCATAAGTTTTAAAAGGCTACATAATGTGATACCATTTCTATTATCAAGTCTAGATGAGAAATGTAAAGAAGTGCATTCTAAAAATGCAGAAGCAGAAAAGTCTGAGGCAAAGATTCAAGCTCTTCAAGCACAGCTAGATAAATTACTAGCTGAGCAGTTAGCCCTGACTGAAAAGTGTAAAAATCACAAGGAGACCATTGCAGATCTCAAGGCTAAGCTAAATGCTAAAAGTTCATGTCTCCCAAAACGCTTAACAGCGATGGGACTAAAAAGCATGTTCACTTCTTAGATGAGCTGACTTGCTCTAATGAATCTGAAACGTTTAGTTCAGAAAATGCATGTGCAACTCAAGAAAGTGTGCCCATTTCAGTTCTTAAGGTGATGCAGTACCGTAATAGCGCAGAGTCATGTACCAGTACGCATGGTGTACAAGCATTAGAGAGTCATGAAAATCCTCAAACTCCAGGAGAACATAGCATTCAATCCTATGGCAAAGAGAACAGGTTTTGCAGTTCTTGTAGGAAAATAGGCCACTCAGAGGAGAGATGCTGGTCACTGGGTGAAGGTCGACCTCCACCTTATTTTCAGAAAACTAGGAAATCACTTTCTAAGGGTAAAGATCAGCGCTCATTTGCAGGTAAAACTCTCAGTGAGTTAACCGCAGTGTTCATGCAAGGCCTTCAGCTATTAACCTCACTGGCTAGTGGACTAGCAGTCTCATAGCAGTGAGTTTAATAGTTAAACATCTAAATTGCAATGATCCTGTTTGTATTTTCAAATTTGTAATTGTACTAAACACATTGTGCGCATTGAACACACATTATAGTTGTTTGTGTTAATATATACACATAGACTAGTTAAGTTTATTCTTTAAAACACATGATTGCTTTACTTTAAGTGTTGTATGAAACACTTAGGATAAAGGTTGTTGATGCTTTGCATTCTAGGCCATGTATCTTGTGAAAATTGAATAACTTTAATACTGGAATTGTTTAGCCATTTCCAGTTTCATGTGTTTCTATGTTGAATTTGTTTGTCTCCTGAGTGGAAACTCTGCTATTTTCCATATAGCTGCAGTAAAACCATGTACAGGAGCATAGAATTGCCATGTGGCTACAGTGTAATTTACAATTGCATTAACCATGAAAATGCTTTCATCACAGCAGGATTCAGTACCTTTGACCTTTGCACTTTATCATGCTCCTAACAAAAACACTGGTTTGAGCCAACCACACCTTACTCACATTCTCATGCTGGCTTCCTGTTACAACAGGACCAAATTTGCATCACAATTGTAAAACCTCCTTGCCGTGTTTGGGGCATGATTTACACATAGCCACAGCTAAATGCAGCCACATAGATTTGATCTTCACAGACAAAGTCAAATCTACATCAGCCTCACAAAATGTATTCTATTTTATTTAAGTCTTTACATCTAGACTGTATTATAACTGTGAATTTCTCCCAGTTAATGTTTTTGTTTTTCTTCAGATTTACTAAATCAGTTAGTTATAATGTGTCTCACCAAGTTAAATATCAAAATTTACGTGAATTTATGCATTTCTCATTCTTACCTAAGTGCAAACATTTATTTTATCATTGTATTGTAACAATGCATTTGATTTTGAACTTATTCGATTTCTGATTCTTTGTATTTTGTCCATTTGACTTGCAACAATGTTTTTGGACATCTATGGAATTGAATTTCTGTATTTGGTTACACTGAATATTACTCTTCATGAAAAGGGGGATTTAAGCCAACAATGATTGTTGTTTTGTTATAATGCAATTTATTTTTAATGTTTTCCAGAAACAATGTAAGAGCTTGTGAGATCTTCTTTTATTCTCAGCCTTGACCACTTTATTAAGTACATCGATTTAATGGCTTATTGCCAGAGACTATTTTAATCTGACCACATCAAACTTCTGACCAATGACAAATGCTGTGTATGCTTTTGTTCTTTGTTGTGCTATATGTTCTTTTAATCACAGGATCCCTGCTGCACAAGTTCACATCCTGTGTCCTCAGAAAGAGGGACAAGCGTTTGCTCTAACCTTCAGTGACTTTTCTCAAGGTGTGAAGGATTCAATGGACGTTTTGCATATCAATGATTGGTGCAACACCATTTGATGGAGCCTTCTCATGCAGGACTGAGATGAGAACAAAGACTGAAGACTGACCAGCTGCTTTTGCAACAAGTGTGGACGAGAAGTCTGAAGATGACATCTACACACAACAGAAAGCATGTCTTTGTGGACTGTGCCACCTTTGTACTCAATGATTGTGGCCAATGGTGCCAAGAGGGGACTGAAAGAATTGAAAATAATCAAAGATATTTGATTTTGTAAAATGAACAAAGACATTTGCTTTACTGTTTTCAACCCCATCTCTCTCCAGGAGGGCCATTTGGAATTCCTAAAGACAAAGAAATGCTGAAGGCCTGTAGGCCAAATGTGTGTCACACCTGTAACACCGTGGGGAAGTTTGGTCTGATTGGTCAGTTTGAATGGCTCACGTTAGGGTTTAAGTCACATGGTCAAGGAATAGATAAAAGAAGATTGTAACTGTTGCTCTGTCTCTTTTTTCTCTGGCGCTCTCTTCTTGGGGCCTTCTCTTTGGCTCTTCTCTTCTTTGCTCTCTTCTCTTCTTTGTCTCTCTCTCCCTTCTTTCTCTCTCTCTCTCTCTCTCTCTCTCTCAGGTAACATTCATGCTGGGTACGATTAATGGTATAAGTTTTCATCATCTCATACATTTATTTTGTAACTATTTTAAGTGTGTAACCATAACTAGATTTTGTCATTAAATTCTTTCAACTACAAATGATGTGCTAACTAGTTTTGATTTGGTATTGACTTTGAAGTGTTACCTATTGCAATACAATATAGTCACATTATAGTCACGCTCTCCCACATGTTTAGCTATTGTAACTGCGCTTATTTCCGTCGTTGGTATAAGCTGCAGTGGGTGGTAAAGACAAGAAATGTACAGTTTTCTATCATCTTGCTGATAACGTTTCTTTAGTCATTCGGCAACCCTGCAGTCAGAACCGCTGTAGAGGATCCACCCTTACATGTCCAGTTTTGGCTCGCAAACAGGGTTGATTTTAGTGATATGTTATGGGTAGGGTTAGGTTTAGGAGTAGGGATATGGTTATGATTAAACTATAGGTCAACTGATAGTGGGGTTTACCGATAACGATAAGTAGGTTGGACCACACTGGCTGATAACCGATTAATCAACCGATACTGAATGAAAACAAACATAACACATAAAATTGGACCCTTTTCAGCCACTCCAACAATGGATGCAAGCCAGGAAAACTAATTGTATGGATTTTTGCTGATAACTGATTGTTCCAGCATGATTAATCAGCAAAACTGATCAATCAGTCGACCTACAGATTAAACAGGAATGTTGTTCCAGGATCAGGAAAAAATATTGATCCAGGAACACGTCTAACTCAACAAAATCAGGATATGCAGAGATTGACACGAAGTACAAGAATTGCCATTTTTTTATCCTATAATATATTATGAATGCTATTGTCTGGATAGGTAAATTGACTAATCAAACAGCCTTGTCTAGAACATAAACAGTAGGTAACACTAGTTTAGGGTCCAATTCTCTCTATTAACTAATCGCTCATTGACATGCATATTACTAGGATATTGACAGTTTATTACTTATAAAGCATATGTTAAATATATTTTGTTTTGGTGCCCAAAAAGTATTCTCGTCACTTCATAAAATTAAGGTTGAACCACTGGAGTCACATGGACTATTTTTTAACGATGTCTTTCCTACCTTTCTGGGCCTTGAAATGTTAATTAAATTGCTGTCAATAGAGAGGTCAGAGAGCTCTCGGATTTCATCAAAAATATCTTCATTTGTGTTCCGAACAAGGTGAACAAAGGTCTTACGGGTTTGGAACGACATGAGGGTAAGTAATATACCTAAATGTAACTACCTTACTAAGAAGCAGTAATTAGAAGTTTATTGAGGCAAAAGTCGTAGTTAATAGTTAGTCAATAGTGAGACCCTAAACTAAAGTGTGACCAAATTTTATGCTTGATAATATGTTAACATTGCCTAGAAAAAGAAAAAAAAACACTATTTCCAATTTGGACCCCTAAAATGTTAGAAACTACCAGTCAGTTCCACTCAATATAAAAACTTAAACTAAGGATAAACCATTTTTCTTTCTTATACTGAGTTGATCGCTACGAAGCAAGCATTAAACGCAGCTATTCTGATAATGCTGTCCTTGCAATTACTAACCCATCACTAACATCTTTATTTAACTCAGTACTAATGCTTACATTTGAAATGTGTCCAAATAGTTTTAGTAAAGTGGCTGAAGCTAGTATGCAATATGAAATGATAGGAACAGGATATCCTATGGCATTATGCAATTTTTTTTTAACAATATCAGTTCCTGGTTTGAGACCAACAGGTTTCAGGAACATTTTTTTTTTCCACACCAGAAGCATTTCTGTGGTGGAAAATGACTCCAGATTGGAAACCGGCACCCTGATGGTGAAAAGGGGGCTTTAGAAATGGATTGTGTCCGTCCTTTACATTTTTTACTCAAAAAAAGTACCAGCACACCTCTCTTCAACAAGCGGCATGATTTGAGGTTTCATTCATGTTTGGAGAACAAACGGTGAAGGACAAGCTACAAGTTTAATACTCGGGGTTAGTGATTTGAACAAATCCATAATCCCAAATCTGAGCAGTAACAGTGATGCTTGACTTGGTAAGCTCTACTAATTATTACACAAATCTCAAGATATTACAAGAACAGTCTTTCACTTTCGCTGTGATCTAGTTCATGGTGTCAGGATGTCTCTGGAGCATAAGCTATTCACAGAAGACAGATTTGCACTTTTTTTTCATATTCGATGCAGCATGTAATTACTACCCTCCAAAGGTGTGAGAGCACAAATGCCATACTGCAGGAAAACTGGCTTCTCTCTTACACACATTTAGTCTCATGAGAATGAATTTAAGATGAAAAACCATCTCAGTTTATAATGATGTGCGAATGGAGTGAGAGTTCTTTCTCTCTCTTGAGAAGGACACTTGAAAAAAGCTTCCTGTCCAATACTTCCATCATCCTCGATTTATTTGTAGGCTACTCTGTATGCATAGAAAATAACAAGAAGGATATCAGCCAGTTATTAATGATGCCTTAGCATTTTTAGGTATTTGCATGTAAAGTGTGGTCCTAGCACAGGACTGTAAAAAAAGCTGTAAAAATATATGCAATATCTTCCTATTAACGCTTTCTATTTTATGTGTAGGCTACTTCAGAGACATATGTTTACGAATCCTTTGCATTCATGTAATGACTACTATTTAAAGAAGATTAATATAATTTTGAACGCTATTAAGCTTCATGTGGTTGACACATTGACTAATATTTCCCAATTTTAACTTTTACTTCACTTACTTAACTTTTAAAGCATAATATCATATACTTTTTACTCCAATATTCCAAAACATGTCATTCCTCCTCGATATTTTGAAGGGAAAAAATGGTCACCCGCTCCGAGGCGCCATTTAAACACTATTTAACACTATAATCCTCCTGTCAGGATACACACACTGGACAAGGTTAATACTCAACACAAGAAGACTTTGAGAACTCAGGGAAGTGCACGGTGCATATGTGATGAGTGGAGATCTGGATGAGTCTTACGACCGTGGAAGAACACTAGAGAGCTGGAACAGACAGCAGCCGGGATAGTTGAAGCGAGGAAGGTAACCAACACATAGGAAGGAGTCGTTAGGAGTCTGGAGAACACACTGGAAGCTTTGTGGAGAACAGGTAAGTGGGACATTCCTAGTTCGAGGCCAGACACTGACTGAAGTTGAGTACTGGTGTTTTATGGTGAGTGGTGATGAGGTGATTAGAGACAGGTGATCGTTGCGTGAGGGAGGTGAGATAGTCTGGCTGATCTGTGACACCTCCGAACGCACTGTGGGAACCAGGACGAGGCCGAGAACTGTGAGAATGGGGCGAGGCCGGTGAGCTCTGCTTCCACCGTTCACTAAACGACAGAAACACTGGGACGGGCTCACGCTGCCGGACTCTAACCTGAAGCGCGCGCACATGCCTTTCACTCAGACAGCATGCGATTGCGATTATTGGGTTTGAATGGTCAAAAATATGTAAAAATGCACATCCTGGCGAGTGTTCAGGTAAACACAGTCGGGTATGTCTTTAGTGAACATATACAGAGTTGAGTGAGAAAGCTGATGTGTTACAGTTGTAAGGCCCATCCGTTAGCCCAAGAACGGAATCTAATGGCCTGGTCGAAGGACTTCTGCGTGTATGCCTTTTCAGCACTTCTGTTGAATTCAATCAATTTATTGTTATCGAATTTTAAATCTGACTCCATGAATAATTTTATCTGACTCCAATTCTTTGTAACTTTGTTACATTTGTTACATTTGTAACTTAACAGCTGATCATAAGTTTAGTTGTGATTTAATTTAGATCTTTGATTTCTCTTAGTATCTCTTAATTTCAAATACTCGTTCCTCCATGGGACCCGGAGTCGCTCAGAGGATAATGCTCGCGATTATAATTACATTACCTCACGGACGCAAATTAGTCAGTTCTGATATTACAGAGGATTGCAGAGTGAACAATTTTACCTTTAAGTGAGTCGCACATGCTTACTCATAACAGAAAGTGTAATTTTAGCAATAGTCACGAGAGCTGCAACTTGTTAACAGTGACAGTCAGAAATCAGATTGCCCCTCATGCTTAGCGCCATGCTCCGGTCATGGGGTCCTCGGTATGAATCTGCCCTGACAGAAAGATTTACGGAAACTCCTACAAACTCCTCATGCGACACTACTAGAATAATGATTTCAGAAAGATACAGAATAAATCAAGATTAACATTTATTTTGGCCAGACAGAACTTAAATATCATAATTAAACATGAATCCATGGTACACAACTTTCAGCATAAAAATATAAAATACAATTAAGTGATATGAAAATAGATTCAAAGAGTCATTATCTGGCACACTACATACAGTGTGTGTGTGAGTGCCTCTTATGACACTGACACAACACTGCATGGGGGCTCTGTCTACAGAATGTTCCCAAATGGCAGCCCTGCTACTCTTCCTTAAATACCCAGACCAGAACAAAGGGTTGTAACTATTTGCAACACAAACACCTAGTTTGGGGGAGAGGATCAAATATCTTTGGAGAGACTACTCAAAAAAGGAGAACACAATTCTCATATGTTTCAATCTTTCTAACCCTACCAGTGACTTCAGTGATGTTGAGACCATTTTACCAATCGCACTATGACCTTTAAAAAGACACCAGACATGAAAGGGATAAAACAATAGATTCACAAGATAAATCATATGTAGTATATCTGCATTTTGTGACTTGAATCAGGGGGAAGGGGGGAAAGGGAGGTAGAGAGGGTTTTGGTCAGGGCGGTGTCCTACAGTTTCTCTGTGAGATCTTCTCTTCAGATTGAGTTTTATTGTTTTATTGCAGGGTGCTAGATCTCAGCTTTTGTCTTAGCAGTAAAACCACTCCTTACACAGTGTATTGGGTCTGTGCAGCTCTTATTCTTATATATATATATATAGTAATTATAAAATTACATTTAAAAAAATATTAAATTACTTGTATCATGAAATAAGATTTCGGTCATCCCAACCTGTTCAGAATAGTGGTTAGTGTTAACATGATTGATAATGTGATTGTTGCTAACATCTCTGTAAGGATGTTCACACTGGCATGTAGTTGTTGTTATTATTATTATTATTATTATTATTATTATTATTATTATTATTATTATTATTATTTTTTTTAACTAAAGAGGAGGGAATGGTTAAAAAGCATGGCAGGAACATGCTGCCCAAGTGAGATTTTAGGGTTTTTAATTATTTTATTTTTTAATAAAACAATGAATAGTAAGTTCTGTCATATCATTCAATTACTTTTACTGTTTTACAATTGCCATGGTGGTATCGTATCAAAGTCATAATTTTGGTATTGTGACAACACTATTCTATATAAAAGTATTTGCATATACTCTCTTTTTGTTGTTGTTGTTGGTTTACAAATTTGTACCTTTTAATATTTTTACTCTTTTAGTTTTACATTTTGTCAAGGGCTTGTTTACATTTATACTTTTTATAGTACACTACTGAATGCCAAAGTTGCAAGTTAAATGAAATGTTTTTAAGTAAAATTGTTGAAAATTATTGTGATAAATTAATTAATAGATTAATCGATTAACCGATAAATTAGTCGATAGATTAATCAATATAAAAATAGTCGTCAGTGGCAGCCCTAAATTAAAGTAGAAGCGACAGCCCCCCCTGTTGTCGCTCCTCTGTGAGAAACTCCATGAAACCAGTGTGGTGCACAGGTGACACTCATTAACACTCACGCCACCGGCCTCACCCCGTTCTCTTGACCCCAACCTCGTTCTATATAGTATGAATGTGTGTAATATGAATGTAATCCGGACATACTACATTTGTCATGTTGTCATTATCATGTGACCTACCAACTTCAGTTGCATCCTTTCACCTCCATTCATAAATCCTCTCCCATGGCCTCATGGGATAGTAAAGTGTCAGTCACACATCAGAATCTCGGTGGATGTAGTAGGTCATCCGGGGAAGATTTGGTAAAGCCACTATAGACATAATAATAAGAATTACTAATTATTATTATTTGTTACATTGTATATAGTGTTTTTCTGGGCACTCAAAGTGCTTTACGTATAGAAGGGGAGAAATCTCAACCACCAATGAGCAGCATCCACCTGGATGATGCGACGGCAGCCATATTGCGCCAGAACGCCGACCACACACCAGCTGATTGGTGGAGAGGAGACAGAGTGATGAAGCCAATCAGTATATGGGGATTATTAGGAGGCCATGATGATGGACAGAGGCCAATGGGCAAATTTGGCCAGGATGCCGGGGTTACAACCCTAAGCTTTTTCCGAAGGACATAATGGGATATTTAATGACCACAGAGAGTCAGGACCTCGGTTTAATGTCTCATCCGAAGGATGGTGCTCTTTGACAGGATAGTGTCCCCATCACTATACTGAGGCATTAGGACCCACACAGACCCCCTTCTGGCCTCACTAACACCTCTTCCAGCAGCAACCTGGTTTTCCCAGGAGGTCTCGCATCCAAGGGTGGTTACAGGGTGATATGGCTGCTTTAAGACTAGACAGAATAGTCAGAACTGTTAGAATACACAAATGAGTGAACTGAGTTGTCAATGATAACGATGACTGTAACATTGACAATGTGTTTCACTTACATTTTATACTTTGATGATAATAAAAAAGTGCCAATGACTTTATTAGTCTAATATGAGTTTATTAATTAATAATATTAATACAATTAATTAATTAAAAAAGTATCTTCAGTCACTTCTCTTCATTCACTGGCAAAGTGAATCTGACTATGGTAATGTTTCTGATTCATCTTAAAGCTAGCCTAGAAATCTAGACGCACCGTAGCGGCAGCAAATCTAATTTGCCGCGAGTGTAGTCTAGCAACTCTCGGTAGACCTGCGAGCTGGAAAAACTAAACTCTGGTCAGGCCAGTCACATCGTGTATAGAGTCGGTGGGCAGGCTTAACATGATGACGGCAGAGTTGCAGAGGTTCCACGTGCTACTTGAAAACAAATTAGCTGGCGAACAGCAGTCTTTCGAATCAGCTTTGGCCGCGACTCTGGAAGACTTGTTGTTAAGCTTTTCTTTGAGAAAAGAACAAAGAACGGCACTGAAGTCATTCTTAAGAAAGGAAGATGTGTTTTGGAGTTTTGCCGACCGGACACGGCGAAAGTTTAACCTATCAACTAGCTCGGCTTTACCTCTGGTTGGTTGTAGCGCTATCCTACTGCGTGCAGAGGGAATTTGAAAGACAACCATTTATCCCGCCCCTCAGATTGAGCCCAGCCAATGGTGAGCTCCCAGACCCAACATCTCGATGTGGGTCTGGCTTGTCAGGCTACTTAAAAGCAAAAAAAAAAAAAAAAAAAAACGTATAAAAAAAAAAATGCCTACAAAAAACAAATGCAATCACCCTGAAATATAGAGTTGTTATTTGACTTATTTAATTTATTTGACATTCTCTTTTCATCGTTCACAGGTTTTGCTTTACAACTAAGAAATCAGTTCTGGCAGGCCACGTCAGACTCTCAGCTGATCCACGTCTGCCTATAGGAATAGGACACCTATCTCCGCATCCATTCAGTATTATCAGCAGCTTTATCGCTTTGTTGAGGAGCTAAAAGAGTGGTGCAGGTATGATGTCACTTTGTAGGCCAACCAGCAGTTTGCGTCGCACTGGGTCCCTCGAGAAAGATCCAATAGGATTTTCCAATAAGATTTTGGATTAAATCGTAAAAAACAAGCTCTGTGATCAACAAAAGTTTATGATACTTACACGTTTTGATAAGATAATTTTCACAGATGAACACAATTTATTAATTTTGAAGCCTAAATTTAGTCGCCAGAAGTAAAAGGCTAAAGGTTAGCTATAAACAGTCTATACCACGGTTGCTCGACTTCAACGTCACCATTACTAAACTTCCGACAACTCTTTCATGTAATGTCATAGAATAAAAAGTGTCTTGAGCTTGTGTTCACCACAGACATTTTTTCAGCCATTTAAACAAAACCCCATTCAAAAAACCCATTGACTTTGAGACGATGGAATCAGAAGTGCTAAAATGCTAACTCGCTTCCACGTTTTGGCCTATAAATTGATGTCATACCTGCACCACTCGTCCATCCCCAGCTCCTCCTCTCGTCCAGTCAGGACTTGGCCTAAATTCTGATGTAAATCAGACAAATTATCAAATTATTGTACATTACATATTAAACATTAATGATATCTCCAATACATTTGTGTTGGTTTTGATCTGTTTTTCTCTGCTCTCCCTGCTCTTATCCATGCTAGGCTGCATGGATGCCCAGGGAGTTCTTGCCCAGAACAGAACCATACCGGCAATCCAAACTGCATGCTAACTGTCAATCATCTTTGACGATAGTGGTCCTGACAGAATTCACATTGGCAACCCAACACAATACCAAACCTGCGCATAATTTTCAATGCGATTTGAGAATTTTTTTTTTTTTTTTTAAATGAATGTTTTAATCATGTTTTTGTTTAAATAAATAGACACTAAATTTGCATTTTAAATGTACCATTCCAATAACAACATTGCATGTTCCAGTGAAACTGGGTTCACTTTTTATAGTAATATCTGACAGATTAAGGCTACTGTGGTTTAAACCATTAAATTTAATTTCCACTATAATGACATGAGATTCACAGACCATCTAACCTTGCTGCTAAGGCACCTAATGCATGATGTATGAGAGCAAAGAATGCCAGCATATGCATAACCCCAGCGGGAGAGACTAGCTAAAGGCAGGGTTATCTTGAGTCAAGTGAAATATAAAGCTTCACCTCTTTCAACAATATTAAGGTTATGATAATGTCTACATGTTGGTTTCCAAGTTTGATGATGCCAGCAGTCTTAAAGCAGAATCTCATACTGGAAAATAAACATGAAACCAAAAGGAAAGCAGATTCTTCTGTTGTGTTTTTTTTTTTTTTTTTTAAGAAAATTGTTATTGGCTGCCAAAATTATGCTGTATGTTTTGACTGTGTGATTGAAAATTAGCTATAATCATCACGCTAATGTGTTAAGCACAAAGAGGAAATGAATAATGTCTTTCCTCACACTCTCCCCAGGCTTTCAATTGGATGATGACCAAAGTCGAAACACCAAGAACAAAATAAGAGAGAGAGGTGCCAAACACGATCATACCCCATTCATTCATAGTGTTCATTTTCAGTCTGCCAGAACAGAGGAGAAAGCAGAGGCATTTGTCTTTGTTTATGTGTGCATGGGGGTTTCCTTTATTGCATGTTCACATGTTTTGCCATGTCTCTGAGCATTATATATTTGGAGCTGTGTGCCAATATGATTTTCTTGAAAACAATAAAGCTAAATATGAGATAATGTCTAGTCAGCAGGTCGTTATCACAAAATAAACCTGATAACGCGAAGCAAACTATCACCCTGAAAAGGTTTGTTTTGTGATAATTACCATCTGACTGCACATTATCCCATTTATTACACAGCTACTTACCAAATAAATAAATGGACATCAAATATTGATTTGAGTTGAAATTATTCTCTTATGTGAGATGACGTGTGAAAGTGTGAAACTGAATTTAATTATATTAAAATATTTTACTGCAGAATGACAGGATCAGAATAGAGTATTCCAAATAGCTGAATAATATATAAAAATACAATTTATAAGAATATTATTTGTTTTCACTGATTGGGTTTACTGATCTGCTGACTGAACATTACAGCCTACCTTTTTGTAGCGCTTGTTTTAATATTGAAATGCTGCTCCACAAACTCAGTCTCTGCATTTGGGGTTTCCAGTTACCAATAACGTGCATTTGGGAACACATATGAAGTCTGATGCGCTTTGTGTTTCATAGTGAAGTGTTGCACTGTTATTATTTCTCAGCAGCTCGGTTAACAAACTCCATCTATGTATATGCTGTGAGTTTGGGTTGTTTATAACATAACATTGCTCATAATATGTAAATTGTTCATCATGATTTCCAAAAAAAAAAAAAAAAAAAAAAAAAAAAAAAAGTTTAAACCCTCGCTCTGAGTTTGCATGTTTTAATGTCCAAGAAATTACAGTGACTACAGTGACATTTCTAGTGTAAAAAAGTGGCCAAATATTTAAGATTAAGTGGACATTTCAAATAAATGTCTCAAAATTGATATCTTTTAATATGAATGTTAGCCTTAAGTTTATCTATAAGCTAGTGTGCTCCAAAACAATGACAAAATTTGCATTTAGAAGATACAAGCGTTCAAATCTTACAGTCTCTCACTTCCGCCAGTATGGATCATTGATTTTGATGACATCACTCTGCACTTCAACGTCTCATCAAATTTTCTGTCCAATCAAATGCTCTCTAGAATCTGAAGCATCCCGCCTCCTACATTATAAATAGACACTGAAGCTGCAGCTAAAATCAGTCACTTGTTCACATATTTACCATTTTCTACATGGTGAATGGCACATAGTGCACTATATAAGGGATAGGGAACCATTCAGACCATGTAAATATGCTTTCCATTGGGGTGAATGAAGGCGTTTGTGTCATGCGAACCACCGCAGCTCTGGTCCAGACGCGATAATATACACAACTTGCCCCATACCACAAAACGCATCGGACTCATTTGAATTCTTCACAGAATGCTGTATTTTAAAGCGATATGGAGGAGATTAGAAACGTTTAGACAGACTCTGCATTAGAAACAGCACTGACGAGTGGAAGAAATAAAACCGGTGCATAAAAAAAATTAAAAATAAAATAAAAAAAATAATAAAAATGTATGCATGCACCAACATAAATTTCAAACCGATATCTACACAAACTACACTTTTCAAACTACACATCCTCACCCCTATGATCAGTGTTTTGCTTTAGTAGCCATTTCATATTAAATCTAAAAGAGGAATCTATTTGACTGTAGCTGTCATAAGCTGTCAAATTGCTCAACAGCTCTGGCCGAGCTGTGATAAGAGAAACGCTATTGGCGATTTAAAAAAAGGGGAGGAGCTGTTCGATATGTCCCGCCCTGTCACCACATTAAAAAGCACTGCATGTTTCAAGGCACTTCAGTGGGCCTTTAAAAAAGGATTTGATCATGCTGTAAAGTGTAACAACAATTATCACAGGCTGTTAGTGCCCTCTGCAGGGATTAGTTATAATGCACATAAGTTGAGTATGTTTATATTACATTATGCATTTCAACAGTGTTGTTCAATAAAACCAAATGATTACTTGCTTTTGATACTTTATTTGAACCAATTGTTTAATTATTAAATTGCCTCATTGTTATTATATAGGCATGTTAAGTCATTTTACAGGCTATTGTTTATTTAGTTCTAATACCACCAAAAATATCTGATTGCTTGATTAATCGTCAAACTATTCCACCAATTACTCGATTATCAAAATTGTTAGTGACACTATATTAGTTAAAACATTTAAAAAAGCACCTGCTTTGTTTTGCATTTTGTGACTTTCAGTTGAATAAAAGTCATACATTTCATCAAGATTTCTTAGAAATAGTGTCAATAGTGTATTTCAGAGAGCCATAATACACAACAACAGAGTTTATATTCACTGATTTTGGGTGGTTTGTATAGGCGTCATCCAATCAGTTGCCTGGGAAAATGGACGATTATAGAATAATATTAAAATATTTTACTGCAGAATAACACAGTTGACCAATCAGAATCAAGTATTCCAGATGCCATATAACATACAAAAATATGATTTATAAAAATATAATTTATTTTCACTGGTTTATTTATCTGTTGACTACACATCAAAACAAATGGCAAATGGTAATGCAATATAAAACCCCATCAAATTTCCCATCATGCATCCTAGCATCTGCTGTATTTCTCACCTGATTAATAATGATATCCACCTCCACTGCCCTGAACATCACTACAGGACACTTACGGTGTGATACAGGAGGCCAGTTGAGGTGTGGAGGTTAAGTATCCATTTAGGCAGTTGCGGGTGATACCAGAGATGAGGGAAGCGAAAAGGTAAATTACAGCCTGCAGCAATACATAAGCATAATGAAAGACTACAGTGCAGGTTAAATAGGTGGGTTAGAATAAAGACACAAGCTTTCATCTTTGATTACAATCATAACATGGGCTTAACGCTTCAGGATGACATTCCCCTCAAGAGCGTCAACCTAATGAGCAATATTAATTGAATTTAATCAAATTGAAACTTCCATATTGTATCCAGTACAGCATAAAACAGACAACTTAAAAGGTGCAATAGGTGGTTCTCTACAGAAACAGTCTCCTCATATCCTGATAGCAATCACTATGTTAAGCAGTCTAAATGTATTTTTATAAATATATATTGTCTGTGTGGAAAATAAAATCCTGGTTTAATCTGGTTTAGATAATCTATTGCACCTTTAAACTTACTTATTTCAATTAGTTGCCAAAGAAACATCTCATCCAAAGCAAGATGAAGTACTAAAATTACTAAAACTGAAATAAAAATAAATAAAAATATACAAAGAAATCTTTACAAAAAACTAATAAAAATGACGAAAGCACATAGCAAATTTACTAAAACTTAAAGGTGCACTATGTAACATTTTTTCAGTAAAATATCCAAAAACCACTAGGGCGGTGTTATATATTTTGTTCAGTTGAGTACTTACAATATCCCAAATGTTTCCAACTATTTGTAAATCATGAGAAAATTGCCATTTTAACCAATGAACCAGGACGTGTGAGGACGTCGCCTGTCAATGGCGTCATATCTGCTTTACCCTCGGTTTCCGGTTTTATTTTGCAGAAATGCTTTACTCTCACTGCTGTGTAACACGTGTCATAGCAGCCGCCGAGCAAACGCACAGACTAACATCATGACATAATTTTCAACACACTCAGATGTATCTAATATGATAAACAGAGCTGTGTTACCTCATACTCATGACCGAAAAAGTGGAAATGGTGCCAACGACTGTGGCATAATAAAAGTCCCTCTGCTCACATTGCGTTCATCTTACTAACAATCGCTCCAGCGGCCTTGCTCAGCTCCCACAACACTCGGTTCTGCTCTGTTTCATACTACAGTATGTTAATAATCTCATCCATGAACATGATTTCTGCCCGAGTCCTATCCCGATTCTTTTCCACCGACTGTGAGGTGAAGACCACATGTCCCAAGATTCTACGCTCAAGCTTGGCGTCAAACTATGCCTTTGTTTTGAATGGGCGACCTCTAGCAGATGGAAAGTTAGTGCACCTTTAAGGTGAAATTAAAATGAAAACATAAAATAAAAAGTTAATCAAAATATTAATAAACACTTTCAAAAGTACATAAATAATAGGCCTAATAAAAAAAAATACTGGTTTAGAGCATTTACAAAAAAATTATCCCAATTTAACAAGAGTTGTTGAACCAATAGAGTAAGTGTAACTGAAATTGTTGTACTGCTTTATTCTTTGTTACTGCTTTAATCTTTAAACTTACGCGTGTCATTTGTTCAGAGACTCTAGTGCTCTTAAATGTATTGAAAATATCCTTAGACCTTTTAAATGTTCTTCCACGTTTCTCCATCATTTTGGCAGTTTGTTGTTATATAGGGTTAGATTTTTAAAATGCTTAATGTGGCCTTTCTCTCCGTGGTCATATTTATAATATTCATGTGTCTGTCATGATGGTGTTGCAGGTCTGTGTTTTATTGGTTGTTGTCTCCCCACAGCATCATTTTGTGGGGCTTTGCAAACCTGTATTAATTCTAGTGTGGAATTTTTCTACAGTATTTACTCATCATGACAGTAAAATAGGGCATTCTAGTCAATCTACTGCAGTATTTCGTCTCTCAATAAGTAGAAAATGTGGGTAACACCCTGTCATACCACGAAACCAGTATAATTTAGAAAAAAATACTGTGATATAAATTTTGGTCATATACCGCCCGGCACTACTGGTTACTACTGGTCTTTTGTGTTCAGCAGAAGAACACTATCCTAGAATTGCCTTAATGTACTATTTATTGCCTCCAAATGTTGTTTTAAAAAAATTACAATTTGTGGAGGAATTCCAGTGAGGAAAAGAAATCATGTCAATAGAGTGGTGCAGCATGACGTCATTTTATAGGCCAACCGGCAGATAGCACTAGTTCCCTAGACAAATAATCTGTGGTGTATTTTTTGCTGAAACTTCACAGACACATTCTGGGGACACCTATAACTTATTTTACATCTTGTGAAAAGGGCATTATAGGACCCCTTTAATACTTAAAATAGTTTAGAAAAAATATTTTTTGCAGAATGCTGAACACATTTACAGTTTATTACTGATTCAAGTTTATATAGAGGTCTTTGTTTTGGATGAATATTTTGATATATTATCTTCCCTTAAACATGAGCCGTGGCTGGGTGCAACAAAATATTTAGCAGTGCGCAAGTTGTAAATCAGTGCACCTTTACGGCAAAGATATATGCTAAGTTGTAACGCACAGCTGGTGCAACTGGTCTCAGATCTGGTGGAAGACAGTGATTGTGATTGGATCTAAAACTTTTAGAAGGCACACAGCTGTGCATCTCTAGAAAAATTAACCAAACGACACATGAAAACGTGCAACACACAAAAGTCACGAGTGGCTCTCTTGCATTATAACACGTGACAGAAAACTAACACGATTCAGTTCAAACAGAGAGGGTGTGTACAGATGTCAGTTTGGTAATGGAATGCGGTTGTCACTTCAGTAAATATACAAGCTGTGTATGAACATAACCTTATTAAGCACTTGAACACAGGACTGACAATCGTGTTCTGCTGCTGTGTGAACATGGCCCATACAGTACGGACACAACTTCTGAAGATTTGGGGCTAAACCAAGCCAAACTGTAAGAGAAAAAAAATGAAGAGTCGTAAATATCGAAACAGATTTCTAAAGATTTTGAGCGCTCAGCTTTGACATCGATTTGCCGACATGTTTACTTGCTTTGCCTTACTCAATTAGCACTAAACCTCACCGTTCTTGTTTTTCTCAACACATCGTGTTTTCACTGTCCCAGCGTTTCTAAAGCACATGTTCTGAATACAAAAGTGCCCAGAAGCAGACAGCAGACCCCCACAACGCCTCTGTTCCTGTGCCTACCTTTCTCCAGCAGACTGATGGGAAGGTCAAGGAGGACATGGGCAGGGACTGTTTGTGGAGTCCCGGCGAGAATTGAATCAGATCACCAGCACCGCAGCACAAATTAAGCTCCCCTGTTGTGCTGCTGAAGTATTTGTGAGTGAATTGATAAATGCTTTTCAAAGCAACCCAATTCTTTCTCCAAACACACACACTGCTGAATTATGTATAGTGTCTCCAACTGCCAGACTCTTTGTTGCTGTGTGTTTGGTTTTTTGCTTTACATGAAACCTGATTTAGCAACAGACAAAATGTCAACTTTAGCCAAGTCGGCAAGCAGGGGGATTGTTCTTATGCCTTATGCCGGAAGATCAGACGGTAAAAGCTTTTCTGTAAACTGAATGCATGCGAATGCAACAGTGTTGTATTTGCATCTCATTTACTCCGTTGTTGTAAGGGTGGATCGCCTACAGTGGTTCTGACTGCAGGGTTGCCGAATGACTAAAGAAACGTTATCAGCAAGATGATAGAAAACTGTACATTTCTCGTCTTTACCACCCACTGCAGCTTATACCAACGACGGAAATAAGCGCAGTTACTGAAATGGAGGTTTATAAGGACTGTATTTTTACTGGTTTAGATCTAGATGTGTCCGCACTGGTGTGTCGGTAAGAACACCAAACTCAGTTGAAACAGAGTGAGGTTTATTGATGATTCCAGTGAATATTGAGCGGTCTGAAACACCAAAGAATAACAATGAATACCATACATGAAGCTAAATAAACATCATTTACATTGTCATTAACCAATGGATACATTATGGATACATTATTAAACTGCCGCAATTCCTATCCAGTCCACAAGAGGGCATCCAGGGTACGCACATGGAGTGAGTAACGCATTTGGAGTGACGCCATTTTCGGCAGTAATAGCAACTAAGAAATATTACAATGTACTATATACAATCAGTCGAATAACAATATGATTATCATCCAAAGGAGCTAGTTACACTATAAAGGTACTCAGGCATTGATTATACATAACTTGGCGCTTAGGCGCTAACGCGAGCTGCCGCGAGCGCAAACAGACAAACTAATGGTAACTTAAGTAAACTCTTCAATCAAACATGTTACCATGGTCACGGGATGATTGGCAGTAAACAACTTACGTTATTATCATTAACTCGCTCATAAAAGTCCACTACTGCTGGAAAGGAGATTAATCTCATGCAATGAAGCATTCACAGCTCGTCTCTTACTGACTGCTAAGCACTGACTGACGCTGCATGGCAAACAGCGCTCTGATTGGTCGAATCCTTCCTAACACTGCCGCCCCCAAATATGCTCTGCATATTTGTATTCTAAAATGTCAATCAGTTCAAGGGAGCTAAGGCAGGTTCCTCTTGATCTGTAAATGCAGGAAGGGGGATCAGGCGGGAGACAGGCCGGGTGTAGGTCTTATCCTTAACTTGAATCTCAACAGCTCTGATATGGCCATCAGAACCTGGGAAGGTCTTCATAACTTTGCCCACCAACCACAGTGCTCGTGGTAGTTGAGGATCAATGAGCATTACTACAGTTCCAATAGAAATGTCACCCACATCTTTGTGCCACTTGTTGCGGGTCTGTAGTGAAGGCAGGTAGTGATGAATGAAACTTGACCAGAACTGATCTGCCAGAACTTGACTATGCTTCCATCGCCGTCGACTCATAAGCTCTGTAGCAGGATAAACTACAAGTGGTAGTGAACTATCCAGCCGCCCCATGAGCAAATAATTTGGTGTAACGGGGTCAAGATCAGCAACATTACTGGAAGTGTAACCCAAGGGCTTGCTATTAAGCATTCCTTCCACCTCAATGAGGACTGTTTGGAGAACTTCCTCAGTTACGGTCTGGGAGCTGACTGTGATGCGTAGGGCGGTCTTGATCGACCTGATTTCTCTTTCCCACACAGCTCCAAAGTGTGGGGCTCCAGGCGGGTTAAAGTGGAAAGAAATCCTTTGTTTAGCTAGATGTAGCTGGATCTGTGGAGTAAGTGATGCAAAGGCCTCTTGCAACTCTCTTTGTCCTCCGTGGAAGTTAGTGCCATGGTCTGAATATAACTCTCGAGGTGTACCACGGCGAGCTATAAACCTTCTCAAGGCCATCAGAAAGGAATCCGTATCAATAGATGTGAGGAGGTCTAGATGAATGCTCCGTGTTGTAAGACACTTAAAGATGATTCCCCACCTCTTTTCACAACGTCTGCCAATCTTAACTTGGAATGGCCCAAAACAGTCCATACCTGTACTGTAGAATGGAGGTTTGAGAAGTCTGAGCCGGGCTGGTGGTAGGTCTGCCATTCTGGGAATAACTGGTTTGTTTTTCCATTTTTGACAGTCTCTGCACAGATGTTGTTGTTTACGGATAGCTTCCCGTCCTCTCAATATCCAAAAGGATCTTCTTATCTCTCCGAAGACTCTCTCAGGTCCTGGATGGCAGAGTTTAGCATCATAATCTCGTATCAGTAACTTGGTAACCTGGTGATGTGGGTCAAGGACTACAGGGTGAATAACTGATAACTCTAGTCCTTCTGCTCGACGTAAACGGCCACCAACTCTGATAAGCTGGCAAGAGTGGTCGAATTCTGGGGCAAGAGCAAGTAGTCGACTAGTGGAAGGTACAGGTTTACCAGCTTGTAGCAATTTATATTCATCAGGAAAACTATCCATTTGAGATTTTTGCAGGAGGTGCCATTCTGCGGTTTGGTAGTCCGATGCCGTTGGGGGACCTGTATCTTTTTTCCTCTGAACTGTGGACTCTACCAACTCGGTCCAGGTGCTGTGAGTGGTAGGGTCAGGAATGTCAGGAACAACTACTTCTGTCATAAACCCACAGAAGATTCCCTTACGCTCTTCTATTTTGATTTCTGGTGGCTGTGTGGGAGGAGTGATAGGCCATACTGATTCAGATTCGAGTAGGAATGATGGTCCTTGGTTCCATCTGTTGGGCACTGATAGGTCAGAAAGAGTTTTACCTCGGATGAGATCATCCGCTGGATTACTACTAGAATCCACATATCGCCAGAAGCAGTTTGCTGTTAGATCTTGAATTTCGGCTATCCGGGTTCCAACAAACACCTTGAATCGGTATGATTCGGATTTGAGCCAGGCTAGAACAGTGGTGGAATCTGTCCATAGGGTTACTGCATTGATCTTTAACGTAAGTTCAGTTTGCAAGAGTTTGGCCAATTGGGCACCATTCAAAGCAGCACACAATTCCAGTCGGGGAATGGTCATACGTCATTTTGGGGCAACCTTAGATCGTACAAAGGCTAACTGGATATGACCACTTCTTTCATCTTCAGTACGTAGGTAGGCAACAGATCCATAAGCTTTCTCGGATGCGTCGCAAAAAATGTGAATCTGTCTGGTGGCGGAAGACTGATCAATGTCTGAGGATGTGATACAGCGAGGAAGTGAAATACTTTCCAATGTCGGTAGTTCTCCCTCCCATTCCTTCCAGGATCTCAATAGGTCATCAGGTAGATTTGGGTCGTCCCATTCTCGTTGCTTGTCCCATAATCTTTGAACTAAAATCTTGGCCCTGGTGGTGAATGGGATAATGAAACCTAGGGGGTCGTACTGGGTTGCAAGTACCTTGTAAATGTGCCGAAGAGTACATAGTCCAGGTTTGATGGGACGGGTATTATATCCAAGGAGGTCTGATTTACAGTGCCACTTCAAACCTAGTGCGGATTCTTGCACGTTGGTACGATCTTGAGAGAGCCACAATTCTGTACTGCTTGATCTCGCCTCTGTCGGTAGGTGGTGCATCACACTGGGATCATTACTTGCCCACTGGCGAAGTTCAAAGCCACCACTGGCAAAAAGGGTGCGGAGTTTGTCCACAAGCTGTTTTGCGTCTTGAGGTGATGGTAGGCTTTTCAAACAATTGTCCACATAGAAATTCCTTTCTACAGTGGTTCTGATACTATCATCAGGAGTGGTATGATCCATAACATGTCTCTGGACAGCATAAATGGCACAACATGGACTACAAGTAGTGCCGAATGGAAGCACTTGCCACTCATAAATGTCTGGTGGTTTAGATCTGTCCAAGTCTCTCCATATGAAGCGGAGAAGATGCTTATCTTCTGGGAGGAGACGAACCTGATGGAACATTCCTTTAATGTCACCACTTATTGCCACTGGGTGTTCACGAAAGCGCAGGAATACACCTAACAAGGATGGGCCTAAGGCTGGTCCTGGCAGTAAATAGTTATTCAGGTTGTAGCCTTTAAAGTCAAATGAACAGTTAAATACCACACGGTTCTTACCGTTGTGCTGCACGATGTGGTGAGGAATGAACCATGACTCACTCTGTGAATTAACTGTTTCAGGTGGGAGTTTGACAGCATAACCTGAGCTCTCCAAATTCTTTATCTCCCTTTGGTAGGCAGCTGCTTTACTGGGGTCCTTTTCCAGACGTTTCTCTGTGTTTCTGAGATTAGGAAGTACTGCTTCCATGGGAGCTTGAAGAACGGGCATATCTTTCTTCCGCAGGAGTGGAGTGGCATACCGGTTCACACCATCAATCGAAATTCTAACAGTCTGTGACTGAAGCAAGTCAAGGGCTTCTCGATCCTGCTTAGAACGAGTAACAGATCTCTCTGGTATGTTACAAAGAACATCTGCTTGCCAGAGTCTCTCAATGTTCCGAAACAGTTCCGTCATCGAGGGGTTAGTAACAACATGCAAACATTGTTGAGGTTTTACATTATCTCCAAAGAGTCGTGCTGGGCCCTGTAAAGACCAACCCAATCTTGTCTTGACCGCTGCTGGGCCTCCAGGTGGGCCGAGACGGACTGGTTCAATCGGAGTGATAAGGTGAGGATGATCTGCTCCAATCAGTAACAGGGGACATGCTTTGTGAATGGGCTGTAATGGTAAGCCTCTCAAATGCTGATAACGTCGCTGAAGGTCTGCAACAGGATATGAATGTTCAGCTAAGCTCAAGAATTCTGCAGTGAAAGCTCCCTTTATTTTGAAAGCTCTGCCAGGCTGGGATGGTGTTGAAATCTGAAAGGACACAGAGGCACCCCGAAGCTTAGTAATGTCTTGCCTTATAGTTCTCAAGGCTAAGTCCTCTGCTTGACCTATAAGTCCTAGTTTCCGAGCTGCTAATGGTAACAACATAGTACGTTCAGAGCCATTGTCAAGCACAGCATAAGTATCTAGACTCTGTCCTTTATGTTTTAGAATGACTCTGACCACTTTAAGGAGGACGCTGTTGAATCCTTGTGGGCGGTCTAGGTAGAGCGGTTTGCTAGTTGAGCTGACTAAACAAATCCCTTCATTTGCAGTTTTAGTGTTGACTTCGTGGAGGATCTGAAGGTGCTTACCATTACATAAGTGGCAGAGTTTCTTGAGAGTACATTGTGCAGCTCTGTGGTTGCGTCCACACTTCCAGCATCTGTTGTTAGTCTTAATCCAGTCAATCACTTGATCTTTAGTAAGGGACTGGAATGTTTCACATTGACTCAAATAATGTTCTTTACTGTCACAGAATGGACAGAAGGCAAAGCTTTTGCCTTGACTCTTGGTTGGCATTGGGAAAGATCGATTGTTTGAGCCATGAAGGATCGTAGTCTGTCTAACTTTGGCTTTAGTTTCTCTCTGTTGATCCACTGCGTAACGTGGTCTATCTTTCTGGGTTTTATATCCACCAAAGCTCTCTGGGTCTTGGCACCAGGATTCAAAGTTAAGCCATTTGGCTAAATCCAGAAGTGTGTATACTGAGCCTGGTTCATAACTCATGTGTCTCTGGAAAGATGCTCGTTGTTCTAGCGGGAGCTTGGACAAAAGTCTAGCCACATGAGATCCACAATGCAGTTCAATGTCTCCTTCAGTTCCCAATGTTTTAAGGAATCCTACTAGGGCTTGGATCTGAAGAGCAAAGCGTTCAAAGCCTACAGTGTCGCCAGGCTGTATATCTGATGCATCCATAATGGCAGCAATTTTGCTCAGAGCTAGCTGGTGAGGTCGACCAAAGCGTTCAGTGAGTGCCGCCAGGGTATCTGAGTAGGGAGTGGGTGAATTTAAAAAGGAATCTGCAATGAGGCGAGCGTCTGTTAACTTCAGGTGATCTAACAAGACCTGGTACTTGAATAGCTCTGTAGCTCTATCAGGTAGCAAGTTACTCAAGGCGAGTTTGAGACGTGCAAATTCACTAGGGTCTCTACGAGTGAAATCTGGAATGGTTGGCTGTGGGCCTCTATAAATGATCTCCTGTCTTGAAGTGTTAGTCTGCATTCCTGATAGGTTGGCTGGTGCTTCATACAGCTGACTGGAGTAAGGAGTAGGAAGTGAGGAGGTAATAGAAGCTCTCCTTTCTGTCACTGGTTGCCATGTGACCTGATTAACTCTGTGAGTGTCAACAGTGTCTGAGGGATTATGAGCAGCTATGTTAGTTTGAGCCAAGGTATTTGAGTCAGGCTGAATCGAAGGAAGTGCATGCTGCACATAGCTAAATGTAGCCACATGAAGATCTGTATTCTTCTGTACAGAAAGGCATCGTGGTGCAGGTATTGGAAAAGCTCTAGGGACTGGTGTTGGGACTGGAGTCTCTGACTTTTGGCTTACAACTCTAGGCAAAGGAACTGGAGGAGTTAACACTCTGGACTGTGGCTTAGACGTAGGAGTTGAACTTTGACTTTGAGCCTGGTTAATCAGCATTTCCTGCATACTTTTCTGAATCTCCATAAGTTGGCTGATCTCTTCCCTCATAGAAAACTGAACAGCACGAAGATGTCTATTCTCTTGTTCCAGATCACACAATGTACTTTGAAAGTCAGGAAGTGAAGAACGTCCATACTGATGAGGGCTGGGTCCGTCACTGTACTCCTCATCCTGTTGAAAGTCATCTGACTCATATGCTTGCTGTGCTGCCTGGCGCAGAGGGACATTAGCTCTAGGAAGAGCATACTGCAACTCAAAATATTGCAAGTAAGCTGGTTGACGAACTGGACGTCTAGGCCGTGCTCCTTTTTCTTGATACTCTGCACTCTGATCTTCTGACATCATTAGTCCAGTGTAGACACGATAAATCCGGCTCGAAGGACCAAATGAAATGGAGGTTTATAAGGACTGTATTTTTACTGGTTTAGATCTAGATGTGTCCACACTGGTGTGTCGGTAAGAACACCAAACTCAGTTGAAACAGAGTGAGGTTTATTGATGATTCCAGTGAATATTGAGCGGTCTGAAACACCAAAGAATAACAATGAATACCATACATGAAGCTAAATAAACATCATTTACATTGTCATTAACCAATGGATACATTATGGATACATTATTAAACTGCCGCAATTCCTATCCAGTCCACAAGAGGGCATCCAGGGTACGCACATGGAGTGAGTAACGCATATGGAGTGACGCCATTTTCGGCAGTAATAGCAACTAAGAAATATTACAATGTACTATATACAATCAGTCGAATAACAATATGATTATCATCCAAAGGAGCTAGTTACACTATAAAGGTACTCAGGCATTGATTATACATAACTTGGCGCTTAGGCGCTAACGCAGCTTGCTGCGCGAGCGCAAACAGACAAACTAATGGTAACTTAAGTAAACTCTTCAATCAAACATGTTACCATGGTCACGGGATGATTGGCAGTAAACAACTTACGTTATTATCATTAACTCGCTCATAAAAGTCCACTACTGCTGGAAAGGAGATTAATCTCATGCAATGAAGCATTCACAGCTCGTCTCTTACTGACTGCTAAGCACTGACTGACGCTGCATGGCAAACAGCGCTCTGATTGGTTGAATCCTTCCTAACAGTTACAATAGCTAAACATGTGGGAGAGCGTTGCTATAATGTGACTATATTGTATTGCAATAGGTAACACTTCAAAGTCAATACCAAATCAAAACTAGTTAGCACATCATTTGTAATTGAAAGAATTTAATGACAAAATCTAGTTATGGTTACACTTAAAATAGTTACAAAATAAATGTATGAGATGATGAAAACTTATACCATTAATCGTACCCAGCATGAATTTTACCTGAGGGATAGAAAGAGAGAGGGGGAGAGAGAGACAAAGAAGAGAAGAGAGCAAAGACGAGAAGGCCCCCAAGAAGAGAGAGCCAGAGAATAAAAGAGCCAGAGCAACAGTTACAATCTTCTTTTATCTATTCCTTGACCATGTGACTGAAACCCTAATGTGAGACATTCAAACTGACCAATCAGACCAAACTTCCCCCCCTGTACTACAGGTGTGACATTTGGCCTACAGGCCTTCAGCATTTCTTTGTCTTTAGGAAGTCCAAATGGCCCTTCTGGAGAGAGATGGGGGTTGAAAACAGTAAAGCAAATGTCTTTGTTCATTTTCAAAAATCAAATATCTTTGATTATTTTCAATTCTTTCATTGTGTATCAGTCAAGCATGTGCTTGTGTGGATTTGTGCACAGTAAAGAAAAATCACCATCTATTTCTTTCACTCTCTTTTCACTAAATAAAAAAGCTCAATTAGCTTAATGTTTAAATAGTTCAGCCAAAAATGAAAATTCTGTCATCATTCACTTATGTTGTTTCAAATCTGTATGACTTTCTTCTACAGAACACAAAAGATGATATTCTAAAAGATTGTTAGTAACCAAACAGTTCTAGTAACCATTGACATTCCATTTCTCAAAATATCTTCTTCTATCATCATACAGGTTTGGATTGACAAGAGGGTGAATAAATGATAGAATTTTCATTTGAGTGAACAATCCCTTCAAGGAAACATTTTGTTGATAAAGGCCCACTGCAGTGCCTTGAAACGCACAGCATTATTCAAGGTGTTGACGTAATTTCCAGTGAACCTTTTATAAAATAGTCAATAGTGTTTAGGTTATATCCCAGCTCAGCCAGAGCCGACATCAGTAAAGCAACAGTTTCCTCTTAATCTCTAACTGTTTCTCCTCCTTATCTCCTCCATATTGCTTTAAAATATGGCATTCTGTGCAGAATTCAAATGGGCCCGATACGTTTTCTAGTTTGCGCCGACTCGAAACGTGTTCATGCAACACTAACACAAAACCAGACTTCATTCGAAAATAGTAAAATGTGTGATCAAGTGACCGATTTCAGCCACAGCTTCAGCGTCTGCTTATAATGTAGGATGTGGGATACTTTAGATTCTAGAGAACATTTGATTGGACAGAAAATCTGATGAGGAAGTAAGACACTGTAAGTTTTGAATGCTTATATCTTCTAAATGTGAATTTTAGTCATTGTTTACACTAGCTTCTAGATAACAGTAAGGCTAACATTCATACTAAAAGCCAAAAAAAAAAAAATGGGAACTTTAAATTAAGATTTAAAAAAGATTTTGCTTCAACAACATTCATTTATAAAGCACATTTAAAGACAATATGGATTGATCCAAAGTGCTAAAGTACAAAGCAGATCTAAACAAAATTAATTACAAGTTTCCAAGCGTTAAAGAATAAAAATACGATTTAAGAGTAGATTTAAAAATGTCCAATGAAGGAGCAGAGCTCACATGATAGGGGAGATCATTCCAAAGCTTGGATACAGCCACAGAAATGGCCCGATCACGCTTTGACTTATACCGAGGCACAGTTAAGAGCAAGTGAGTAGATGATCTAAGTGCCCTAGCTGGACAGTATGTCGCAAGAAGATCATTTGTATACCTTGGTGCACGGCCATGCCTTATATACAAATAATCATTTTAAAATCATCTCTAAATTTAATGGGAAGCCAGTGAAGAGATGCTAAAATAGGGGAGATGTGGTCCCTCTTTTTAGACCTCACTGTGATTAATAGGTATAGAAAAGAATAAAATGTTCAAAATCATGGACATTTTTATAATATACACATTTCTGTCAGGACCACTGTCATCAAATATGATTGACAGTAGCATACTGTTTGGATTGGCGGTATGGTTCTGTTCTGGGCAAGAACTCTCCTCTCCTCCGGATGGAGGAGGGTAATTCGCTCCTGAGCAATGCGGTAAAGCTGTGCTGTAAAGCTTCTGAAAGGTATTGACATGCTAGCTGAGAGTCAGCTAATGTGAGCTTGACTGACGCGACCTGCCAGAACTAACGCTAAGCTCGATTTGTAGTTATGCTCAGCTGGAATATTTATTTGGGTAGATATTGCTCTTTTTGAGTTAAATCTCTATAAAACTATTAAAAAAAAAAAAAAAAAAAAACCTAATCCAGTAATTCGAATGACTGGAAACATCCTGAAAAACATGGAAATTCTTCACGGGTAGTGTCTTATCTTTTCAAGATACGAAGGCCTCAGTTACTAACAAAAACGCTGTTAACAAAAAGTTATCCTGTAAAGCCTGAAACTGATCCTCCTGAGAGGGATTGACATAGGTGACATATTGACTACTGTATAAGAACTTATGGGGAACAACCTCCATACAACACAGAGAATTCTTGTCAGCTCTGGATATGATGCAATAACGAGAAAGCTCCCCATCCCTTGTGTATATAATATGGCATGGCTGTTTTCAAAAGAATGCATCAGAATGATGTTGAGGAAGCTACGCTGGTAAACAAACAAGTCGTGCTCATTTTGTTTTTGAATAAAATATGAAGAATACTGAAACACAAACAGCTTTATTCAGCTTTATCATCAGCGTGTGGGTGAACAGGGTCAAAGCAAAAGCAAAACCAAACCGAGAGCCTATAGAACAGAACAGAGTGGAGAGGGGAAAAAGATCTTTAAATAGCTAGTTATAAAATACTGTAATAGATTATTAACATACTTATCTTCTTGAAATGATAATTTGCTGTAGAAAGCGGTATCCTTTTTGAGCCCAAGCAGGAGCTTTTTGCACCACTTGAAATCACCGTTAGCAGAAAATATGATGGTCTGTCTGATATTTCCAAAGGTTATAACATGTCTTGCTCTGCGGTTGTCCTCGTGGCTGTATCAATAAAAGGTTGTGCTTGTCAGTGTTAACAAATCCACTGACAAATAACAGGGCAGCGTGCCATTTTGATTTCCAGCTGTCTGTGCAGTAAAGGTAAGCTCTGGTCAGAACACGTCTCTGGTCTTGGGGTTAAATTGCTGTTGCAGTGTGTCCGTTAAAGGACAGTGCGCCTCAACTGTCAATCTGGACAGTGCCTTTTATTCTTTTCAGGAATTCTTAAAGGGATAGTTCACCCAAGAATGAAAATTCTGTCATTAATTAGTCACCTTCATGTCATTCCAAACCTGGAAGTCTTTCGTTCATCTTCAGAACACAAATTAAAGATATTTGTCATGAAATCCAAGCTGTTTCTGAACCACCCATAAAGAGCAACATCATTGCAACTTTCAAGGCCCAGAAAGGTAGTAAATACATCGTTAAAATAGTCAATGTGACTACAGTGGTTCAACCTTAAAATGTTATGACGCAAAGAGAATATACTTTGTGCACAAAAAAAATTCACTAAAATAACGACAACTTTATTCAACAATCTCTTCAACGTCATTCTCCTATGCTATTCATGTAGTAAACACAGTGCAGCGTCTTCTACGTCAGCATCACTGGCATTCCTTGTCCTGCTCACGTGAACAGCATCGCCGTTCTGTCGCAACTTGGAAGTTATGTCAACAACGTAGGAGACTGACACATACAAGAAGAAACTGTTGAATAAAGTCGTTATTTTTCTGGCGTTATGCACACAAAAAGTATTCTCGTCGCTTCATAACGTTAAGGTTGAACCACTTTAGTCACATGGACTGTTTTAACTGTCTATAATACCTTTCTGGGCCTTGAAAGTTGCAATGATGTTGCTGTTTATGGATGGTTCAGATGGTTTCATCACTTGTGTTCCGAAGATGAACGAAGGTCTTACAATTTTGCAACGACATGAGGGTGAGAAATTAATGGCAGAATTTTTGGTTTTGGGTGAACTATCCCTTTAAGCATTTGAGAACTTTTACATTTCCATTTGGCAGACGCTTTTATCCAAAGCGACTTACATTGCATTCAAGGTACACATTTTTACATTTTGTCAGTTCTTGCTTTCCCTGGGAATCGAACCCATGACCTTGGCGTTGCTAGCGGCATGCTCTTATTGTTTGAGCTACAGGAAAGCCTTTTCTACTCTGACCTAAAATAGAAAGTGACAGGAAATGAATGGAAAGAGATTGACACAATGAAATGTCTTGCACACCACACTCAAAGCTGACCTTTGAGTCACATCTCCAATGAAATTAGCTATAATCAGTTATATTAGCTGTAGTTGCAAAGAGAGAAATTATTTTGCTATTCTATTTTATTATGATATTCTATTCTACAAGCCCACAACTAATTTAACAAAGTATTAAACTTCAGTGCATAACTTGCAACATTTTTCTATTACAGACATGAATGATTCTTCAAATCATGTGGCTTGTTGAGGAGAAGTGTGCTATTACTTTTCTAAATGATTGCACTTACTTTAGGATATTCACCTAGCGGATAGTATGATGAAAAACAGACACAGAACTAAGCTATCTAAAGATCAGGATATCACAGAGATTGTGAATTTAAATAGGCCATTTTTACACTGGCAGTTTAGTTCGAAATGGGGCACGGGTCGCAGGAAAAGTTGCTAATGTGAAAACGGTCAGGCGCAGCCGGGTGCACTCTCAGGTACTGAAACCGAGACTACCTGGAAGAGGTGGTCTGAGTTCGGTTGCACTCGAAAGCCTCAATTATACTGCAGTTCAGACGCGTACACGGACAGCTGCCGACTGCACGGACATGGACTACTTGTATTGAAAGTGTATGCTGGGGTCCGCTCGGCCGACGTGTTCGACATATGCGCAGTAGATCGGTGCGTACACTTCCAATTTCCCTCTACGAATTATTGCACATCTGGCTGCCTTTATATTGTTTTAACAACGGATTGTAGAGGTGCGGGTAGCGATGGACTTCTTCACACAGCCTTTCTTCAAATTCAATTTGCTTCAGAAGGCCTTTATTAACCCCCCGGAGCCGTGTGGAACAGTTATATGATGGATAGATGCACTTTTATGGACTGACAGAACAACAGTCACTGCCATTATAAAGCTTGGAAGAGCCAGGACATTGTTAATATAATTCCAATTGTGTTTGTCTGAAAGAAGAATGTCATATACAACTAAGATGACTTTAGGGTGAATAAATCATGGGCTAATTTTCAACCCTTCAATGCAACACACATACAGTAAACTCAAGTGTCGTTCACTCAGCTGTGCATAATAGCACCAAATTAATAAAAAAAAACACATTGACTGACGTTCTGTTTTCTATCATGCCCATGCATGTTTGTGATAATGTAAGATGAATGCAAATGCACTAGGGTTTAGCACAATCAAGTTAAGCGTGAAACCAGACCAACGCTGCAGTCAGACCACTGCAAATGTGCCCAGTGTAAATACACCCTTAGACCAGTACAAAACCACCTAGCAACCACTTAACCACTTGTCTTAGAACATCCTAGCAACCACTTAGCAACCCAACCAGTGAACTCTACCTAGACTCAACCAAAACACAGCCCTGAATTTCAGCAGAGACCAGCTCTACTAGACAATCCCCTCTGAAGGCCTCGTCGACATGACAGCTATCAGCACAGATCCTCAGCAGAGACCACAAGATCCAGACAGGTCCTCGGCACAGACCCTATGGCCATGCTTATCTCCGTACCGGCGTGATGAATCGATCTTCAAGCAAAAGGAACTGGATGAATATTTAATTGCTACCAATTCCGATATAAATTCTGACTTGTGATGCAGCCTGAATCATAATCATAATCACACAGCGTTCGTTCATTGGCCAGAGGAGAACTTGGCCCCCTGACTGAGCCTGGTTTCACCCAAGGTTTTTTATTTCTTTCTCCATTCTGTCATCTGATGGCATTTGGGTTCCTTGCCACTGTCGCCTCTGGCTTGCTTAGTTAGGGACAATATTATTGTTATTATTCAACAATATTATTGATCCGATTGTACTGACGCTGTTGTATGAGAACTGAACTGAGCTCGACGATGAACATTTTTTGCAGAACTGCTTTAAAAGATAAAATTAACCAATTTAATAATTGATGATCTTTACAAGGGAACTGAATAAACACTGAACTGACTTCAGATGAACAATAGTCGAAATGCATAGTTTTTTTATAACTGTAAAGCTGCTTTGAGACAATCTGTATTGTATAAAGCGCTATATAAATAAAGGTGACTTGAACAACCGCATAACCACCCCGAACACCCCAGAAACCCCCTGGCATCATGGCATAAGCAAAGACCATTCTCCCATCATTTGTTACAGTATGCTTTATAACAAACATGTCACAGATAGAACCCTATGGATCCTTTTATCAGACAATATAACTATGGAAAGACAAACAATTCACTCTAAATGGTGGCCATCGGTATAAGGAATAATCCATTTTGACATTATTGCCATGATGCATGAATTATAATGATTATACATGATTTGCAATAAATGACTCACAGATGTCCGTTCTCCAGGACGGATGCATTATGGATTAAAAAAAGAAAAAAAAAAGAGCCAGGGGATTTGAAAATAATAATAATGCTAATAATGATTGAACATTCACCCATGTGTCACAAGCAATTCTGCAGTCCATCCACTTTGCAGAAATGTGAATCTTATTAATTGCTTCAACCTCACTGGCATGGCACATCAGAAACCCTCTGTAAGTTTTCAATACATATCTGAGATGGGGGTCATTATCATTTATCATGTCTATTCACCTACACTAAGACACAAGCTTTTGGCACGTGTTTTTGGTGTTAACAGTATATGGTGTTAAAAATTAAAGTGTGCTTCTGAACCAATGCTTTAAGACCATAAAATAAAGGACCTTTCATATAAAATGATAAAGAGCAGTTATGTTTATTAGAGCATGACATTTCCTTTTGTACATTTCCAGCCTGTACTGTACACGGTGCACATTATGCAAATCTTTCTGCAGGGAGTACTCTATCCCACAATGCAATGTACTCAACTTGATCTTACATTACCATGTCACAAATTACACAATTAATGCATTTTTAACATCTTGTGACTAATTAGACTGCCAGAACGTTTATACACAAAAGTGGATTCGATGCAAAATAACAATATTTACTCTGAGACGATAACTTCCCTCTATTTTAAAAGACCATTAATATTCAGTAGTTATCACTTTTACTGCACTGAAACAGATGAGAACAAAATGTGAACTGAGCAGCATAATGACACTATGACACTATCTTCTATCCAGCTTATTTTGTAATGTGGAAGCCATTTTCAGTGAATGTGCGAGAATGTCAGTACAACTAAAAACTTTGAGGGAACATAACATAAGCAGACAAATTGATGTCGATTTTCCTAAAATGTTTTTTTTTATTTTTTTTTTAAACTCACCATTATGGTGATGAGTGTTCCCTTTGGCTGGGCACTTGGAACTTCATTTATATTATTGTAATTCTCTTCCTATTGATACAGTGATGCAAAAAAGAAATCACAGCTATTTGGTTTCAAAAGAAGGGAAGTAATAAATAGTTAATGATTTAGTCAGAAGTTATGTTGCCTTTTAAAAGCAACCTATTTATTACTTCTCTTCATGTCGTGTATAATGATTGTCTACAATTTTATTGCTAACACCTTGTAAAACTTTTAATTGGGTTGATATAATCCCTTAATATTTGTGACAATATCTTGCAGTTGACCATGCTTGAGTCACACAAAACTCAATGGTAGATTCAAGAGTAAATCTAAAGTAAACTTATATAGAGTTCAAGTTACTAGAACTCTCATGCAAGTGAACTATACTAACTATACTAAGTATTTGTCAGTATACTATACATACATACTATTTCACTTTAAGGCAATCGGTTTGCATACTTTAAGTCTAACTAATTCGATTTTACAGTGTATAATTTATTAATAAGGTAAGAAAGAATACAAATAAATGCATGTGTTTTTACCAGGAGCTTCTTCATTTCAAAGCAAATTACATATTTCAGGAACAGTTCCCTGAAGCAGCTGTCGGGTTAAGTGCCCTGGTCAAGAGCACAGCACTGATAAGGGAAGTGTGCAGCTCTCAAGGGCTCAAACGGAAGACCTTTGGGTTATCAGACCAGAGCTTTAACCACTACTACAACACACCCTTAAAGAGAAACAAAGTTCAACTGAGTGACGTAGCAAATAATGATAATAAAGTGGTATTTTGGGTTAAGGGGAACTACAGTTTGAGACAAGTTACAAAAATAGCATCACAATATTGACACTGACATAAAACCTGACAACATCTCAGCTGACAGCAGATACTGAATCAGGACAACGCATTCTCAATCTCAGACACTTTACTTAACGGCATCTGACAATTTTACAGTCTATCAGTCTGACAGAGTCAACAGCGTTCACGCAAGTCTTTCAAAATAAAAGTCTTGCATCAGAAAAAACATGTAGAAGCTGTTATGGATGTTTCTTTGACAACACACTCCACGACCCACTCAAAACGGTCTTGCGACCCACCAAACTCCACTAGAGCAGTACTTTTTACACTGGTCATTCCTACACTGTAAAAAAAGAAAAAAAAAGAAAATACAATACAGTCTTTCATGTTAGTTTGCAGTGCATTAACTGATGTTGACAAATACAATTGCATTAGTAAATGTTGAAATAAACACGAACTAATAAATGCTGTAGACTTATTGTTAATTCTTAGTTCATGTTAAAGGGGTCAGATGATGCGTTTTCCTTTTTCTTTAGTGTTATGTAGCAGTTTGTGCATGTATAAGATCTGCAAAGTTACAAAGCTCAAAGTTCCCCACAAAAAGATTTATTATATCTAAAAGAGAAGGCAGACCCAGGCCTAACTAAAACGCCTTGATCGAATTCTACCTCCCCGAGCTATGTCACTAGGTGGAAGAATTTGCATAATGCTGCCCAAATGCGTATGAAAAGAAAGGAGGAGTGGCTTCAGTTAGTGTTGTCAAAGCCATTTTGTGGAGACTCTGTTTCTCGATACGAAAGCAAAAGCAGCACTTTATTTGGCCTTCCGAAAGTGGACGCAATTAGGAATCAGTGGTTAAGATTTACTTACAACACTGTTCCAGAACAATACAACCCAAAGGTTTATGTGTGTGCAGCGCATTTTATGGAGGACAGTTTCCTCAACCTGGGAGAGGACAAGGCTGGCTTTGCACAAAGGCAGTAATTCCAACTTTGCTAGGGCAATCTGCCGCTTCTGAATCGGAGCTTGTAAGTATGACTGTGTGAGGTTGAGAGTGTTTAAGAAATAAGAAATAAGATGAATAAATAAAGTGTATTTACAATATTCACAGGGAACGTAAAACAACACAGGAAAACCAGGAAACCTCAGTCTGTTAAAAGCATATAGAGTCCTCAGCACCATACCCTAAAACAGTCTGAATGAGTCCCAATGTGTTGATAGTCCCAATGTGTAGGTGTCCACCGGTGTATATACAAAGTCCACAGAAGTGATAATCTCAAATTGTGCAAGAAAGGAAAGTCCACACTGTTTACTCCTCAATCCTCTTTGCTGGTGATTACCCTCTTCAGTCAGTTTGAATAGCGACCCTGTAGTTTGCCATGCTGCTTCCTTTACACTGGATTTTTCCTGTTTCCTGTCATGTGATCAGTCACATTACAGGCAGACCCAGTAATATTTAAAGACATACACACCTTAAAACAGATAAGAGGAATAAAATGGACTAAAATGACTAAGACAACATGTAAACCTATTAAAACTCTAATACATAAAATCATTATAATATATAGAGTGGTTAAAACATGTGTCTTGTGTGACAGTGTCACACTACTATATACAGGTTCATAATTAATGTGAATCATATATCCACTCTATAAAATGCTGGGTTAAAAACAACCCAAGTTGGGTTGAAAATGGACTAACCGAGCAATTGGGTTGTTTTAACCCAGCGATTGGGTTGTTTTAAGCAAACATTTAACCCAACTGCTGGGTTAAAACAACCCAACAGCATTTTTTTAGAGTGTAATTAATTCTAAGGTGAAGATCATGGTAACCACTAGTAATGACTCAGGTATTATTAAATCCTTCAGAAGGAACTACTAATTATTTGGATCAGTATTCTAAAGTGAAGATCACGATAACCCACTAGTAATTACTTAAGTATTACTATCCAAAACTTCACAAAAAACTCAAAAGCTTACAATGACTTGAGTCATTACTACAGCATTACTAATTATTTGGATCAGCATTCTAAAGTGAAAAACATGATAACTTTAGAAGAATGTAGTAACACTTGAGTCATTACTAGTGGGTTATCATTACCTTCACTTTATAATTAATTATATATTATGCATTATTCATGTTAATTCTGAACCTGTATATAGTAGCTCTTAGTAATCATCTGTGAATTATGAAAAAAATAGTAGTTATTGATTAACTAATAGTGAACTACCACATTCAACTAACTCTGATTGTGTTCATCAGAAAGAAGAAAGTCATATACACCTAAGATGGCTTGAGGGTGAGTAAATCATGGGCTAATTTTCATTTTAAAGTGAACTTCTTTAACTGTCTTTGTAATTGCTTTGGAATCTGAAGCTTGTGATTATGAAAAGGAGAAATACATTTACGTCACCCTCTTGAGGTGTTCAGCCAATCACAACGCACCGGGTCAGATGGCCATTCAGAGCGCATGTTATCATGTCTGTTTTGGTTCACTTTTATAGTTTCATGTCTTTTATTTAACATAAACATGAACAAAATAAAGAAAGACCCGACTTGACTTGAAACTTGAAATAAACATGAGCATAACAAACTCACCAACAAAATACAATGGGAACATGAGGGCTATTTATAATGACTAAAGAGGGGACACGTGTGAATAAATAAACAATGAACCAATGAGAACATAGGACACAACTAGACCAACCAATCAGAACTTAGCACATTCACAAGGGGAACACATGGCAGGGAAACAAGAGGACCAAGGGAAGTACATGACAAATAGAACGCATGACTGTGAGAAATTTAGTGTACTTTAAGTCAGTTAAAAATTTCCACTATACAAGAATGTGTGTTTAAAACCATGTCTTATTGCTCACTTCAACATGGTGGCTTGAAGGAAAAATATCATGTCACTGCAGCATTTTGAGCATGTGAGTAATGATCACAGGGTGAAAGTGTAACATGCATTGTGAAAATCAATACATTTGGTCTATACATTGGTCATATACAGTCATTCAACTTTCAACTTAATTTAGCTCCAGTTCTTTAGATTCTTAACTTTTAATTTGCAATTTTAGTTTGCATGTGTATTGTTTGTGTGTTAGCGTACCTGTCCAGTTGGAGGAGACATTAGAGAAAAGATTAAATGGATGGTGTTATAGGCTTCAACAGACTCAGTCATTTTTTTTATCAGATTCTACATTGAATTTCTTGCAGATTTAATGCATCTCAGTTCCACCTCTCAGTCTATTTCTGTGTCTCTCCATCTCTTAAATGCAAAACTGCTTTATTGGCATGACCGTAACATTATGAGGGACTGCATTATAATGATGAAGAGGTATGGAAAGCTTAATAACATTCATATATTGCTTGAATGTGACTTTCAGCTGTTGCCATGCAAAACTCTGATCGGATGCCTGGCTTTAAACAATTTTTGCATAGATCATCATATAAGGCAGCAGCCCCCTCATGTCTTTACAGTTCACGCACCCTCTCGAGAATTCACACTAAGTACTTTGGTGGGGTTGTGTCTTCATCTACAAAGCAAACCATTGCTGACAGTGCTGCTTTCATTTGATTTGTTCAATAGGAAGAGGTAATGGAACTGGAAGGCATACATATTCAAACATATTCATTTCAAATTAGAATATCTGCATTACAGGGCCAACAGCACTGTAAAGACTCCATGAGATTAAAACAGTCCATGTCTGTTAGCTTTTAGGTCTGCAATATGCTAGTGACTAAAATAACTTCCAACAGATACACTGTACACATTTAAAAGCAACAAAGAAAGTTACTTTTCCCTTATCACATGCTGCTACTATAGAATGGTCAAAGTAAATCAGCTAATTACAAATGTCATATGCAGAGGTTGCAGACAAATCTAATAAACAGCAAGTAGAAAATAATCTTCATTCACTGAATACCTATTTGCTATTTAAAAAATAAGGAACAAGCTTTGATATAAGGTAACATCCCAAGTAAGCCTTCCTTCCGCTGGAAAAAAATAGTCCCTGACAATGAACAGCTTTATTACGCCATTAAATGGCATCAAAGACTGTCTTTATGATTGAGTCAGTCAGTAGCAAAGACTTTTATATTGAAAGGACTGAAACTTGTTGTGAACACGGAGGAGCAAGACCAACTAAAAAAAGCTTTGACTAGGCTGCCAGTGTCAGGGCATGGAAAACCCCTTAACTTCCCCTTAATATCACAGTGGACATTCAAACAGATTTTTTATTATGAACATAGGACTAACCTGAAGAAATGACCTGCAGGTAATACTCTCTCTCTCTCTCTCTCTCTCTCTCTCTCTCTCTCTCTCTCTCTCTCTCTCTCTCTCACACTCACACACACACACACACACACACACACACACACACAATACTCTACAGTACATAATACAGTAAGTTTCAATTACCAATATCAATGAAAACAAATATATGTTTACATTGCTAAGAGTGGTTGCTAAAGGTGGTTGCTAAAGGTGATGTGTAGTGATACACAGGGGCGTAGTTTCGCAGGGGTATGGGGGGGTACAACCCCCAAACCCAAAAATGTGCTATCCATTTGAATTCCTACTGAGAATTTGGCGCTTTGAAATCATATGGGGAAAGTCAAACATGATTTAAAACAGCCACATAAACTAAAAGGACTGATGAAAAGAGGAGAAAACATCCGCCTGCACCAACATAAACTACAAAGCTTTTTAAACTACTCATGACCACGCATACTAGAATTTATCATATTCTGTTGTATTTGTTGTGGTAAAACTTTACTAAATTTACAATAGATAATCTGTCAAGAGAATTTTTACTAAAGATTTATATTACTGTGGCAGGTTGTAGCTATACCTTCTAAATGTGTATGTTGCTATTTTTCATTACAAATGCTATAGATAAAAAGGAAAGAAAATTGTTAACATTGGCCTTAGCATGAGGAGTCATCAATTGCCTTAACTCCTTATTGTAGTAAACGCTATAGTTAAACAAGTACAAGAACTATGTTACTTTTTCATAGGGCCAAGTACACGTTAGAATCAAGAGGACCTTCTTGAATTATTGACTAAACAATTGATTTTTCCCATGTGTAAAATGTGTTCTGCTAATAATGACAGATTAGGTAAACCTGGCTTTCAGTTATTCCAAGAGATGACAGAACATTTTTCAAAATAAGAAAATTTTAAGTACAGTTAGTTTGAACTATGATAGCATTTTAATTTAAAAAAATTCTGTCAAACTGATTAGTTTTAGGTGCTTAAATAAATTAGTTGAATACATTTTTAATCAGCTGCAGAGTGTGCAAATACTGGGATATTCCTGAGGTTAAACTGACAAGTCCGAGTTACATAATAAGATTACTTTTTTAAACAACTAGAAAAGTAAAATTACTTTTAAATTTGAATTTAAATTTAAAAACAAAATATAACATAATATATGGGAGTGAGGTTTAGAGGCGTTGTGTTATATGTTTAGAGGCGTTCTGCTATACTAACAGTATCTGTTAGTGTAGTTTACTGCAGACTGTAGTTAACTCATTATGTCTGTGTAACAGTTATGGAAATGTAGAAATTAAAGCTAAAGCTCCAATCTTCTCCAAAAAAGTTGGTGATTCAACTTCTCTCAGAGAAGCTGTCAATCATGATGTCACTGTCAGGAAGTAGTCGTAGACGGATTCAATTGCAAGTGAGAGGTTTATTGTGGTAACACAAAACACAAGGAATGTCCGGGGATTGGCTGGCGGTGACGCAGGGACTCAATGGGCTAGACAGTGAAGACGTTGTGCGGTGATAATCCCAGAGTGGTGATCGTGGAGCGTGGAACACAGGAAGACAAAGACAAAGACACAGGAACACGGGAACACGGGAACACGGGAGAGACAGGCACGGCATCACTGGAGGGACAACGACTCGACAACACAGTGGTGGTGAGAAGGGAACTAAATAGGCAGAGCAGATGGAATTCAGGTGCAATGGATGATTGCTGAGTGTGTGATCAGTGACCACGCCCCCCACACTCACCTCACATACACACACAGGCAGTAACTAGGAGACAACGAATTCATGAACCATGACAGTCACACCTCCGTTTTGATAGCATCAAATAACTAACTAAAACCAAACTTATTTAAAAATCGAACACTTAACTTTCATCAGTGTAATAAAAACTACATAAAATGACAGAAACCGTCTTTGGAAAAAATCTATTTGAAGTGTAATTTGATTGTTTAATTTGTCTCGCGTCCTATTAGAATACATGTAGAAGGCGGGGTTTATGAGCTATACTGGGACCAACCACCTGGGGCGATCAAGACTTCACTTTTCAAGCCTTGAGCAGTACACTTGGTACTTATGTTTAAAAGTGCAATTCGGCAATTTCTCTAAAAAAAAAATCCTGTCCTCACTGGCGCACATTTTGTTGTTTAATTAACATTAATGACACAGACAACAGCAGGAATATTAGGCTGCTGTCACTTTAAGACCGAATGCATGGACTGAATATACTGACACACATTTGGTTTCTTTCTCAACTGTTCACTTATGACATAAGCGAGAGAATACTTGCAGAGACAGGTATTTTTGCATAATTTTGTGTGTATGTGCCTGTTCAAGGGTAAGGAAATGCGAAAGAGGAATCAATTCGGTGTTTGAGCGCTGTCTGAAATGCTAGGCTCTATCTCTCTCTCTCTCTCTGCGTGCACGCACTCCGGGTGTGTGTGGCTGTGCCAACGCAATCTCACAGCAATTCATATGTATTTTTCTTGGTGGCTAATTCGTACGAATTCTTACAACCTCACTCGTACATTTTCGTACGATTTGTCTAGACCCCAGTGATAGGGCGTGGTCCTTCCTGAGGTTTTGGCAAGACAAAACACGTCCAAATGATAAACTTTCACTCTATGATGGTCAAACTTAGCAGTTAATCCACAAATCACATGCGTGGCGAACCGTGGGGCCTGGTCCATACGGATCACGGATCAGCTGCGATCCACTGCACCCCTAGCTCATATTACTCAGTACTTGTCCTACATCTGTACACTCTTATAAAAGTAAAACTTTCACTTAACCCTGACGTGTTTCCCCTGATAACCATGTTGTGCTCTGAGGTGCCCTGTAGGTAGATCGGTGTGTGGGAGAGCAAAAGATTGAGAGAGACTGGGGAAAACCGAGAGAAACAGCGTATTACTGTTGTTAGGATGTGCTGTGGCTCCTCCCTGTCCTGTGATCTTTAACTTTAACCGCCGCCTCTGGCCTCACTCGATCTTTTGAGCCCACATCATCTTTCTTCTTCTTCTTCATCTTCTTCTTCTTCTTCTACTGGCTCTTCTCTTATCTGTGATCCCATGATAGGATAAAAATGGATGGAGAGAGTGATTTTCTCATTCTCACTCAGAATCAGATTCTGCTTTTTCATATAGCTTTCGAGCCTTAATAGAGATTTCAATCATAATTCATTAGGTGTTTCTCCTAAAATAACATGAGACAATTGTTCGACTTTGCAGACTTTGGTAACTTGGCAAATTTGAGCACAGTTTAAGATATTGTTGAGATCTCTTCTGTAAAAGACTCATGTTGAGATGAATGGGGTCTTTTTCTCAGGAGAAACATCTGAAAAGAGAAATATATGGAAAAAAATGAGACGGCATCTCAGTTGATCCTCACTTACCAGTGGAGAGCAAATGTTTTTTTTTCTTAAGTCTCTTTAAGAAAGAGCTTCAGTTTGCTCTCCATTTGAAGTCATTGCAGTCAGGAAGAAACAATTGAGTGAGATATTAAGATATGATTTGTGACCTTTCTTTCATGTGCATATTATTATTCCATGTTTCATGATGGTGAGGTAGTTTATCACAAATGTCTTGAATGACAGCTCATTGTGGATCAACATGTTCTTGTGATCATGTTAAAGACACATTTTTGCACCTACAGTTGGTATTTATCATGTTAAAGACACATTTTACCTACAGTTGGTATTTATCATATATGAGAGAATCTCATAAAAACCTGCCAAATACATAGGTCATAAACCAAAATCAAAAGAAACATGTAACAAATTATAATTTGCATTCAGAAAAATATGCCTATATTTTAAAACTAGGTTTTTTATTGTGACCCTTTTTGTTCATGCCAATAGGCAGATTTCACATTGTTATAAAGAAGTTCTCATTACTGTAATGTAAAAAAAATAAAATAAAAAATTAATTGATCAAAAGTGTCAGCAAAGAACTTATTAGGCCTACTAAAGTTTTCCATTTCAAATAAATGCTATTCTTTTGAACTTTCTATTCATCAAAGAATCCTGAAAAAAAGAAAAAAAATTGTATCATGATTTCCACAAAAATGTCTTCAACAATGACAATGATCAGAAATGTTTCTTGAGCAGCAAATCAGCATCATGGAATGATTTCTGAAGGATCATGTGACCCTGAAGACTGGAGTTGTTACATGTTTAGTCTGTGTCAGTGGTGTTTTTGATCCTGTCACATGTTCCTTTGTTCTAGTTTTCCGCCACTCCTGTGTTCCCATGGTCACCCTCATCAGTTCATTTGTCCCAGCTGTGTCTTGTTAATTACCTCATTTAGCCCTGTGTATTTAGTTCTCAGTTTCCCCTCAGTGTTTGTCCGTTGATGTTTGTGTACTGGTGTTTTGAGGGTCCTGTGAGTTTGTTCATTAAAAGTTCCCTTTCGTGAGTTTGATCAACACTAGTTTGTAACTGATGTAAAGCTGCTGAAAATTCAGTTTTGCATCACAGGAATAAATTGCATTTTAAAATATACTAAAATAGAATATAGTTATTTTAAGGTGTAATAATAATGATATTTCTTTTTTAATATTTCTTTTTTATTTATTTTTTTACGATTGTATAAATGCAGCCTTAATGACTATAAGAGAATTCCTCTAAAGAATTTCCAACCCCAAATTTTGAACAGTATTGTGTATGTATATTAATAATAATATAATACAATAACATTTTTAAAACATGCAAGTAAAACATCTACACTTTTTAAATTACTTGAGAAGCAAAATAGTGTAAGAAAAAATCTTTTTTCAGAGAATGTGTCTTGATTTATTTGTATTACCCCATTAGCAAATACTTTATGAATTTAAGCATAAACCTCACTAACTGTGTTTACCATTAGTGTTGGAAAGTTACAGTTATGTCTAGGAAGCCTCATACCAAAGGGTATGAAAATAAACTTAACTCAAGATGTATTCTTTTAAAACCGTTTTACTGAAGTTTATACATTGTACTGGAAAAACACTGATTAAGAACATGTTGCTGCAGTGAATTTTGAGGTCACTAAGACAAAAAGAAATCCTCTCCAGGAGGTCAAGTGTGGCAGTGATGATAAACCACCCCAAAACCCCATTTACACACAGCAGATCTCATCAGTACTGGTGAAATGAAAATACTAAACTACCCATATGGGCTATGACTCATCACACACACAAAAGACAACACACACACACACACACACACACACACACACACACACACACACACACACACACACACACACACACACGGCTGGCCAATCCGACTGCAGCGTGTTTGCACCTGGGAAAACTAATTAATGGCAAAAGAAGGCAGTCTGCTCCTTTATCAGCTGCATCTGCACTGGAGGAAGAGACACAAATTAATTTGTCTTCAAGTTCACAATATTTCCTTAGACTCAAAACACAATTATGACTAACCCCCTCGCCCACGTTATTACCAGCGAACTTTCTATTACACCCAAAACTCTGTGTGACACTGCGTATAAAGGATAAACAAAAAAAAATTGTCCTGGAAAGACGTAAATAATTCAAGAGCATGCCCCCTGTGTGCTGTAGCTGAGACTCTACTGCCATCTTTAGGTGGAGGCCGGAATTACATAACTTTCGAGGGCTACAAATCATGGGAATGCAGTTTTGATGGCTCTGATTGGCTGAAGCCTAACAGAATTTCCATGTCAGATTGGCAGGGAAGAGCAGGTTGTGGTGGCATGTGAGCCTTGGTGGTGTGTGATGATGGTGGCGTTGCCCTCGGGCCGGCACTGGCCTCGCACATTGGCAGCTGTGGGGAGACCAGATGGTTCCCAGAATAATAAGAAGACACATTGGACTTGCAGCTTTGCAGTCTGGTCGACGTGTGAAGTCAAGCATGCCATTTTGTCAGCTTGTTGACATGGGCAGAGTCATTATCCCGCTGCACTTCGCATGCTGGCGATGACTGATTTCTTTTTATTCCCTCTTTTCAACACATCTGCAGTACGACTGACTGCTCACGCCTTTCCTGATCCATGTGTGGCATTCAGAAACATTAGCACACACAGGACTACACACATTTTCACTCAAGAGAATGAGTCAGGCGCCTGAGTTGTGTTGCTAATTGGTGTTTCATTTATCACCAATGAGAGCCTTGTCTACACTTCCCTCCTATTGTTTTGTACAAAGAACTGAACGAGCTAATGTTCTGAAACTTGTTTTGTCATGTATCATCAAACACACAAACACTTTTTATATGCATCTCTATGATTTTTTTGTCTGTGTTTACATTCGACTACAGTATCCACCTATATCAAGCAGTGAATGCACTCTTACTGGTAATCGCCACATTGCATTACTGCTCCTTTGAATGAAGTTAAACTCTCAACTTTGTTTGCCAGAAATCAGTCTGCTCATTTCCAGTTAGACCCATTTACATACAGTAAGCTATATACATGCCACACACACACACACACACACACACAAAAACAAACAAAAACAACAAAAAAAACAAGTCTAACTAGATGTTTACATAAAATAAAATAAAAACTACTGACACAATGTTAGATGGGTCTTTGCCAGGGTGTTGCTATGTAGCTGCAAAGTGGTTGTTAGCACATTAGTACAGTTTCTAGGGTGTTCTGAGTGGTTTCTAAAGCATTCAGAGTTGCTGTAGGCAAATGAATACAGTTGCTAGGGTGTTGCCGAGGCATTATGAGTTGCTGTAGGCAAATTGATACAGTTGCTAGGGTGTTGCAAAGGCATTCTGAGTGGCTCTAGGCAAATTAATACAGTTGCTAGGGGGTTCTGAGTGGTTGCTAAGGCATTCTGAGTTTCTGTAGGCAATTTAATACGGTTGCTATGGTGTTGCTAAATCATTCAGAGTTGCTTTAGGCAAATGAATACAGTTGCTAGGGTGTTTTTAAGGCATTCTGAGTTGCTGTGGTCAAGTTAATACAGTTCCTAGGGTATTGCTAAGACTTTGAGTGGCTGTAGGCAAATGAACACAGTTGTTAAGGTGTTGCAAAGGCATTCTGAGGTGCTGTACCTTTACAAAAAAAGAAGTTTATTCAAGTGCTATTAGTATACTTCTCTTAAACTAAAAATAAGAAAGTCTACTTTCAGTCTACGTTTTATATACTTCTCAGAAGTATTCTTAAAATTGCACTTAAGTATACTTATACTGACAGAAACATTTGACAGAATGACAGAAACATTAACAGTCTTATTAAACTTACATTGTTTGAAAATATTGATTAGAATATTGCTATAAAACAGATATGTTCCTAATTCTGTATATCTGAATGTTTGTGTAAGCTAGACCACTGATAGTGTACACAGGAATTTACTTCAAATCTATTTCTCTCTTTCCCCGGCATTGACTGAATTTTCCAGCTATCCATGTTTTCACTGTTATACGGCAAGGGGGCACTATGACACATCTTCTAGTACAGAATCTCTGGATCAAAATACAGGAGAAAAAGAAGCTGAAACAAGTGATAGAAGGGCCCTGTCCCAAATGGCACCCTAAACCCTCACGGTCTTCCTCTGAGTCCGCAATTTCACAACGTAATGCCGCTTTGACTGCTAGATAGAAGTCCTCTGCGTAGCTCACAGGCCCTGTCCCAAATGGCACACTTCATGTGCACTTACAATGGCCACAAGACCGTAGGGTGTCCCATTTGTCATTTAAGCTTAAAGAAGGGTGCTCGTGAGCGCCCCCTTTGCGGCTGCTATGCGCCCTCGATGCGCTCTTCAGCTGAGCCCGCAAGTTCGCGAGCTATGCAGAGGACTAATGTTACCAAATGAAATGTCGAACTTTGGGGGTGTTGATGTACTATATCTACGTCATCTGTGTTTTGATAATCGTTTTGAAGCAAGGCATAGTCTTTAATTGACAAAAATGTGTTTTTCTCAACTTTTTGTTTAAATGTTGCCTTTCTTTATTAAACTTACCCAATGTTCAAGTGTTGATAAAAAAGGTATGCATGAAGAAGCTATAGTATATATTTTTTTAATTAAAGTACAGTTAAAGATATTTCAAGTATTAAAAAATTATATCTACATTTGAACATAGTAGTATTCCTATACTGAAAGTGCAAAAATAATATATAAATAGTAAATTATAAGTATAATGTTATGTTCACTTAAAGAAAACTTACATGTATACTTGCAGTATAAACTACTAAACTAGTAGTTTTACTGAGAGTACACTTCAAAGTGTACTTTCATAAACAAAAAAATGACTACTTGTATTAAAATAGTAAACTACTAGTATACTTATAAGTTCACTTGTAGTACAAATGAGAAACCTAGTTGTGCACTTAAAGTTTACTACTATTACACTTAAAGTACACTAAACATATTCTTTTATATACTAAAAGTGGGCCAATTTAGTCCCAAGCAGTATTGAAATAGCACACTTACAAGTTTACTACTAGTATACATTGTTATTAGTATACTTACTACATAAAGTATACTTAATATACTTGAACATTAATTAAATATACTTCCTAAAATTAACTTGAAGTATAGGGGAGAGCAGGGCACAACCTAACGTCTCAGTTTGTGTAAATCCACTTGGGGTTCAGAGTATTTATTTTTCCCACATTAATTTCACACATTATGTGGTTTTGTTTCCCCGAAACAAAATGGATTTACCCCGAAAGAATGGAAGTGAAATGTGACAACATGCCCCATAGGTGGGGTATACTGTAAAAATGTGAGGGGCACAATGTAACAAGACCAAATGACAGCTTAAAAAAATATTTTGTCAATAAAGAAAAAGGAAAAAAAAACGTTTTAAAATAAAATAATGGCAATTTTAAATAATTAAACATTTTTGAAACACCGCAAAACACAGTTCAAAACATAATGGATAATTTCTGAACATTGACTCTCTGTCTTTATTCACCTTTTCTCATGGTTTCTCAATAGAATTCATAAAAATATAGAATATAATAGCGTAGTTCTAATAGGGGCTCATTGTAACGCAGTGTGACAACATGCCCCACCTGCACAACTGGGATTTAACCCCGGCTCGTGTCTTCTGCTGTTAGATCAGCATTAAAGAACCATCTCAACTGTTAAATAACAGATATAAGATTACAATAATATCAGAGTTGTCTTATTTTAAATAAACACAAAAAAAAAAAAAAAAAATTAAGTAGGAAATTTACATTTGCAGAGATAAAAAAAAAAAAATCTTAAGTAGGAAATTTACATTTGCTATGGTTAAATTATGGTTAATTTTGGCTAATTTAATTTTTTTATTTCTATTATAATTTCTTCCTTGTGTGTTTTAACTGTGAATTTGCACTGTCCATGGAGCGGACCTTTTACATTTCACTAAATAATGTTGATATGGCAACGAATAAATACACAAAGTTCCGTCATGCTGGCATGTGTGGAAAGTTTTAAACCATGTGTGATACAACTAACCCTGTGTTAGGATGTGCCCCTCTCACCCCTACTTCTTTTTCGTAAGGGTAGGCAAATTAATGCAATTGCTAGGGGGTTCTGAGTGGTTGCTAAGGCATTCTGATTTGCTGTAGGCAATTTAAATCAGTTGATACAGTGTTACTAAAGCATTCTGACTAGCTGTAAACTAATACAATTGCTAGCATGTTGTTAAGGCAAGGAAGACAACAAACGATGAATTAAAAATGTTTTTTTTTTTATATTTAAACGTAAACTTCATCTAGTTGCCAAGGTAATATTTCTCATGTTCATTCTGCAATTTTGAGCGTGGCATGGTTGTTGGTGCCAGACGGGCTGGTTTGAGTATTTCACAATCTGCTCAGTTACTGGGATTTTCACACACAACCATTTCTAGGGTTTACAAAGAATGGTGTGAAAAGGGAAAAACATCCAGTATGCGGCAGTCCTGTGGGTGAAAATGCCTTGTTGATGCTAGAGGTCAGAGGAGAATGGGCCGACTGATTCAAGCTGATAGAAGAGCAACTTTGACTGAAATAACCACTCGTTACAACCGAGGTATGCAGCAAAGCATTTGTGAAGCCACAACACGCACAACCTTGAGGCAGATACAACAGGCTACAAGGCTACAACAGCAGAAGACCCCACCGGGTACCACTCATCTCCACTACAAATAGGAAAAAGAGGCTACAATTTGCACGAGCTCACCAAAATTGGACAATTGAAGACTGGAAAAATGTTGCCTGGTCTGATGAGTCTCGATTTCTGTTGAGACATTCAGATGGTAGAGTCAGAATTTGGCGTGAACAGAATGAGAACATGGATCCATCATGCCTTGTTACCACTGTGCAGGCTGGTGGTGGTGGTGTAATGGTGTGGGGATGTTTTCTTGGGCACACTTTAGGCCCCTTAGTGCCAATTGGGCATTGTTTAAATGCCACGGCCTACCTGAGCATTGTTTCTGACCATGTCCATCCCTTTATGACCACCATGTACCCATTCTCTGATGGCTACTTCCAGCAGGATAATGCACCATGTCACAAAGCTCGAATCATTTCAAATTGGTTTCTTGAACATGACAATGAGTTCACTGTACTAAAATGGCCCCCACAGTCACCAGATCTCAACCCAATAGAGCATCTTTGGGATGTGGTGGAACGGGAGCTTCATGCCCTGGATCTGCATCCTACAAATCTCCATCAACTGCAAGATGCTATCCTATCAATATGGGCAAACATTTCTAAAGAATGCTTTCAGCACCTTGTTGAATCAATGCCACGTAGAATTAAGGCAGTTCTGAAGGCGAAAGGCGGTCAAACACAGTATTAGTATGGTGTTCCTAATAATCCTTTAGGTGAGTGTATATTGAACAGCCCCCATGATATACCACAGCAAAAGTACATTCACTTCACTAAAAGAGAAATACATCGATTTCACTCTCAGGCTTCCTGAAGAAACAAGGAACATGTCAACAAGCAATGGTATACAATTGTGAAATGAAGATGCAATTTGACTACAGTTAGGCCTATCTAATTTTCAGATATTTACTGTCTTTCATCTCTTTTTTACTCTTTTTACTTTTTGCTGTCTCACTCCATTTTTTATTTATTGATTTCTTAGATTACAGTGCTGCTCGGGTAATTTGGATGTGAGAGGTCCAAGATGATGAAATCAGTCACATTCTTTCACTTTCCAAAGCAGTCTGACTGTTGCTTGAGCTTCCCTTTCTGAGCAGACATTCAGTCCTCTGCGTCTGTCTCTCTGTCTCGCTTTTATTTGAACCCTTAATTCAGCAAACACTGAAACACAGTGTGTGGGAGAGACAGCGAGTGAATCCATCAGTCTAGTTTCTCTGCATGCATTTATGAGATCTCAGTGCTGGAAAAGTGAGCGAGATACATCTTAAAGTCAACCAAACGCATTAAATTCAAATGAGACTTTCTGGCATGTCGACCCACTCTTTGGGAGAAAAGGTCATGACTCTTAATGTTACTATACTGAGGCTTATTTGAAAACATTCTCTATGTCTTTCACCTCTGTCTTTGCTTTGCCACTCTATCGCTTCAGGAACCGAGACAGAGACTTTTTTTTTCTTCTTTTATTTAATTTCAGCCCTTCAGAGAATTAGCCACTGAAATGGAATAAGTGAGCAGAATGGCAATTGACATTTGTACTTTCAAATGGGAGGGGCTTATCACCCCAAACATTGCTTCTAATTGGTCAGGGTCTGAATAATAATAATTTCAGAACACCCTATTAACTGTATCAATGCACTAACAGCCCCTTAGCAACTGTATAGCAACCAACCAAAACACATAAGTCTGTCAGCAGAGTTCATGAGGGAACTGCAGGGGTTTGTGAGCTAATGAAAAGCTATTAATTAGTTCAGACATGTAACATTAAAATAAATAATTTAACATTAAAAAAAATGCATTTAAAGATGAGATATTTTATTTATATGCATGCCATGGATATAGGATAATTTACTTTAATTGTTGCTAAGTGCCTCTTAAAGATTTGACGCCAATTAGTGATTAGCTGTTCCTCAGAAGAAATTATTATACCTTGTTAACACAACTTTGTTTCTTACCACTAAGTTGTATAAAGACTTTATACAACTTCTTAGTGGAAACAAAGTTGTTCATCAGACAAACAGTGAACTGACTCTGTGTGGGCCATGGCGAGCCTGTACTGAATATTCATGTATCTGCTCATTGTTTTTATGAGATTTAGACAATAAGGGCCAGATTTACTAACAGCTTGCGCCAACGCAAACCCTCTTGGCATAAAAAAAAAAAAAAAAAAAAAAATACTGTCAGGACTTACTAAAGACACGTAGTTAAAAATCTGCGCTGAAAAGGCGTGAAAGGCATGAAAAGACGACTGACCTTATTGCATATGCATTTGTAGGAGTTTCCCTGTCAGACACTACACTTATGGGCGGAGAGTATTTAAATGAATCATGCAACATGATTTGCTAAGGTTTGCGGTAGTCAGTGTACTGGTATTTGAGCCATTATTTACCGTCCAATAAAAAGCATGTCTTAACTGATTTTGCACCTGACATAACATTGAATTTGTGCATTGTCAGTAGATCACCCGCAGAACTTTGTCAAAACAATGATTTTATAGGATTTAGTTTATAATAAATGGTGGATAATTCTGCATGCTAAAAATATTGGTTAAAAATCTTAACATTATCTTAACATCATTAATATTATTGATCATAAGAGAACCCTACAGACACATTGCTCAGTTTTTAATGAAAGCAGTGAACTCATTATAAACAAGTTCATTGGAAAGAAATCATAGTCCATCAACCAATCAGCCATCAAAATAAATAAATTATAAAAATAGTAATAAATAAGCAATGTGTTTAATAAACATTAATATAGCCTACTTATTAGTTTCAAACCATGTTTAATCACCATAAACTAGGTATGATTTGAAAGCTTAAATTCTCAAAATTTTTTGCAATAGTTGGGTTTTTTTTGTTTTTTTCACATTACTGAATTTATACCATTTTTAAGAACAGGAAATTATAAATTAAGAGTCAAAATTATAAATGATGATACATTTATTTAAAATATGAAATTATATAATATTCTAGATAGCTTATTACTTTACATTATTTGAATGCACACTGTGTGTGTAAATAGGACTCGTCAGGGTCAATCTTTTGCATTTGTCTGAACAACAACGGCAGGAGACTTGCTGAATGAAAATGCACTTTTACTATCTGACAGTAGGACACGCCAACAGCAGAAATATGTCGGTTTGTCTTCTTTAACTACTCTTAAATTTAGTTTAATTTAAGCACTTTCTTAAGTGACTAATGTTTGTTTTCATATACTTTCCAGTTCTTGAATACTGTGTCTGAAATTCAAGAACCAAATTTTACGTTTTAGTGTAGATGCCAACATTATAATAGCTAAACTAACACAATAGTCCTACATGAACAACTAGTGAACAACTACATGAACAACTAATGTCGTGTAGCTAACACGACATTAAAAAGTAGCCTACCCTGTAGTTAAAAACCTGTAATATTGAGTTAAAACATATAAGCTATAAAAACACAAACCAACACATTCTCACATGTGAAAGGTTAAATCGCGTAATTTTTTTTTTTTTTTTTTTTTTTTTTTTTTTTTTTTTAACACCTGTGATGACAGCATCTGAAGTGTTGATGTGTGCTGACCGTTCTAAAATGGCGTCGCGTCGATGTGCCTGGAGCGGTCGAATGAGGCATCTACGTATAAAAATCTGTGGATTGGATGACATTGCATGGAGTTAAAGCTGCAGCCCGTAACTTTATTTTGGTTAAAAATTATCCAAAATAAATTGTTTAGCAAGTAGCCAGCCAGTGTTCAAAACTATCTCCTTACCCTAGCCCGATTCACAACAGTAAGCTTGTAATACTGTTATAATTAGAGTGGTACTGGTAGCTTTCCTCGGGAAATTCGAGCATGGCGCCTTCCGTCTTTGCGTCATTACGTCATGTCTGTATACATACAGAAGGAGTTCAGGGTAGGCTATATCGCGTGTGAGGATGCTGCAGGTGGTGGATTATTTATAGCCTTTTCTCACAGCAGCTGGAATAATTACACTTATCATTTTGATGGCGGATTGTAATCCAGAAAGGTCCAAATGACAATCATCAGTGACAACTGGAGGTTCACCCGGAGTCAAAAGCAAAAGATTAGACTGTACAGCAATTGAAATCTACAGGTAACACTAATACACACTAAATACATGTATAGTCACGCAATGCTGATGTTGTTAACATTAACAATTTGAGAACAAAGTAATAATTTGCACAATTTAATGTGATATGAGCTAAGCGATCTATTTTTTTTTTTAAAGAAAATGTGAGTGCAAAACTCTCCCCCGCAATGCTACAGTGTTTGCCAGGGTGTTGCTATGCAGTTGCTAATTAGTCCTTAGCACATTATTACACATTAATGTGCTTTCTGAGTGGTTCCTACCAAGTCCTGAAAAAAGTGAAGCCAAAGCATTTTGATCGCCCCCCCTGGTGGCTGGCTGCAGTATAAGTCATAAACCCCGCCCTCTCCATGTAATCGAATGGGACGCAAGCCAAACTAACAAATCCAATTTCACTTTTTTTTTCCCCCAAAGATCATCATTTTAGGTAGTTCTTATCACGCAGACGTATGTTCAAGTGTTAATTTTGATGCTATATAAAAACGGGGTGTCAGATGATTGACAGCTGTGCTTGTGTGGGGGCAGGACCTTGATACCGCGGCTCCACTACTGCGCAGACTTGGGCTCTGAACAACATAATCGGCATGACCATTACTGGGATCTTTTTTTTTTTACAGTCTATGGTTCCTTCTATAACATGCTGCTATACGGTTAGCACCGGTTGCAACACTTTAAAGTTGGCATGAAACTGAATTTGCAATAGTCTTTTCTTCCCTATTGTGATGTATATCTGAGTGAACCAGCTCCTTCCATGAGAAAATGTAGGGTGGGACTTGATTTTGTCCATGGGGAATTGATTGGATGGTTGTGGTTTGCTATTGGTTTGCAAGAGGGAGAGGGAGATATTTTGATTAAAGAATGCGAGGTCACATTAATTGAAAAAATTATGTGCACGAATAAATCATTTATAACGAACACTTCAATAGTTTGACTTTTTAAATAACCCTGTCTGTACACTGTGAACAAATTAAAATTATGTTAAACTGACTTAAAAGATTGCAATCTGATTGACTGGCTTTATGCAACATCTTAGAATCTGCCCTCCTGGAAACAAAGTACGTTTACAAAGTACAATAAATGCTCCTGATGAAGACCTAATCACTGTAATTAGCAGCAAATCTTTAAGAGTCATTTTATAACAATTAAACAATTTCCCTTTAAGTACATCTTCAAGACGGTATAAGTTGGTCATGGGGTCTCTTCCTGTCAGAATAAGCTGTAATGTGAATTATGCCGATAGTCAAAAGTATGGGTTTGTGAGAGAAGCAAGACCACTTCATATTCCAGAAGAAACTGTTATTTAGTTTGTACCCTTTTGCTGCCCAGCGACTCAGGCTGAGTTTTTTTAGACATTTCTTTGTGAGTATGGATATGAATAAATCAGCAGCTCAGATGCAGCAGTAAGCGGCAAAAAGTAGAAGAAAGAGCCATAAAAACATAAATGAGAAGGCACAGAGAAACAGAAGAGCATATCATGGTTTCAACACTCCCAGTTCATAAAGAGCCTCTCAAGTGTTCAATTGTACAAGCGTGCAGAACATTTTGTGGAGAGTTCAGAGCGTTAGGCCGCTTAGTGTTTCAAATGCTGCACTGTTACAGCCTTCTGTAAAACGCTACATGAGCTTAACATGAACCGATAAAGATTCTGTTGGTAAAACTAGCCATCTATGACACTGAAACATTAAGTGAAATGAAGCAGTCTTTATGAGTCTTAGTAAAAAAGAGTGACTACACCACTAAAAAGACCATTGGCTGAGAAATCAATTATGAGACTCTTGAGACCATCTGAAACCAGGAGAAAATGTGTGTTTGTGTTGTTTTGATTGTGTGTTACTGCAAGCAGATGGACTGAACTACATTTCTGTATATTCCAAAAAAGAAGTTTCTATGATATTTGATATTTTATACATATAAATGGAAGATTATGTTTAGTTAAAATACATACTTTCAAAAGTATAGACACAAGACATAAACACTTATAAACACCGATCAGGCATAACATTATGAGGTGAAGTGAATAACACTGATCATCTCTTCATCACGGCACCTGTTAGTGAGTGGGATATATTAGGCAGCAAGTGAACATTTTGTCCTCAAAGTTGATGTGTTAGAAGCAGGAAAAATGGGCAAGCGTAAGGATTTGAGCGAGTTTGACAAGGGCCAAATTGTGATGGCTAGACGACTGGGTCAGAGCATCTCCAAAACTGCAGCTCTTGTGGGGTGTTCCCGGTCTGCAGTATCTATCAAAAGTGCTCCAAGGAAGGAACAGTGGTGAAGCGGTGACAGGGTCATGGGCAGCCAAGGCTCACTGATGCATGTGGGGAGCGAAGGCTGGCCCATGTGATCCGATCAAACAGACGAGCTACTGTAGCTCAAATTGCTCAAGAAGTTAATGCTGGGTTTGCATAGACCAGTCAGGGTGCCCATGTTGACCCCTGTACACTGCAGACAGCGCCAGCAGTGGGCACGTGACCATCAGAACTGGACCACAGAAAAAGGTGGCCTGGTCTGATGAATCACATTTTCTTTTACATCACATGGATGGTGTGCGTCACTTACCTAGAGAACACATGGCACCAGGATGTACTATGGGAAGAAGGCAAGCCGGCAGAGGCAGTGATGATGCTTTGGGCAATGTTCTGCTGGGAAACCTTGGGTCCTGCCATCTATGTGGATGTTACTTTGACATGTACCACCCTTTCATGGAAACAGTATTCCCTGGTGGCTGTGGCTCTTTCAGCAGGATAATGCTCCTGTCACAAAGCAAAAATGGTTCAGGAATGGTTTGAGGAGCAACAAAGAGTTTGAGGTTTTGACTTGGCCTCCAAATTCCCCAGATCTCAATCCAATCGAGCATCTGTGGGATGTGCTGAACAAACAAGTCTGATCCATGGAGGCCCCACCTCATAACTTATAGGACTTAAAGGATCTGCTCCTAACATCTTGGTGCCAGATACCACAGCACACCTTCAGGGGTCTAGTGGAGTCCATGCTTCAATGGGTCAGGGCTGTTTTGACAGCAAAAGGTGGACCAACACAATATTCATAATGTTATGCCTGACCTGGTATATAGATATACAGATATAGACAGATTGATACATAGATATAGGCATACATATATATATATATATATATATATATATATATATATATATATATATATATATATATATATATATATATATATAGCTATAGATATAGATATAGTTATATAGACATACATATAGATATACAGACATAGACATACATTAGACAGACAGATACACAGATAGACAAATAGATTGATAGACTGAATCATTCAAACCAGAAAATTACAAGTTAGATTTATAGCAAATCTCAAACACAAATTAGAGCAAGAATTAATGCGAGCACATTAATAAAAATACACACTTCTTTAAATAATTTTCTATGGTCATCAATTATGCCACAAATTGCTTATCCTTAATACTTACGTTTAGGTAAATATCAGTCATTTCATGGCCGTTTTGACAATCAACTCTGTCCTGGCTAATTTTACATGGCTAATTCTGGCACGTTTCTTGTCCAAACATTATCCTCACTGATTTTATGTTCTTGCCATTAAAACTAATTTAATCCTCATATCCTGATAACTTATGTAAATCTTTATTACACTACCGTAGGACAGACTGGGAGAGCAGCGGCTACTGTTCATTTGAGTATTTTGAGGAAGATGACAAGTAGACCAGGCAAAGAGGCGTGTCGCCATTAATACATCAAACAACACAGAAGGTCAAGAGGTCACAGGAACGCTCCGCTGTAATCACGCACAGGAGCTAACAAGAGAACGTGGGAATTCATATTAGAGTTGGATTTTCTCACCTCCTCTTTTTTGGTTTTCTCTTCAGGCTGATGAAAGATTTACGTGAATAGAGTGCACAAGATATATTTGGAGACAGATGGGTTGCGTGTGCACGAGTGTATTTTCGCTCTTCATTTGCTGTGATTAAAGAGACTTTCCAGAGGAAAGTTTTGAAGAGCAGAAACTCTGAGACATTTCAGAGTTTTCAATTCGGATCATTCAAATTATATTTCTTGCACAAAGTTTGATGAGTGTTTGACACAACATGTTAAAAGTTTCAGTAAGACTTTATTAGATGGTCCACTTTAGACATTCTTCTAGCTAGAATAATAGTGGGTGTGGTGTTTTAAAGACAACATCCTCACATTTATATATATATATATATATATATATATATATATATATATATATATATATATATATATATATATATAAAATGTAAATTGATGTCCTTGTTTCACTTAATTATCTCAGCTAAATAAACATTTCATAAAAAGATAGACCAAATACAACTCTATTTTGTATTTTTACACTAACTGTGTAATGTTCTATTTAATTAAACCAAGTAAACCAAGTAAATTCATCAAGTTAGTGTTTTTACACATTTTTACATTTATTCCAAAATAATAACTAAAGGCAGTAACAATTTAAACAATTATTAGTGAACTAACAATATAATAATTCAGCTTTTCTTTTAATAGTCAATTTATATTCAGCAGTCTTCAAGCTTGTACACACTGGCCACAGACACAAAGATGTACATTTATTTTCCTGAGCTGATTGCACACTAAACCCCCCACACTCATCATGTTTTCAGGCCATTTTAAGTTGGATTTTGATGTGACAAAGCGCTGATATCTAAGTGATATCTAAAGTTGTTTACTTACTTTTTAATTAGTCTTCCTGTTAACACCATTACTTGCCCTGTCCAAATACCCACACTTGCGGTCTTTACAAGAGAGTGCACGCACTCTCAAGTGGCCAAGACCACAAGTGTGGGTATCTGGACAGGGCAATTGTCTTCATTCAGGGTGATGAGAACGTGCATGAAAACAAGAGGCGGGATTTATCACACGAATCATTCATATCCAGTCATAACCGATCATATAGTGTGATGGAGACATTGGCTGCGTCTCAGTCAGCTCCCTAGTTCAGTAGTCAGGGTACTGATCAGGGAGTCAGGCATTGTAAGGGCTGTCTCAATCGCAGAATCCTTCCAGTGGCCTGAAACGTTCACTCCCTAAGTCCCACAATGCACCGCAAAACTGAGGGTTCATTGATGCTCACTATGTGCCTTTAATGGAAGTTCTGAAGTGCAAAACTTAAATCACGTGAGCCAACTTACTGCACATAATGACATGCAATGGATGTTTTTAAAAATAGAAAGCATTATTTTATTATATTTCAGCATAAACATATACCGATCAGGCATAGCATTATGACCGCCTTCCTAATTTTGTGTTGGTCTCCCTTTTGCTGCCAAAACAGCCCTGACCCGTTGAGGCATGGACTCCACTAGACCCCTGAAGGTGTGCTGTGGTATCTGGCACCAAGATGTTGTAAGGACCGGTTTTACTGCTAAGACAAAAGCTGAGATCCAACACCCTGCATTAAAACAATAAAACTCAATCTGAAGAGAAGATCTCACAGAGAAACTGTAGGACACCGCCCTGACCAAAACCCTCTCCCCCTCTCTACCTCCCTTTCCCCCTTCCCCCTGATTCAAGTCCCAGAATGCAGATATACTACATATGATTTATCTTGTGAATCTATTGTTTTATCCCTTTCATGTCTGGTGTCTTTTTAAAGGTCATAGTGCGATTGGTAAAATGGTCTCAACATCACTGAAGTCACTGATAGGGTTAGAAAGATTGAAACATATGAGAATTGTGTTCTCTTTTTGAGTGGTCTCTCCAAAGATATCTGATCTTCTCCCCAAACTAGGTGTTTGTGTTGCAAATATTTACAACCCTTTGTTCTGGTCTGGGTATTTAAGGAAGGGTGGCAGGGCTGCCATTGGGGAATATTCTGTAGACAGAAGCCCCATGCAGTGTTGTGTCAGTGTCATAAGAGACACGCACACACGCTGTATGTATTGTGCCAGATATGACTCTTTGAAACTATTTTCATATTACTTAATTGTATTTTATGCTGAAAGTTGTGTACCATGGATTCATGTTTAATTATGTTCTTTAAGTTCTGTCTGGCCAAAATAAATGTTAATCTTGATTTATTCTGTATTTTTCATAAATCATTACTCAAGTAGTGTCGCATGAGGAGTTTGTAGGAGTTTCCGTAAATCTTTCTGTCAGGGCAAATTCATACCGAGGACCCCATGACCGGAGCATGGCGCTAAGCATGAGGGGCAATCTGATTTCTGGGTGTCACTGTTATTAACAAGTTGCAGCTTTCGTGACTATTGCTAAAATTACACTTTCTGTTATGAGTAAGCATGTGCGACTCACTTAAAGGTAAAATAGTTCACTCTGTAATCCTCTGTAATATCAGAACTGACTAATTTGCGTCCGTGAGGTAATGTAATTATAATCGCGAGCATTATCCTCTGAGCGACTCCGGGTCCCATGGAGGAACGAGTATTTGAAATTAAGAGATACTAAGAGAAATTAAAGATCTAAATTAAATCACAACTAAACTTATGATCAGCTGTTAAGTTACAAATGTAACAAAGTTACAAAGAATTGGAGTCAGATCAAATTATTCATGGAGTCAGATTTCAAATTCGATGGTCATAAATTAAGTGAATCCAACAGAAGTGCTGAGAAGCGAACACGCAGAAGTCCTTCGACCAGGCCGTTAGATTCCGTCCTTGGGCTAACGGATGGACCTTACAATGTTAACAGCAGATCCTTTAAGTCCTGTAAGTTGCGAGGTGATCCATGGATCGGACTTGTTTGTTCAGCACATCCCACAGATGCTCGATTGGATTGAGATCTGGGGAATTTGGAGGCCAAGCCAACACCTCAAACTCGTTGCTGTGCTCTTCAAACCATTCCTGAACCATTTCTGCTTTGTGTCAGGGCACATTATCCTGCTGAAAGAGGCCACAGCCAGCAGGGAATACTGTTTCCATGAAAGGGTGTACATGGTCTGCAACAATGCTTAGGTAGGTGTCAAAGTAACATCCACATGGATGGCAGGACCATGTGGATGGAAGGTTTCCCAGCAGAACATTTCCAAAAGCATCACACCGCCTCCGCCGGCTTGTCTTCTTCCCATAGTGCATCCTGGTGCCATGTGTTCCCCAGGTAAGCAACGCACACGTGTAGCAAGTTGGGAAGAGAGATGTTAACTGTCTTGTTTATTTGATGAACTTCCCAAAACTGTTTTTTATAGGAGACAATTTATTTAATATTACGTATTAAATGTTTATATAGTTTATGAAATGTTTCATTAGTGGGAACTGTTGACTACTATTTTTGTTCGGGTGGGACGCTTTTGAGAGTTGCGCCTTACACCTATTCGAGTATGAGAGTTGCGTCAGCCTCAGACCGCGAATGGACGCTGACGAGGCAAGACGCATTTTTCTCTTCTTCACTCTTCCCGTTTAATGTTATGTTTGATAGTGTTGATGTGTCTGGGGTTTGTTGAATGTGTGCCTAAATGTGTTGCGAATCTATTGTGTGTGTGTATATGTATTTCGTGTACTGTGAATTTTGTGAGTTTTGTTTAACGCACATGGTGCTCATTGACGCATGATTTTTGCGCAGTGTGCAGCGCGGGGAAGAGATTGGCGCTAGTTGATGACGTTCTGATAAAGCGTCTCATGTGTTGCAGGTATGTTAAATCTCTGAGTTCAAATTGTAAGATGCCAGTTTACATTGTTCAGATCTATGATGTATTTTGAGCACTCTTCATATTTCTGTATCTCTTTTTGGCGTTTCTTCCATGTCACGCATTCTACTATTTCATATTTTATACACTGATTTATGCAGCATCATTGTGGATGCATGTTTTGTGTGAAGGTTCATGTGAACATTACCTATCAATCATTGTTGATGTATGTGAAATAGTAATGGTTGAGTGAAGAATACACAACACATTTTTGTATTTTTTTTTATTTTTTATTTTCTTCCATTTGTATTACATAGTTAAATATAATTGTGATCTGTCAGCCTGAGACCGCGAATGGACGCTGACGAGTGTGCAGCGCGGGAAGAGATTGGCGCTAGTTGATGACGTTCTGATAAAGCGTCTCATGTGTTGCAGGATCAATAAAGCTGCTGGTTGAAGTTATTCCAACGTCCACTGTGTGAATTCTTATGAGCAGAACGGAATCTGCTACACACGCACCTGGCCATCCACGTGATGTAAAAGAAAACTTGATTCATCAGACCAGGCCACCTTCTTCAATTGCTCCATGGTCCAGTTCTGATGTTCACGTGCCCACTGTTGGCGCTTTTGGCGGTGCACAGGGGTCAGCATGGGCACCCTGACTGGTCTGTGGCTATGCAGCCCCATACACAACAAACTGTGATGCACTGTCTATTCTGACACCTTTCTATCAAAACCAGCATTGTCCTTACTAGTGCCCGATAATTATGATTTGTTAACACATGAAAAATAAAACTTCAAATGAAATGAAAACTGAATTCATCCAGCATCTATTAAAAACTTAAGTTTAACATTTTTTAAGTTTAAGCATAAATAAGTAAACGTATTGTTCATTATGCATATTCAAGGTTATTTCATATTTTTCCAAGGTGTTTTTGGGTAAAGTCTCATTATTATCTACCCTAAAATTGTAGCTCAGTAGTGAATAGTTAAAGGAATAATTAATTTATCAATTATAGATAATAAAACTAAATAAATAAATAAAAATACAAATTTATTATAAAAGGAGTTCATAGAGCTTCATATGAATATTCTGAAGGCACATGAACTTCTGTGAAATAGAAAGTCTTACAGGTTTGGAATAATATAAGATGGTAGTAAATTATTCCTTTAAACAAGGCAACTATCAAGAACATCTCGCCTTAACAACAACAAACAACGAGAGTTTCAAGATGCTTCTTGATAAATATTTCACTAGGCAATTCCAAGCTGATGGAATAATTCAGTGTGTCATTGTGAGCTGAGGTCTGTGAGATACACAGAATTATTACTATTTTAAATCTAGAGCAAATTTGTAACAGGAACATGTTCTGTACAAAGACGAGACACTTCATTCCACAGTCTAGCTCAAGACATTAACTGAAACTGGGCGGGGCTTGTTAGTTCCCAGCATGCTTTGCATATGGCTAAATCAAGAGAGAATAAATGTTATTTTAAATGTAAAAGTGTAATTTTATGTATTTTTGAGCAAGGTGAGAAAGGGGGAGACTTGATTGTATTTGATAGTGTTTAATATTAAATTATTTTGGAATTATTAGAACAATTTAAATTACAGGGGGTTACCATTGTGGAGATTTGCTTAGGCTGTGGACTAATACAACTAATGTTCTAATGGCTTTGTTGAAGGAGCTTTTAATGCTTAGCATTTAAGATGCTAATATGTGCTATTGCAAGCTAAAAGTTTGTCAGCTAGCTAGTGCAGTATTATAATTCAGTCATGTAATATTAAATATTGAAGAGGATAAATGAACATATGAAATTGAATGCCTAAATCATGTCAGGAGTCATATAAAATTCACTTTGAGACTATTTAATTGGGTCACTTAAAATGTATTCATTCCATGATGTTGAAGTTACATGAACAAATTATGTTTGTTTAACTTAATTGATTCATTCATTCATCGGCTAAATGTATCCCATCATGCATTATGCTTGGAAACTCACATGCCCCGAAATCATGAGTCAGGGAAACATTTCACTGTAAGTTAAATTAATTAGATATTACATATAATTTGGTGGTAAAACATAAAGTGTTGTACATTAATTGGGACCAATGTACACAATTAAATCATGTAAATCCAACACAACTTTTTTTTCAGTGAATGTACGTTAAAATATAAAGTTATGAAACTTCACTTTACCCTCAGCCAAACCGATTTGCCAGGGAACCAATTATAGATCTACACAAGACAAATTATATCTCATGTTTAAGCACTACAGCGGCGTCAGAGCCAGTGGCAAACATCAGAAGGTCTAGCCGAGGAAAGGCTGCTCTCGGCGGGGTTAATGAGCACTGAGTGCCCGCTGATCGACTGGATCTCACAAAACGCCAGATCAAATTTTCAAATAGGTTCTAAAGTTGCATCGCGACCAGCTAGGGATGCCATGGATTATCTGCTATTATGTTTTATGTTTACCGGTGTAATTACCGGTGCACCAGTTATTTCATTAAAAATAGGCTCTTTATAAATAAACCACATATTTGAGTTTTGAACAACTACATTCTCACCTGAAAAAGTCTTAAAACTACAATTCATGACACATTAACAGTAGTATTTCTCAATTACACAGGGTTTCTCGTCTGTTATTGACACTTGCTGGTTGGTGCGAGATGCATTCTGGGATATCTGTCTTTCTCAAGTCTGCTAAAGTCACCTTTTGATGCATCCTCGATAAAAGGGGCGGACAAAGGACACATCAGGGGGGGTACTTGGCTAGATGTGAACTTTGAAATGGAACAGTACTTGGGCAGCGATGATGATGATGAGAACACAAGTTCAGACAAGAATGCATATTAAGAAACGGCTGTGTCTGAATCTGAAATCGCCCCCTATACCCTCAAAAGGGGCATTATTTAAGGGGACAGCCATTTGTAGTGGTGTCCAAAACCATAGTGGACACTATTGAGTGCACTCATTCAATCCCACATTGCACCACAATAATGACTGTACAGCCGACTGTACACACTCAACGGCTGTCCGAATTGACGCACTTGTTTTCATTCACTCCTTCAAGTGAACTGTATTAGTGGAGTAACGTAGGGAATAGTGAATGAGGGTTTAGGGGGCGACTTCGGATTCAGCCACTGTGATCTTTTATGAACACCCAGCATGCATTACATTAGAGGAAAAATAAGCTGCATGCATAGTTAATGCATTTGTGCAATTGGATTTTATGCAATAGTTTACTTTAAATGGAGCAACACAGCAGCCAAAGATGTCAGTCTGCATTTGTACAGTGACCAACAATTTTAAAAAGTCAACATTTTTATTATATATTACATATATATATATTTATATATACATATTTTATGTAATAAAATTATTTATTACATTTTTAACATTTTTTTATTATTTATTATAGTATTTATTCATATTTTTGAATTTAGCTTTTATTATTATATTATATTATATTATATTATTGGCAGGGTTATTATTGTTAATAAATAAAGTAAAACCCTAAAAAAACTTGTTTTGCTTGAAATAAACATTTACTACAGCAAAATAATAATAATAATAATAATATATGCTAGTTGTCTCTTCATTTAGTTTAACTTGTACTAAAATAACTAAAACTGAAATTAAAACAAAAACTACATAGAAATGTTTAAAAATTACTAAAACTTTAAAAAATTTAAAATATAAAAAATATAATTCAAACTATTAATAAAACCTATAATATTATCTCAATGATACTAAGTTTTAAGTTTTTCATCTAATATTAATATTATATTTTATTTTATCTTTATTTTGATTGACAAAAACAATAGTTTTATTTAGCAATAATTACACTGCCACAATAATGTCTTGGGCTTTTCACAGCAAATATTGATATATGCAATTCATTTTAATTCCTGGTAGATCAATCAAAGTCAATTAACATTTTCCATTGACTGACAAGCCTACACTAGGTGTAGGGTTTACTTTGAAACAATTTTCACTCAGAAATTGCCAGTAAATTTCACAAATAATTGAAATAACTTATATTATATAGTCTAATCCACTCATATACTCCTAGTAAACTGAAATTCATAATCCTGGTCACGTTCAAAGTCAAAATCAGAGCAAAACCAGCTGCATCTCCAACGGCACCTCGAATTTCCACTCGCGCTCAGAAGTGCAGCATGCAGAAAATACGCTTGGCCAAGAAGCCATAGCCGTCCTCTAATGAGGCCCTTGACAACTTCAAGCCTCCAGTTAACCAAGTAAAATTATTCCACCTCTATCAGACTGCCATGTTGTCAGCGTCTGCGCTCCACAGCTGCTTCTGCTAGCAGTTTGCAAATCCCTGGCTCTCGCAGGAAGTGGAGGCAGAAATGAAGAGGAGAGGACATATTCTAATTATTCCAGCAGCTGCCCGCAGGTAGAGCTCGACTCCAGCAACACTCTGCTATACTGGCATTGATGGAAGGAGGTGTTCAGGATTACGCTGACAAACATGAAAAAAGGGTAAGGATGGGGTTTTTTTTCAATCTCCCAAATGTTTGCAATGCTCGATAAAAGAGAAACCAGAGGACATTTTCCACAACATTACCCTTTTTTGGGCTTCAAGCGACACAGACATGCTGTCGTTCCATATTGGGCTCAACTGGTCCTTTCACAGCACAAAATGTTCAGTTTCAGACATGCCACTTTTTCAATCCAATGAGTTCTCGGATTTCTTTCGCCGTAATTTCCCAAGTTTCCAGTGTAAAGTTATAAATCATCGGAGACCAACTTTGATTTCAGAAAAATATCAGTAAACTTTCCCATGGGGGTGGGGAGGGCGGGGTGTATAAAGTTCTAGTGACAGGCCCTGAATATTAATGTAACCGCACATTTTAGTTCCTGGTGAACGTAATAATGACTTCTCCCTCAGTTTTGGAGGCTTATAGGAAATCAAAATGAAGTGTTTAGGGTCTTAAAAGTACATTCATTATTTAAAATGTTAAATAAGAAACATTTTAATAATGTTTTCAAACAACATTTGAGCAACCTCAAAAGAAACAATACAAGCTAAAGCTTTTTTCTGTTATTTTAATTCTGTAATCTCAATGATACTAAAACCCGAACACTGCTTACAACGGAAGTCTGTGGAGCAAAAAATATGAGCTTCGCATGTCTGCTGGTAAAGCCGAAAGGTTTACCAAAAATAAATTCTTATTATAATTAGAAATAATTATTTCCAAAAGAAACATCCTGTCCCATAGACTTCCATCAGTGTCTGAACTATACAGTGATTTCAGGGCTTGTCTACTTGTTGAACGGATTTTCTGTCATTTTCAGGATGCAATATGTTGAGGTTTTTCTCATGACTTTTGACACCACTTAACTCACTAAAATACTTAATGATCCAAATAGACCCTATTTATTTTCTTAATGCTGTTCCTGGTCTTACTGTGCTCAATTCATTAATAGTGCATGTTATTTCAAAATAAATATATCTGAATATATTTAACTTTCTCAGCTTTTGAAAAAAACTATTTCTTTTTCATTTTACATAATCCCTCTTTTCCATTATAGTCAGACTTAACAACCCAGTGTTTGGGTAGTTATTATGTAACCCAGATCCTGGGTCAGACTTGACAACCCAGTGTTTGGGTAGTTTTTGTGTAACCCAGATCCTGGGTCAGACTTAACAACCCAGCGTTTGGGTATTTTTTGTGTAACCCAGATCCTGGGTCAGACATAACAACCTAGTGTTTGGGTAGTTTTTGTGTAACACAGATCCTGGGTCAGACATAACAACCCATTTTTTGGGTAGTTACTGTGTAACCCAGATCCTGGGTCAGACTTAACAACCCAGCGTTTGGGTAATTTTTGTGTAACCCAGATCCTGGGTCAGACATAACAACCTAGTGTTTGGGTAGTTTTTGTGTAACACAGATCCTGGGTCAGACGTAACAACCCATTTTTTGGGTAGTTACTGTGTAACCCAGATCCTGGGTCAGACTTAACCCAGTGTTTGGGTAGTTTTTGTGTAACCCAGCTCCTGGGTCAGACGTAACAACCCAGTGTTTGGGTAGTTATTATGTAACCCAGATCCTAGGTCAGACTTAACAACCCAGTGTTTGGGTAGTTTTTGTGTAATACAGATCCTGGGTCAGGCGTAACAACCTAGTTTTTGGGTTGTTTTTGTGTAACACAGATCCTAGGTCAGACGTAACAGCCTAGTGTTTGGGCAGTTTTTGTGTAACACAGATCCTGGGTAAGACGTAACAACCCAGTGTTTGGGTAGTTTTTGTGTAATACAGATCCTGGGTCAGACATAACAACCTAGTTTTTGGGTTGTTTTTGTGTAACACAGATCCTAGGTCAGACGTAACAGCCTAGTGTTTGGGCAGTTTTTGTCTAACACAGATCCTGGGTAAGACGTAACAACCCAGTGTTTGGGTAGTTTTTGTGTAACCCAGATCCTGGGTCAGACATAACAACCTAGTGTTTGGGTAGTTTTTGTGTAACCCAGATCCTGGGTCAGACTTAACAACCCAGTGTTTGGGTAGTTTTTGTGTAACCCAGATCCTGGGTCAGATGTAACAACCCAGCGTTTGGGTAGTTTTTGTGTAACCCAGATCCTGGGTCAGACTTAACAACCCAGCGTTTGGGTAGTTTTTGTGTAACCCAAATCATGGGTCAAACATAACAACACAGTGTTTGGGTAGTTACTGTGTAACCCAGATCCTGCGTCAGACGTAACAACCCAGAGGGTTGAGTTATTTATCACAGGGTTTTTGCGACCTCTTCACGAAAGAGTGCAGCTCTGTCAAATCGGTGCATGTCTTCAGTAAAATACAGGTTTGTGTACACTTTCTTATAAATATAAATGCGTTATTGTGCTGTATATTGTTTAATTTTAAGCAAAGCAACCCACACGAGTGTTGCGTGACTCGCGGCGTCTGTTTTTTCGTGTGATGGAAACGCCTGATGCCTTGTATAAAATGTTATGATTTTATTTAAAAGATACAGAATATAAATACTTAGGGTGTTAAAATATGTTCTCAGAGCTGTTCACTGTTTGTTTATGGACAGGTTATAGAGCTAGTCACCGCATATTTCGGCTACGAGTGAAACACAGGGCGGCAGTCTAAAGTTAGAAGTTCCCTCGCTGAACATGATACAAGCTCCGGCACGAGATCCAGCACCGTTACGATGAAACAGGACAGCAGAGACTGGTCGATTACACTTGAATTACATCTAAATGTTTAATTTTTACTTCTAATATTTGTTAAACGAGCCTAAATGTAGGCAATATGTATTAAAAACTATATAATATATGCTATACTGTAAAATATGATGGAAAATAAATTATCATGCAAACCTGTGATTGTGTAGAGTATTTTTAAAAAGTTTAGAGGATTAGGTTAATCCGTAAACCTTAATTAATGTATGAAGTAAAATGTATTAACCCATTATGCTGGGTTAAATAAACATCTTAATTTGCTGGGTTAACCCAACATATGTTCTGTCCTATATTTACCCATGATCTTCTTATGCCTTTCACAAAAAGGTCATTACTTAAAAATCCTCAAATTACAGAACTAAAAACTGTACTTAGTATCTTAGACATCATGGCCTACGTCCAGGTTTTAACCCACTGCGTGTGCCATCAACTTGCTATAGATACGCTACCTCATCCAACTGAATATTTTGTAAAAAATTAAGGTATCCCTAGGATTGACATGACGCCAGAAAGACTAATGGGAGTAAACAACACAGAGGTTCCTCTCACAGCAAACTGGACCATCTGGTAGAGAAAATTACATTCCCAGAACGCCTCTACCTCGAGATTCTGCTCACATACTCGCACAGGGCAAACCGCACAGACCAATTCACTTCCAAGAGCTGAGTCCGCAAAATGAACCATTCCCATTCATTTGTTTGGTAGGGCCGGCTTTTCATATGGCCAACACAAAACTAATATTGCCACTTTAACAGGAGAAATGGTCCTAGACATCAATTTCTTGAGCTACCGAGCAAAAGAAGGCACTTTGATGTCATTAACCCTATAAAGGCTACTGTAATCATAATTTATATGCAAATTTCTAAGGCCTGTAAATTATCAACATAACCAAAACTTTGCTGAAAAACTTGTTGCACACAATTTATTACATGTCTTCTGTCATCTGATTGTCCATATGAATATTGGCGACTGCCTCTGAATAAAATTGAGATGTTTTTCCCTCTTAAAGAAAAAGCTCCTACTGTACAAACCCGATTCCAAAAAAGTTGGGACACTGTACAAATTATGAATAAAAACAGAATGCAATGATGTTTCAAATTTCAATATTTTATTCAGAACACAACATAGATGACATATCAAGTGTTTAAACTGAAAAAAAGGTATCATTTTGAGGGAAAATTTTATTTTAAATTTCATGGCATCAACACATCTCAAAAAAGTTGGGACAAGGCCATGTTTCCCACTGTGTGGCATCCCCTCTTCTTTTTATAACAGTCTGCAAACGTCTGGGGACTGAGGAGACAAGTTGCTCAAGTTTAGGAATAGGAATGTTGTCCCATTCTTGTCTAATACAGGCTTGTAGGCTTTGAATGGCACGGTGGATTGTGTTCACCGACGATGTTTTCTGGAAGTATTCTTGAGCCCATGTTGTGATTTCCATTACAGTAGCATTCCTGTATGTGATGCAGTGCCGTCTAAGGGCCCGAAGATCACGGGCATCCAGTATGGTTTTCCGGCCTTGACCCTTAACGCACAGAGATTGTTCCAGATTCTCTGAATCTTTGGATGATATTATGCACTGTAGATGATGATAACTTCAAACTCTTTGCAGTTTTTCTCTGAGAAACTCCTTTCTGATATTGCTCCAGTATGTTTGGCCACAGCATTGGGGGAATTGGTGATCCTCAGCCCATCTTGACTTCTGAGAGACACTGCCACTCTGAGAGGCTCTTTTTATACCCAATCATGTTGCCAATTGACCTAATAAGTTGCAAATTGGTCCTCCAGCTGTTCCTTATATGTACATTTAAAGGGGTGGTAAAACACATTCTTTCGAAGGCTTGATTGTGTTTGTGGGGTGCACTGTAACGTGTTCATGTTCTTCGTTTTTAAAAAATTGCATTATTTTTCATATATTTTACCTTTATTCTACACTGCTCTGTCCCTCCTTGTAAAAACAGTCTGATGGTTTCCGGGTTCTATGAAGCCGGTCCCTCAAAAATACGCAATGGGCTCAGATTGATTAGCTGGCCCAGTGTGTTGTGAATCGCTAACCGCCTAGTGCACATTTTTCGGAAACGTCACGCCCCTTACCTTTACCAGTAGTCTGTGCTTTGGTAGTATTAGAAACAATGTTGATTCTAACGATTATAGGCAAATATCTGTCGCAAGACCTATTAACCCAAAACGAACACTAAACATTGGCTTTACTATAGTAGCCAAATCAAACACATAACCATGTTTAGCATGCCTGTAGATAAACAATACATAAAAGCTCTAATCAAAGAATAATTTACACTAATTCCAAGTTTGCTGTTGAGATTTAAAAAAAGTTTGTAACGTTAGGTGTTTGTCGGATAACGTTAAGCATGAATGAGCATTTAACAAACTGCTTTGCAGAGCCAAACAGCGTTGTCATTTGTTTACTTCCTTGCTACAATGTACAATTAACAATACAAACTATTACAGGAAAACACATCGATGAAAAATAAATCATACTTATAGGTTGTGGCCCATAAACAGCTTCTGTTTTTAAAGTTGGAACTGCTCCATCTTTCAGGACAAGCCATTGTGCGAATCCTGCAGTGAACTCACAAAGATTGTGGAAGCTTTCCTCCGTAAAATGTGCAGCACAGAGAGCGAGATTTGGGTAATAATTATGAGGGACTGAGTTAAAAATAAATTTTAACCATTGATCCCTAACTCCCCCGTCCCTAGGAAGGCTGAACAAAGTGGACCTGCAATCCGGATGAAAATAACAGCGTTTCGTCGGCAATGCGGCAACAACACTCCAGCCTACTAACTATACCACAACAACTCTTCTCCACATCAATTAAAAATGGCCTCACCCCCTTATTTAATATTCTTGGAGGAGGGGTTTATGTAAATATGTCAGCAACCCTGGAGGAACGTCTGTAGTCCCTACCGGCCGTTTGCTGTAGTCCTTAGAAATTGATTTCTTTAAAAGCAAATATCTCCCTTTGCTTTAAACTTTGAACGTTGTAACCTTGCAGATGTTGTTTATGCTCAAACAGCAACATTACACACTAACTAAAGTTAGAAAAGTGAAATCATAATCAACCACCCTTTTAACTTTTCTGGCCAATATTTGGCATGACATTTCAAAATGTCTCACTTTCAACATTTGATATGTTATCTATATTCTATTGTGAATAAAATATAAGTTTATGAGATTTGTAAATTATTGCATTCCTTTTTTATTCACAATTTGTACAGTGTCCCAACTTATGATACGCAAACATTTTTTATATTTCTTTTTAGATTTTTTAAAAAAAAAATAAATAAAAATAAAAAAAATATATATATATACATATACACTCACCTAAAGGATTATTAGGAACACCTGTTCAATTTCTCATTAATGCAATTATCTAATCAACCAATCACATGGCAGTTGCTTCAATGCATTTAGGGGTGTGGTCCTGGTCAAGACAATCTCCTGAACTCCAAACTGAATGTCAGAATGGGAAAGAAAGGTGATTTAAGCAATTTTGAGCGTGGCATGGTTGTTGGTGTCAGACGGACCGGTCTGAGTATTTCACAATCTGCTCAGTTACCGGGATTTTCACGCACAACCATTTCTAGGGTCTACAAAGAATGGTGTGAAAAGGGAAAAACATCCAGTATGCGGCAGTCCTGTGGGCTAAAATGCCTTGTTGATGCTAGCGGTCAGAGGAGAATGGGCGACTGATTCAAGCTGATAGAAGAGCAACTTTGACTGAAATAACCACTCATTACAACCGAGGTATGCAGCAAAGCATTTGTGAAGCCACAACACGCACAACCTTGAGGTGGATGGGCTACAACAGCAGAAGACCCCACCGGGTACCACTCATCTCCACTACAAATAGGAAAAAGAGGCTACAATTTGCATGAGCTCACCAAAATTGGACAGTTGAAGACTGGAAAAATGTTGCCTGGTCTGATGAGTCTCGATTTCTGTTGAGACATTCAGATGGTAGAGTCAGAATTTGGCGTAAACAGAATGAGATAATGGAGCCATCATGCCTTGTTACCACTGTGCAGGCTGGTGGTGGTGGTGGTGTAATGGTGTGGGGGATATTTTCTTGGCACACTTTAGGCCCCTTAGTGCCAATTGGGCATTGTTTAAATGCCACGGCCTACCTGAGCATTGTTTCTGACCATGTCCATTCCTTTATGACCACCATGTACCCATTCTCTGATGGCTACTTCCAGTAGGATAATGCACCATGTCACAAAGCTCAAATCATTTCAAATTGGTTTCTTGAACATGACAATGAGTTCACTGTACTAAAATGGCCCCCACAGTCACCAGATCTCAACCCAATAGAGCATCTTTGGGATGTGGTGGAACAGGAGCTTCGTGCCCTGGATGTGCATCCCACAAATCTCCATCAACTGCAAGATGCTATCCTATCAATATGGGCCAACATTTCTAAAGAATGCTTTCAGCACCTTGTTGAATCAATGCCACGTAGAATTAAGGCAGTTCTGATGGCGAAAGGGGGTCAAACACAGTATTAGTATGGTGGTCCTAATAATCCTTTAGGTGAGTGTGTGTGTATATATATATATATATATATATATATATATATACACAATGTATTTTTATATAAAAAACCTACAGAAATCTACTGAAAATGTAATGCTTTTAGCTTTTGCAATAATTGGATTGCTATGAGTAATTACCTCAAACATTTTTCACTAAACACGGTGCTAAAGGGATGTTAGAGTTTTTCCATCCAGGCTTCATATGCTGCTTCAACATGCTGTCAGAACACCTGGCAACCGCAGCTGCTAGACTAAATAGACATGGCCCAGTAACCCCTCAGAGAGAGCTTCACAGAACACGCTGTCCCTGCTCAACACCTTCCTCTCCATGTTCTGTGACAAACTCTTGAGAATGAAATTAGCCTTCGGGGACAAAAGCTCTCCCAGATTAGTATTTTCAAGTTCTTTAACGACGTCTACCACAACCGATCAGAGCAACCCGGTCAAGAAGAGGTTCTTTCTTCACAGCTCTATTCAGAGATGAAGTGCTGCCGAAATGGGTCAGGAACGGCAGGTTCAGTCAATTGTACCACGAACCAATTTATTACTTTCACTTTTGAACTTATTTAATTAGTAGCTACTGGGTCTGGATGGCCTACTCAACAAAGCTTGACATACTAAGATCAAAAATGCTTATTATTCACATTTTTAACTCTTTCCCAACCAGTGTTTTTTTGGGGGAAAAAGTTGCCAGCCAGCACCAGCATTTTTTATCATTTTAACAAAATTTCCATGGCCCCCATGCAGAATATTTTATTGTATGACTATCTGAACATGCAATGTATCAAAAGAACCGAGCCTCTGCTTTTAAACACACAACACACACAAAAAAAAATTAGCTATACGTTCTTTTTTTATCAACATTTGAATGTTGGTAAGTTTCATTTAAAAAAAGCTGAGAAATTCTTTTGTCTAGATCAGATTCAGAATGATGATCAAAACATAGATAGATGGAGTAGATCGAGTCCATCAACTAAGCTCGTCCTGGGTCGACATTTCATTTGGTAACATTAGGCAGTTTTGATTTATATGCTGTTTAATGTTGATGATCACATTATTTTACATATGCATCTGCTTACATATGCTATCACTTGTTTCTGTTTCTTCTTCACCTGCGTTTTGATCCAAAGATTCTGTACTCTTTCAGAAGTTGCGTAATAGTGCCCCATATAACAGTGAAAACACATTCTGTCAGTGGCGGGGAAAGAGTTAATGTTGCTTTGCATAAATTAATAAAGGTTAACTTTAAATTTGCTTGTTCAATCTAACAGAGTGAGTGTGCACTTTGTGCAGAATAACTGTGCAGATATCTTTGACGCCCATATTTAAATGAAGGTTTCACATGTGTTAATACCAAATGTTGAGCATGCAGATCACTTGTAAGTGACAGTAAAGACATTATACAAAATGTAACAAAATATATATTTAATCAATAAATGCTGTTCTTTTGAACTGTTTAACAAAAAAAATCTTGAAAAAAAAAAAGTATCATGGTTTTCAAAATAAAATACAGTATTATGCTGTTCGACTTCACCAGTCAGAGATCACCAAAATTAACATTAAAGAGGTATGTGAACTCGCAAGTACGACGGCAGATGCAGTTTTTTTTTGTTCTGGTCCGCTCCCTGTTAAAAGGAGTGATGAGATACTTAGCAGACTATCATCACTCAATGTCTGGTTGTCTAAGTGGTGTCCGCAAAATAACATAGGGTTCATAGACAATTGGAAAAGCTTTTGGAGCAGACCTGACCTGTTGAAGAGGGACAGCATCCATCCTTCTTGGAGTGGTGCCGGTCTTCTCTCTAGTAATTTGGCATATAGTCTTAGAGCTAAACCTTGACTAACTGGGGCCCAGGTCAGGAAGCAGACGGACTGGCTTACCCGACCGTCTGCTAGCTGTCTCCCGTTACAGAAGTCAGATAAATCGCAACACATAGAGACTCTTTCACCTAGATATTATCACATAGAGACTGTGTCTGTTCCCCGAATTAGTAAATACAAAAAACCATCAAGACCATTCAACAGTAAAAACTTAATTGATGTCCAACAAATAAACAACAGATATAATACAGATGATCAAATGATAAAGCTTGGGTTGCTGAATATTTGATCCCTTTCCCCAAAAGCGCTTATTGTTAATGATATGATTACAGATCATTAGTTATGAGATTTGTTTTCCTTGAGAAAATTTGCCATGTATTGTACCTGATATATATCCTAAATAATCAATACTGAATCAAAATCGAATTGCAAGCTTGTGAATCGAATCGAATTGTGAAATTTGTGTCAATACCCAGCCCTACAAATGTGTACTTTTTGAGAGCCTGATTACAAAAAAGTCTCACCATTAAAAGCCATGTCCCAAACTTTTTGAAGCAACAAAATGGTAGTTGTGTAGCTGTCAACGGTGGGACAGAAAGCTCTCAGATTTCATCAAAAAATATCTTCATTTGTGTTCTGAAGATGAATAAAGTCTTACGGGTTTGGAAAGACTTTTGAATTGGAACATCTTTGAAACATGCTAAACACCAACATGGTAACATCCTAACAACCATCCCAGCACGGAGTGTTTTGCATAGGCAAACACCACTCATACTTGCCTCAGAATCAGGTTTACATGCATTTATGTTCCTGGCAGACACATTATAACCAAAGAGACTTGCAAGAACCCAAACATATTACGACAAATCCGTGTTCTGCAGACCAAAGCCTAACAAAACTTTCATCAAAAGCCTGAGCCAGACAGGACCACTCTTCTCCGGAGCCGGGGTCCTGAGGGCCCCTCTGATAGCAGTGAGTATCAGCGCTGGAAAGACTGAGATAAATGTTAGTGTTGTTGTTAGGACAGACAGTGTGCACTTCATGTTTGAAACTGTGTTGACTGCAGTGCGATTACTGTGGAGGGTCTCTCTCTTTCCCCAAACCTCAGACCACAGGAATGTGTCTGATATTATGACTGCATCACACCCCAGCCATTACCCCAGAGACAATTACACACAAAACATCATCAGCCATTACTTACAACAATGACAAGTTCAGTGAGTTTGGACGTTACGAAACAACATCACAAACAGCCGAACACGGCTGATTATATAGATTTGTGCTTCAGACATGAATTATACTGAACTTCAAATCATTTAGATTGTGCTGTTGATTATCTGAGAGGTCAGGTATAAAGTGCCCCCATTAAGCATTATCACCTTTAATGTAGTGTGTAATATACACTGCCGTTCAAAGTTTTTGATCGGTAAGATTTTTAATGCTTTTAGAAGAAGTTTCTTATGCTCACTAAGGCTGCATTTATTGTATTAAAAATACAAAAAAAATGTAATATTGTGAAATATTTTTCAAATGTAAAATAACTGTTTTCTATATGAATATATTTTTATGTGCTGTGTTTGACAGAAACCTGGCTAAAACCTGACGACTACGTTACTTTAAATGAGTCCACCCCACAAGATTATTGTTATAAACACGACCAGCGTCTGAAAGGTAAAGGGGGAGGGGTTGCTGTAATTTATAATATCTTCAGTATTAACTGAAGTATTTCAAATATAATTCTTTTGAAGTTTTGGTGCTTTATGTAGCATTATGTAGTGTAATTGATAAATCCCGTTTGACATTTGTGCTGGCTACTGTATACAGGCCACCAGGGCACAATACAGACTTTATCAAAGAATTTGCTGACTTTCTATCAGAGTTAGTACTGGCAGCAGATAAAGTACTAATTGTTGGTGATTTTAATATCCATGTAGATTATGAAAAAGACGCATTGGGATTAGCATTTAGAGACATTCTAAACTCTATTGGAGTAAGGCAACACGTGTCAGGACCTACTCATCGCCTTAATCATACCCTAGACCTAATATTGTCACATGGAATAAATGTTGATACCGTTGAAATTCTGCAGCAGAGCGACGACATCTCAGATCATTACCTAGTATCATGTATAGTTAATTTAGCTAAGGCTGCAAAGCCGTCCCCTCGCTTCAAATATGGCAGAACTATCACTGCCACCACTAAAGATTGCTTTTTAAAAAATCTTCCTCATCAGTTTCATCTCCTCAGCATCCCAGATAGCCTAGAGGAACTCGATTTTGCAACAGAAACTACTGACTCTCTTTTTTTCCAGCACTTTAGACACAGTTGCTCCCCGGCGCTTAAAGAAGATTAAAGAAAATAGCCCAATGCCGTGGTACAACGAGCACACCCGGGCCCTTAAAACAGCAGCCAGAAAAATGGAGCGCAGCTGGAAGAAAACAAAACTAGAGGTTTTTCGTAATTCGTGGAAAGAGAGCATGATCGCATACAGAAAGGCCGTAAAAACTGCTAGATCTGCTTATTTCTCTACTCTCTTAGAAGAAAACAAACACAACCCTAGGTATTTATTTGATACAGTGGCTAAGTTAACCAAAAATAAAGCTTCTACTTCTGATGGTTGTAAACAGCACAGCAGTAATGACTTTATGAACTTCTTATGTGTAAGATTGATAATATTAGGAAGAAAGTTATAACCTTGCAGCCGTCTACTACAGTATCACATCAGACAGAGCATTGTTGTGTCACTGAGAAGAAATTACATTCACTCACTGCTATAGGAGAGGAAGAATTGGCTAAACTCGTTAAATCATCTAAATCAACATCATGTATGCTCGATCCTATACCGACTAGGCTATTAAAAGAGATCCTACCAGAGGTCATAGATCCTCTTCTTAATATCATTAACTCATCTTTGTCATTAGGATATGTACCGAAAACTTTTAAGTTGGCTATTATCAAACCACTTATTAAAAAACCTCAAAGTCAGCTTTATCCTACAGAATTAGTCAATTACAGGCCGAGCTCAAATCTACCCTTCCTGTCAAAAATACTGGAAAAGGCAGTGTCTTCACAATTATGTTCCTTTTTAGAAAGAAATGGTATCTGTGAGGATTTCCAGTCAGGATTTAAACAATATCATAGTACTGAGACTGCTCTCATCAGAGTTACAAATGATTTACTCTTATCATCCGATCGTGGTTGTATCTCTCTATTAGTGTTACTCGATCTTAGCTCTGCATTCGATACTATCGGCCACAACATTCTTTTGAATAGACTCGAAAATTATGTTGGCATTAGTGGAACTGCATTGGCATGGTTTAAATCATACTTATCTGACCGTTATCAGTTTGTAGCAGTAAATGAAGAGATGTCACACCGATCACAAGTTCAGTATGGAGTACCGCAGGGCTCAGTGCTAGGACCGTTGCTCTTCACCCTGTACATGCTACCACTGGGAGATATCATTAGGCAGCATGGCATTAGTTTTCATTGTTATGCTGATGATACTCAGCTCTATATTTCTTCACACCCTGATGAAACTTGCCAATTCACAAGATTAACGGAATGCATAGCTGATATAAAACATTGGATGTCTAGTAATTTCCTGCAACTTAATTCAGAAAAAACTGAATTTTTAATTATTGGACAAAAAAACTCTGCAAATAGTAACCTAGAATACTGTCTAACACTCGATGGCTGCTCTGTCAAGTCCTCGTCGTCAGTTAGGAACCTGGGTGTGCTCTTTGATACCAATCTTTCATTTGAAAGCCAAGTTTCTAACATCTGTAAAACTGCATTCTACCATCTTAAAAATATATCTAAATTACGGCACATCCTTTCGATGCAAAATGCTGAACAGTTAATTTATGCGTTCATGACCTCAAGGCTAGATTATTGTAATGCTTTACTGGGTGGTTGCCCTGCTCGCTTAATAAACTCCAGCTGGTCCAAAACGCAGCAGCTCGAGCTCTTACTAGAACCAGGAAGTATGACCATATTAGCCCGGTTCTGTCAACACTGCACTGGCTCCCTATTAAACATTGTATAAATTTTAAAATCGTGCTTATTACTTACAAAGCACTAAATGGTTTAGCTCCCCAGTACTTGAGCGAACTCTTAACGCATTATACTCCATCACGTCTATTGCGGTCTCAAAACTCTGGCCAGTTGATAATCCCTAGAATATCAAAATCAATTGCAGGCGGTCGATCCTTTTCCTATTTAGCACCTAAACTCTGGAACAGTCTTCCTAGCATTGTTCGGGAAGCAGACACACTCTGTCAGTTTAAATCCAGACTAAAAACGCATCTCTTTACTATGGCTTACACATAAAACATTATCAATTTCTATTATTCAAATAAGTAAATGATTGTTTGGCTGCATTAACTAGGTCAGCCGGAACCGGGAACACTTCCCATAACACCTGATGTACTCGTTACATCATAAGAAGAATGGCATCTACGCTAATGTTAGTCTTTCTGTTTATCCCGAGGTTTACTGCAGTCAGCCGGATCCAGGCCGTATCCAGATCAGATGGTGGACCAGCGCCTGGACATGACCAACGCATCCCTGAAATGTCTGCAGAGAGCGTGTCAAATAAACTCCCCCCGTAAATGCCACATCGACACTACATCCTCATTAAACCCGTCTTCGGCGTGACGACTCCAATCTTTCAAATAATCTTACGAATATCTATTTACCTTATATGAATTAAGACCTGCAATGTTGCCAGAATTATAATCATACACTGTTTGTTCGTCGGCCAGAGAACTGGCACCCCGACTGAGCCTGGTTTCTCCCAAGGTTTTTTTCTCCATTCTGGCCCTGAAGGAGTTTTGGTTCCTCGCCACCGTTGCCTCTGGCTTTTGGCTTGCTCAGTTGGGGACACCTAAATTTAATCTATATTACCGATCTGCCCGCATTGACACTATATGATACTTGAAATTAGCTGGATAATATCACTGTTTCACCAGAATGGCTGTACAAATTCTGTTGCATTATTTTCCTGTTAACAATGTGAAGCTGCTTTGAAACAATTGGACTTGTTAAAAGCGCTATATAAATAAAGGTGACTTGAGTTGACTTAAGTTTATTATCTATCTTTTGTTTTTGAACATCAAATCGTTGTCATAGACTGATTTCTGAAGGATCATGTGACACTGAAGGCTGGAGTAATGCAAAATTCAGATTTGCATCACATGAATATATTTTTAAATATTTTTAAATATAACATAGTTTTTTTTTTTAATTGTATTGTTTGTTTAATCTGTTTGCATTGGCACTCCCAAACTATGTATTCATTACAGTAGACCATCAATTTGGACAAGATATGCAATTTTGTTCATTTGTGATGCAGTTCTCAGCAGACCATGATTTCTTTTTCTTCTTTCTTTTTTTTTCTTTTTTTTTTTTGGAACATGCTTTGAAGTTTGTACATGCTTTTATAAACATCAGACTTTTAGGAAACCAAGGCCTAAGTTCACAGGACAAGTTCTATTGATGTTACATTTAAGTTTGCACAGTCCTGGTGAGACTTTAAAGCTTGAAGATGATTCTGAGCAGCACAGCACAAAGGAAACTTCCTTTAAGCCAAAAGGGGCAAAGTAATCTAAAACTCTAGCTTTTTTGTAAAATAACATTAGTTTGCTTTGCTTAGTGCACAGTGTTCAGAGGGTTTGTGTGGTGCACATCACTTGTTGAGAAAATGAACATTTGTCATAATTTACTCACCCTAATGTTGTTATTTTGTTTCCTCTATATGAAAAATGAAATGAAACAAAATTAGGCAGAAAATCTAAGCAGCTATTTTCAATATAACAAAACTTGCTGGTGATTTATACGTCCAAGCGGTGCTTAATGAAAAGCTTTTCGTTAACTGAAATAAAAATCAAATATGAAAACCCCACAAGAACAAATGCATTTTATGCATTTTTAAACAATACTTGATAGCACACTAACTTTGGCAGCCTTACCCCCGGTTTCACAGATGAGGCTTAAGTCTAGTCCCAGAATAAAATGCATATTTGAGCTGTTTCATCTGAAAGCCACTTGTACTGACAAACACATTGCCAAAAGTTTTGGGATGCCTGCCTTTACATGCACATGAACTTTAATGACATCCTATTCTTAATCCGTAGGGTTTAATATGGAGTTAGCCCACCCTTTGCAGCTATAACAGCTTCAACTCTTCTGGGAAGGCTTTCCACAAGGTTTAGGAGTTGCGTTTATGGGAATTTTTGACCATTCTTCTAGAAGCGCATTTGTGAGGTCAGGCACTGATGTTGGACAAGACGGCTTGGCTCACAGTCTCCACTCTAATTCATCCCAAAGGTGTTCTATCGGGTTGAGGTCAGGACCCTTTGCAGGCCAGTCAAGTTCCTCCACACCAAACTTGCTCATCCATGTCTTTATAGACCTTGCTTTGTGCATTTGTACGCAGTCATGTTGGAACAGGAAGGGGCCATCCCCAAACTGTTCCCACAAAGTTGGGAGCATGAAATTGTCCAAAATGTCTTGTTATGCTGAAGCATTAAGAGTTCCTTTCACTGGCCCAACCCCTGAAAAACAACCCCACACCATAACCCCCACTCCACCAAACTTCACACATAGCACAATGCAGTCAGGCAAGTATCGTTCTCCTGGCAACTGCCAAACCCAGACTCGTCTTGCCAGACAGAGAAGCGTGAGTGGTCACTCCAGAGAACACGACTCCACTGCTCTAGAGTCCAGTAGCGGTGTGCTTTACACCACTACATCCGACACTTTGCATTGCACTTTCAAGATTCAAGAGTTTTATTTGTCACATACACAGTTATATACAGAATATACAACCGGCAGTGAAATGTAAAGCACTTGGTGATGTAAGGCTTGGATGCAGCTGCTCGGCCATGGAAACCCATTCCATGAAGCTCTGGAGTTTGGAGGTCTGCAGCTAATGACTCTGCAGAAAGTTGGTGACTTCTGCACATTGTGTGCCTCAGCATGCGCTGACCCCGCTCTGTGATTTTACGTGGCCTACCACTTTCTGGCTGAGTTGCTGTTGTTCCCAATTGCTTCCACTAACATTAAAATACCACTAACAGTTGAGCGTGGAATATTTAGTAGTGAGGAAATTTCATGAATGGACTTCATGCACAGGTGGCAACCTATCATGGTACCACGCTTTAATTCACTGAGCTCCTGAGAGCGACCCATTCTTTCACAAATATTAGTAGAAGCGTCTGCATGCCTAGATGCTTGATTTTATACACCTGTGGCCATGAAAGTGATTGGAACACCTGAATTCAGTGATTTGGAGGGGTCTCCCAATACTTTTGGCAATATAGTGCATCTTAAATGTGTCACTGTGATTGTTTTGTCTCAAGATGCAAACCAACATGTTTTTTCTAATGTTTATAATGTTCATATTTTCTAATGTTTATAAAAGCTACTTAAATGTCCTAATTGAACTAAAGCCTAATCCTGGCTTAGTCTAAGCCCTGTGAAACCAGGCCATAAAGTACTAAAACTAAAATAAATAAACTGAATAAACTGAAACTAGAAAGCTCTTAAAAAAAACTTAATAGACTAACAGTATGAAATGCAACAGTGCCTGTCCACCATTTCAATTGTGTTGGTTTTGGCATTTTAAAAGGTCTTTGTTAAAGAGTAATAAACCATGTCAAACCAAACATACAATATTAAACATTAATTTGAAGCAAGAGCGTATTTAAAAATCAGAAGAAAAAAACAGTTACAGGACTGTGTACTTGAGAGAATGAGCGAAAGAACTACAATCCCATGAAGCACTGCAAATGGCAAATTGAAATAACAATGAATAAATTTAAAACTATTTATTGAAATTAATATTTGATTAGTATATATATATATATATATATATATATATATATATATATATATATATATATATATATATACACAAACACACAATAACATACAATGAATGGAGTCTCTACAATGAAAACTAAACATTAAAAATATATATATTATTATATGTAACGTAATCAGCAGTTTCTCAGCATGAGAATGTCCAAATGTAAAAAACAATTCTAAGTATGTAAAGAGTTTTCTATTAATCGATACCTTCCTTTGACTCTCCTTGCTGTAGTTTTGGAGTTATGAGTCTTTACTTTTACGTATTTAACTCAAAAAAAAAAAAACTACTCTTAAAATACCTTCAGGGTTTAAATGGTTAAAGGACTCTTTGTTTATCTGACAATAATACCGTTATGATGTTTTTTTTATATATAATTATTTTATTTTTGGAGGCTGACAAAATAAATGATCATCCACTTCGGATCTTCACTTTTACTGCATGGAAGAAAAAACATAAAGCAATGAAATAGAGTTGCATGAATGCTTTCAGTTTTGTGTGAACTGTACCTTTAAAAGCAGATGATGAGAGGCTGTCCCAGTCTGTGCGGGTCTTTCTTCTCATTCAATGGTCTCAGGCTAGACTGGGTAAACCTAGCCCGATCTGCAGGAGATTTGATTTCGCCCTGCAGCTCAGGCTTGAAACCTGTACATATTTCTATCCTGCTTCTGTTACAAATTTGGCACACTCATAATGAGAGATCAAATTTGCACATCAGTAATGATTAGCAAGACTATAAACTTAAGATCATATATTATAAAGGTCTGCATCCGTCTACGGATTGGATTGAGTGGCAGTTGAGAAAAAGAAAGAAACTGTTGGCACATGCCTTCAGGTTGGACTTGTACCATTTCATAAGTCAGAAGCCATGGACAACACAGGTCAATAGCAACACATACTCCTTCAGGGCCTTAAATTTGAGTGTTGACAAGATTGAGTTATGTGGTCACTGTCCTGTCAAACGCAATAACTGCAATGAGGCTGAAGGAAAGCCGAAGGTTTTATTTTTCCCCGCACTCCGCCGCCTCCTCTCAACCGTGTAATGCTTCCGCTCAATACTAACCAGAGGCCCTGACACAATAGGCAGGTCTGATATGATCATATTCTCCAGGTCTCTGTGTGTGTGAAAAGGAAAATCGAGAGAGTGGAGACATAAAGAGAAATGGCTTCACAAAGGAAAGCAAATGTATTACCTCCTGTTAATGAGTCGATCAATGCGGCGGTCACTACAGCTGTCAGGATCCTGCATCAAAGCTTCAATAGGACTCACATAGACGCAGGCGGAGGACATCATGTCCGATACGCCATGCATTATCATCTTCCATCACATCAAAGGACAAACAGAATCAATACAGGTGTGATGACTATGAAATCCATAATCAGCCTTTTTTGTGTTTATTGTTCTGTGGAGTTGCATAGAGGCGGATGGAGGATGTGGTTGGCATGGAAACAGGGATTGCCAGAGAGGTGCTGTTGAACTACAAGGAAATGGCACAAAAGCTCGGGACATCATTATCGCGCCATCATCGCCCGGAAAGACCGTGGAGGTCGCACTTCAGTAATTGTTTATTCAAAGGCTAACACTCACGGTTGAAGCCTGGACCCCGAGTCATGTGGCTGATTTCAGTGTTTGAAGAGATGCTCGAAGATGAGATGCAGTGGCCGGCCGGGATACAGGTAGTTTGGCATAAGCATCTGCATGTCATTACAAGCACAGTAGCGCACTAAGAGTCTCTGGATATGCCAGGCTTGTGTGACAGAGTGTGGTACAAAGTAACATTTCATATAAAATAATGAGAATTCTAATTATATTAAAGGAATGCAAAATTCTGTTACTTCAGTTTCTCTTTCTCTTCTCGTTCAGTTTCCTGCCTTAATAATCATTACAGATTAGGGGAAAAAAATTATGACTTTTTTATGATAATGGTTTGTTGTGTTTGTTTATAGGGCTGCACAATTTGGCCAAAATGTTGTGATTATATATCAATATGGGTATAAAATAATAATAATAATAATAATAATAATAATAATAATAATTATTATTATTATTATTATTATTATTATTATTACTAAATAAATATATAAATATTACTAAATAAAAACTAGATCAGAAAAATACTATTGTAATATTTAACTGTAAAACAGAGTTAAGAAAACAAAAATTACTATTATAATATTTAACTGTAAAATAAAATTAAGAAAATAAAAATAATCATAATACACATTATAATTATTACTAAATAAATATTAAAATATTACTACAAACCCGATTCCAAAAAGTTGGGACACTGTACAAATTGTGAATAAAAACAGAATGCAATGATGTGGAAGTTTCAAGTTTCAATATTTTATTCAGAACACAACACAGATGACATATCAAATGTTTAAACTGAGAAAATGTATAATTTTAAGGAAAATTAAGTTGATTTTAAATTTCATGGGATCAACACATCTCAAAAAGTTGGGACAAGGCCATGTTTCCCACTGTGTGGCATCCCCTCTTCTTTTTATAACAGTCTGCAAACGTCTGGGGACTGAGGAGACAAGTTGCTCAAGTTTAGGAATAGGAATGTTGTCCCATTCTTGACTAATACAGGCTTCTAGTTGCTCAACTGTCTTAGGTCTTCTTTGTCACATTCAAGATTCAAGAGTTTTATTTGTCACATACACAGTTATATACAGAATATACAACCGGCAGTGAAATGCACATCTTCCTCTTTATGATGCGCCAAATGTTTTCTATGGGTGAAAGATCTGGACTGCAGGCTGGCCATTTCAGTCCCCGGATCCTTCTTCTACGCAGCCATGATGTTGTAATTGATGCAGTATGTGGTCTGGCATTGTCATGTTGGAAAATGCAATGTCTTCCCTGAAAGAGACGACGTCTGGATGGGAGCATATGTTCTAGAACTTGGATATACCTTTCAGCATTGATGGTGCCTTTCCAGATGTGTAAGCTGCCCATGCCACATGCACTCATGCAACCCCATCCCATCAGAGATGCAGGCTTCTGAACTGAGCACTGAGAGCAACTTGGGTTGTCCTTGTCCTCTTTAGTCTGGATGACATGGCGTCCCAGTTTTCCAAAAAGAACTTCAAATTTTGATTGGTCTGACCACAGAACAGTTTTCCACTTTGCCACAGTCCATTTTAAATGAGCCTTGGCCCAGAGAAAACGCCTGCGCTTCTGGATTATGTTTAGATATGGCTTCTTTTTTGACCTGTAGAGTTTTAGCCAGCAACGGCGAATGGCACGGTGGATTGTGTTCTGAGAAACTCCTTTCTGATATTGCTCCAGTATTTTTGGCCGCAGCATTGGGGGAATTGGTGATCCTCTGCCCATCTTGACTTCTGAGAGACACTGCCACTCTGAGAGGCTCTTTTTATACCCAATCATGTTGCCAATTGACCTAATAAGTTGCAGATTGGTCCTCCAGCTGTTCCTTATATGTACATTTAACTTTTCCGGCCTCTTATTGCTACCTGTCCCAACTTTTTTGGAATGTGTAGCTCTCATGAAATCCAAAATGAGCCAATATTTGGCATGGCATTTCAAAATGTCTCACTTTCAACATTTGATATGTTATCTATATTCTATTGTGTGTGAAGTTTATGAGATATGTAAATTATTGCATTCCTTTTTTATTCACAATTTGTACAGTGTCCCAACTTTTTTGCAATCGGGTTTATAAATAAAAACAAGATCAGAAAAAAATACTGTTGTAATATTTAACTGTAAAATAAAATTAAGAAAAACAATATAAATAATAATAATAATAATAATAATAATAATAATAATAAATATTACTAAAGAAAAACTAAAGAAAAATTACTATTGTAATATTTAACTGTAAAATAAAAGTTAAGAAAAATAATATAATAATAAATATATAAATATTACTAAATGAAAACAAAAAGAAAAAGCACTACTGTAATATTTAACTGTAAAATAAATTAAGTTACGAAAAATATAATAATAATTAGTGCTGTCAAATCGATTAATCACGATTAATTGATTACAGTATATTAAGAGACGACGTCTGGATGGGAGCATATGTTGTTCTATATATACAGTATATACACGTGCAAATATTTCTTAAATATATACATGAATGAGTGTGTATTTATATATGCAAATAATTATACACAGTCTATACACGTATAATGTAAACACAAACTTATATTTTGGATGTGATTAATTGTGATTAATCGATTTGACAGTACTAATAATAATTTTATTTTTACATTACAACAACACAGTACTGCGCTTCACTCTCAGCAGATAATTATTTCATTATCGCAGCCTTTGCAATATGATATTTGCACTAAGCCACATTGCAAAATCGTGCAGCCCTATTAGAAATTGTTGCCATGTTATCAAGCAACAATTCTCTTGTCTAATGCAAGTCTATGGAGGAGTGTGTTACAATATAGTTTTAAACACAATTTTACTGAAGTGATCCAAAAAGATGGTAGAACTCTTGATAACAGACCCACATTTGCTCTGAGGTTAACATTACTAGCTTAAAATGATTTACTATAGGCAGTTATTATAGTGCAAATAGTAAGTAGAGATGCCAACAGTACTGTAGAAACAGTTCTGTTCACTTACACTAATGTGATCCCTTAGAAATGGTATTTGTACTAAATTCAGGTTGTACTGCATGATTTAGCAATTCCTTTAAGCAAATATAAAATGCTTTGTAATGTCACTTCATTCTAGCCTTTCTTTGTGCACCTAGTGGTGCAGAAAGTACACACCGTAGCTTTAAGTATGGTACCGTCATAAAGTTCAATTAACCAAACCATTAACCAAATTATTTTTGTATAATTAATGATACAATCCTGTTATTAACATTATAAGCAGATCTTTGTTCTGATGGGACGTTGGGAGGCCCTAATATATGTATTGGTGTGGTATGCTTCCCTATGTTGTTGGTCTTTGTAGCAGAAGACTTGTCATCAGCTTGTAGGCCTTACCAGGCCTCCCTGAAGATGAGTCCCCAGCATTGTGGGTATCTAATTTGTCAGCCAGTAGTTACTGTCAGCCGGTTGGCCCTTTCAGGCCATCCTGGGACTGGGCGAGTCCCCGGATTCTCGGTTTCTCTGGTAGTTAACAACAGCAGGCCTCACCTGGCCTCTCAGAGGCGAGTTCCCGGTTCCCAGTCACCCTGATACACAGCATGTATTGCTAGTAGGTAGTAGGCCTCTTCTGGCCTCCCTAAGGCTTGCTATCAGGTAGTAGGCCTCACTAGGCCTCCCTGAGGCCCCCAAGTTTTTGACACTCCAGCAGCCACCATGACTGGTTGTCAGGCGAGAGGCCTCACCAGGCCTCCCTGAGGGCCTGCTATCGGGTAGTAGGCCCCTCTAGGCCTCCCTGAGGGCGGGCTTCTGAATCTGGGTGCTCGGACAGCTAGCATGATCGAGGCCTCCCCTCACGAGGCCTCCCCTGGGGCTTGCTATCAGGTGGCAGGATTCGCCAGCCCTCCCTGAAAGCGAGTTCCTGAGTCAGAATGCTCGGGCAGCTAGCTTTCTTGCTAATAGGCAGTAGGCCTCATCCGGCCTCCCTAAAATCTTGCTATCAGGTGGTAGGCCTCACCAGGCCTCCCTGGCGGTGAATTCCCGGGTCCAGATACGAGTGCAGCTAGCATGGCTTGTGGTCAGGTGGTAGGCCTCTACGGCCTCCCCGAGGTAGTAGGCCTCACCAGGCCTCTCTGAAGGCGGTTCCAGGTCTGGATGCTCAGGGTAGCTAGCGTGATGTACAGTCAGGTGTTAGGCCTCTCTAGGCCTCCCGGAGGGCTTGCCGCCAGGTACCAGGCCCCACCAGGCCTTCCTGGGAGCAAGTGCCCGAGACTGCAACTATCTTAATGCTGACAGCTATTGGATGCTTGGTATCAGTGGGGCTGGCCTTAGCAGGCAGCACCTGAAGGTGAGCTCACTCCCTAGCACGACAGTGGTGTCACTTTTTGCTACTGGTTCCCTACAGAATGGGGACCTATTTAGCCTACAGCTTGGTCTACCTACCAGGCAGGCTCAGTGCTCCCATCATTGAAGGACGCCTGTGAGTACGCAGCCACCTGAGTCTGGTCATCAGTCGTAGGCCCCCAGTGTGGCCACCCAGTCAGATCAGTTCATAGGCCTGTCCGGCCTCCTTAGCGCCTTGAAACATAGGGGCTTTGTAGATCCTCGGATCGAGCAGATAGTCTCCCCTCGCTAGCAAGGGTCATAAAGCACTATGCTTAGGTCTGCTTTCCAGGATATCCCGTCTCTGAGATCCGGTCCAAGCCGGTCACTGCCAGCTTCGTAGTCCCTCTGACTGGCCTCACTGAGGTGAGTGGCACCAGGTCAGGCCTCCCTGCTGGCTTTCGGGTGAATAGGTTCCCCGAGTAGTGACTTGGCTGGGGCTCCCTTGGGATCCCTAGCCACATTCCCTGAAAGGGACCACTTCTGTTGAAGTAATTGGTCCCAGGCCTTTGAGCAGCCCAGGTTATGAGACCTCATGTTATCATTAAGGTTCTTTCTGAGGCGTATAGCTTGGGCTATGACCGTAGGGAATGCTGTCACCAACAGCCCGGTGTGACCAGAGGGAGAGTGGCTCAGGCATTTCAGTCAAATTTGCTCATTCTAACAGCGTCACTGCCAGTGGGCACGTACTCCCCTCAGCATGGCGTAGTGGGTATATCGTTCCCCATATGCATTCTGGACACAGTGCGAGTTCCCTTTCAAAAGGGAATGTCTCAGGTTACACTGGTAACCTATGTTCCCTGAGAACAGGGAACGAGACACTGCGTCCCGTTGCCATGCCTCGGAGCCTGCCTGCCAGACAGTCCCTTCAGACGAAAAGGTAAATGTCATGTTGCGAGGCGCCATTATATACTTCTGGGTCGCACTTTGATGAGATCATGGGCTGTCGCCGATCAATAGGATTGACGTGATTTGATAGTAGCTTCAGACATCCGTTAAACTGAGACGTTCCCCATATGCGTTCTGGACGCAGTGTCTTGTTCCCTTTTCTCAGGGAACATAGGTTACCTACGTAACCTGAGACGTTTTCAGTTGGAAAAGCTTGGAAAATTGAAAAAAATTAACTCTTCTGCACTATTGCACTCAGATCTAACCAAAACATGAAGGTTTTCAGTTGGAAAATCTCAAAGATTCAGAAACAGCAATCCAGACTAGTATTTAGGACCGTTGCAAAAACTACATCTGTATTGCTGTTTCAGTTCGTTTTAAAAGGCAGTTGTTGCACTTTTATTTGACTCTGATCTTAAAATGAATCCATGTACCATGCTCTGAAACCACTAAAGCTTTATGTAATACACCCAAAAATGAAACCTCCTTTTTTCAGGGCCATAATGCTTTGTTGTTGCAGGCTATATTACTCAAAGTTTTGAAAAGCTTGAATAAAACTCTAGTGGGCAATATATTCAGAGTTTACGGGTGGATTTCCTCAAAGCCTGATCTCACGGTCTGAGCAGAATGCTCAATGAGATCTCTATAAAAGATATTCAGTCTATTACACTGGGCAAATAGAATTACAAGACTTAATTTACTCGGCAAACGTAACATGAATATGCCTTATCAATGAATTACCCATCAATGCTTGATAACATCAGAGACTCGTGGGAATCTTATTTTGTGCTCTTTTTATTTCCTCCAAAACCTGACTGCTGGCTTTCAAAGATTTCCCCTCAAAACCCGGTACAATATCTCCTATATTTTCAAAAGAATAACTAATCATCGCTATTCTCTCTGATCCTTCCGATACTCCTTGAGGTTTGATGCCCTGCCAACCTTTAATTAAAATCTAGAGCAGCGTCCCCTTGGGCCATGATCCCTGCTGAGAGGAAGAGCTTTTCTGTCGCACTTTCAGCTATCTGATACTTTTCCTGGAAATATTACAGATATTACAGATATCGTAAACCTCTTTTTGGAGATTGATATGGACAAGCAAATGTGTTGCTTTGAAACTGCTCTGTCTCGTGGTATCAATTATGAGAAACTCCAGGGGCCTCATGAATAAAATGTTGCGTAATCAGTATCTGTCTTGATTATCAGTAAAAACATCACTTAAGAAAAACATAATTCTGTAAGATATTAAAGGGATAGTCCACCCAAATTTTTTTATTTTGTCATAATTTACTCACCCTCAAGAGATTCTTTCTTCTGCTGAACACAAAAGAAGATATTTTGAAGAATTTTTGTAACCAGACAGTTGATGGGGCCCACTGACTTCCATATTTTTCCCATATTTTCGTGCTCTGCAGAAGAAAGAAACTCATACAAAGGTTCAGAACAATTTGAGGGTGAGTAAATGATTACAGAATAAAAAATTTTGGGTGAACTATCCCTTTAAGAAAATCTTGAACCATATCTATATATCATAAAATTAATTCACTGACCAAAGAAATACTCACCTAAAGGATTATTAGGAACACCATACTAATATTGTGTTTGACCCCCTTTCGCCTTCAGAACTGCCTTAATTCTATGTGGCATTGATTCAACAAGGTGCTGAAAGTATTCTTTAGAAATGTTGGCTCATATTGATAGCATCTTGCAGTTGATGGAGATTTGTGGAGGATGCACATCCAGGACACGAAGCTCCCGTTCCACCACATCCACCACATCACAATGCTCTATTGGGTTGAGATCTGGTGACTGTGGGGGCCATTTTAGTACAGTGAACTCATTGTCATGTTGAAGAAACCAATTTGAAATGATTCGAGCTTTGTGACATGGTGCATTATCCTGCTGGAAGTAGCCATCAGAGAATGGGTACATGGTGGTCATAAAGGGATGGACATGGTCAGAAACAATGCTCAGGTAGGCTGTGGCATTTAAACAATGCCCAATTGGCACTAAGGGGCCTAAAGTGTGCCAAGAAAACATCCCCCACACCATTACACCACCACCACCAGCCTGCACAGTGGTAACAAGACATGGATCCATGTTCTCATTCCAGTCTTCAACGGTCCAATTTTGGTGAGCTCATACAAATTGTAGCCTCTTTTTCCTATTTGTAGTGGAGATGAGTGGTACCCGGTGGGGTCTTCTGCTGTTGTAGCCCATCCACCTCAAGGTTGTGCATGTTGTGGCTTCACAAATGCTTTGCTGCATACCTCGGTTGTAACGAGTGGTTATTTCAGTCAAAGTTGCTCTTCTATCAGCTTGAATCAGTCGGCCCATTCTCCTCTGACCTCTAGCATCAACAAGGCATTTTCTCCCACAGGACTGCCGCATACTGGATGTTTTTCCCTTTTCACACCATTCTTTGTAAACCCTAGAAATGGTTGTGCGTGAAAATCCCAGTAACTGGGCAAACTGTGAAATACTCAGACCGGCCCGTCTGGCACCAACAACCATGCCACGCTCAAAATTGCTTAAATCACCTTTCTTTCCCATTCTGACATTCAGTTTGGAGTTCAGGAGATTGTCTTGACCAGGACCACACCCCTAAATGCATTGAAGCAACTGCCATGTGATTGGTTGATTAGATAATTACATTAATGAGAAATTGAACAGGTGTTCCTAATAATCCTTTAGGTGAGTGTGTATATATATATATATATATATATATATATATATATATATATATATATATATATATATATATATATATATTTCTATGGTCAGTGAATTATGTTTTATGATATATGGATATGGTTCAAGATTCTTCAGGGATAGTTCACCCGTGTGTGTGTGTGTGTGTGTGTGTGTGTGTGTGTGTGTGTGTGTGTGTGTGTGTATATATATATATATATATATATATATATATATATATATATATATATATATATATTTATTAATGGCGATTAAAATGTAGAAACAACTTAAAGACAGTATAGTATATTTTTATATTTTAAATATCTGTAGTAATGGCATCTTTTTATGTATGAAGGCCAGTGTCACTGATACTAATACTGCTACTGAGGTCACTGTGAAGTTTACTTTTTAAACATTAATAATAGATTCAAGATTCAAGATTTAAGAGTTTTATTTGTCACACACACAGTTATATACAGAATATACAACCGGCAGTGAAATGTAAACAGGTCCGCTCCATGGACAGTGCAAATTCACAGTTAAAAACACAAGGAAGAAATTATAATAGAAATAGGATAAATAAGTACTATATATATATATATATATATATATATATATATATATATATATATATATATATATATATATATATATATATATATATATATATATATATCTGTAGAATTATAAATAATCAAGTCAAGTAGAAAAAAGTAAAAATAAAAATAAAGAAGTGGAATAAAATAAGTGAAGTAAACTGTGCAGTGAGTAAACTTAGTAAACTAAGTATAAAGACTTATAAATATGTGGTTAACAAATGTACAAAGAGTATAATGTGCAAACAGGTTTATAACAGGTTGTTACACAGTAACAACGAGAACAGAACAGAAAGTGCAGTGCAATGTCAGTATATCGATGGTCACGTGATGTTAAGTGACTGAGTTCAGGAGTCTAATGGCCTGGGGGAAGAAGCTCCTCCTGAGTCGCTCAACGCGTCACTTGGCGGAGTCGCGCTGCCGCGGTTACAATCAAAGCGAGCATAGAAAGAGTTTAACTCATTCACAAGCGACGGATCAGCTCTGACCTCTGCAGAGGATTTAAATCCAAAAGAGCAGATGGACCTCAGTCCTTGCCACATGCGCCGCGAGTCGTTGAGTTGGAAATGAGACTCCACTCGATCCCTATAATGGAGCTTTGCGGCTTTAACTGCACGCCGCAGAGCATAGCAGGACGATCTGTATTCAGTCATGTTCCCCGATAGGAGGACCGGCGTTGTAAGCGGCAGTGCGTGTGTTCACTGCCGCGCGGATTGAATTGTCCACCCACGGTTTCTGATTTGAGAAGGACGTTATTGTTACTGTTTGTGTGGCTTGCTCTGTAAGCGTGTTGATGAAGCAAAGCGCCACATCCGTGAACTCGCTGACGTCAGCTGTTGTAATAGACATTCAACACTACAGTATCATTGAAAGCTAGCAATTTTAACAGTGATTAGGCTTTTAAAAAAATTAACTACATCTTTACAAATGAGGCCTGATGTTTAAACTTTGCGTTTGCACAAAATGGGCATCAAAAACTGCGTATGCCATTTCTCACACACATTGGGATTTTAGAAAATAAACTGTCCGCACACCAAGAGTTTTACTGGATAATATGGCGAATTGTTCATACTAATTCAAATTCCAATTTGGAAATAATGCAAGATTGTTTAAGTGGAATGTGTATTTTCTTTTAAAAATGTATTTCTACTAATTTTAGACAGTATATTTTACTAAAATATTACAAACCTGCTTATCTGTGTTTCCAGAATAAAGTATTAAAGACATTCTTAAAACATCAGTGTTATTCATCATTTCCCTCTGATTTTTGTGATAAGTTATGGTTAGGGTTAGTTTAGTCTCAGCTTCACACGGACCATTAGCTGAATGTCGGATGCATATGGCACACAAAATTGGAAACACTTTTGAATTCGTCATCTATTGGTTGAATTCTTCTAAGCAACCAATCACAGTTCACTTTGTTCCACGTCATGTTTAAATGTAACGATGTCCCTACAATAACAGATTTTGTGTAAAACTCGTATTTTAAAGAATCTATACTGTAAACTTGAAATATTTCCCATAAACCAGCATTTAGTTGATCCTGGTAAGCACTCACCGTCACAGTTGTAAACACGACGGCGTTCTTCTTCCATGAGAGGGTTCGGCGTCACGGCATCCTTGTTTCCAAGCGGACCGTTAAAGAATACGTCACACACACCTCCCAGAAATCCTATAGAATCAGACGACTTCAAACGTGTTTCTAATTTTGTGTACCATATCAGACGTTCAGCTAATGGTCTGTGTGAAGCTGAGACTAACCTAAACCTAACCCTAACCATAACTTATCCCTAAAATCAGAGGGAAATGATGAATAACACTGATGTAGAAGCACCTAACCCTGATTATAAGCCTAAACATGACATAAACTGTAAATTTGTCCCTCAGCTCTGATTGGTTGTTGATTGGAATGTTGTTCAGGATCAAAAAGATGAACAAACATGTTCCACTGTTTGTTGAAATCATGTTCACCATAAGAGAGTGAGAACCATCTTACCAAAGTGACTGCCTTAAATTCATGATCATAATTTGACTGTTGAAGAAATAGTGCAGATACATAATAAAAAAAAAAAATAAACAAATAAAATAACTATAAGATATTGTTAAAATATCTAATTCTTTGATCCAAAGTAGTAATAAACTCATGTGGTTTTGTAACCGCATGAGAGTGAGCAAATGTAAAGACTTTTTATGTGAACTAACCCTTTAATAAATACAGTTGACTGTGTGAACGCAGCCAATGAGATGGCAGGAACTATCTCTGCAAAATGAAATGATGTATGTATCTTTTCATTGTAGAGATGAAGCATGAAATTTGGTAGACTGACTCAGTCACAAACAAGCATGCCTTGCGTTTCTTCTTTTTTCCCTCTCTGGTATCGCTCCATAAGCAAGCAGTAATCCGTTATGATTTTGTGCTTACAAATGTGACATGTTGTGTCCAGGTAAGTAATTGGCAGGCTTTCTTAATGATGCATGTTTTTGAAGAGATTACACACTGTTGGAGGACTCAACTGGAATGTCAAATAGAAAACGATGCTTCCTGAGTCACGCCGTCTATAAGAACTAACCTACCCACCACCGGCTCTCTAACCCCTGCTGCAGACGTTGCTTAAGCAACATTTCCCCAGAAATCCTCCCTGCGATTCTCATTTCAAAAGCTCAGAGATGTGCCGGGGTGACGTGAGGAAGCAGCAGGAATATTATTCACAAAGATTGAACAGCTCTGAGCTTCCCATTTCTCAGCTTGAACAATTCTGGTTATGATTGTATTTTAATTTTAAAGACAAAAAAAGAAATCTCTTCTCATGAGATGACTCTGAATGTGGGGCTGTCTTTTGAAGTTAATGAGTGCAACAGTATTCAGACTATTTAAAACAGTATTGTTTGTGTTCTATTCTATTCCATAAACATACATAAAAATAACCAAATCCTCATAACCTTGACCATTTGTGTTTCAACTTGCACGTGTTTCTGCAGCCGTTTATGAGTTACTCACAAAAACGTCTCGGTTACGTATGTAACCCTCGTTCCCTGAAGGAGGGAACGGAGACGCCACGTCGGAGTACCGACGAATAGGAATCTCGCTCGCGAGAGCCAATCTACTTCGAGTGTAACTAAAACGAGCCAATGCACATTGGCATGCAATGATTGCACCAGGTGCTCATGCCACGCTGTGCGGGTATAAATGAGACACAGGTGATTGCATCAAATTAGCCTTTTGCTGAGGAGCCGAGTAGGTAGGCAGGCACCCCAGCAGGGTACAGAGGACATGGCGACGGGACGTGGCGTCTCCGTTCCCTCCTTCAGGGAACGAGGGTTACATACGTAACCGAGACGTTCCCATTCAGTCGGTCACTCTCGACGCCACGCCGGAGTACCGGCGAATAGGAATCCCTACCAAAGTGCCATGGCCTCTGCCCCTTCCAGTGCCCAGTGTGAGCCACCTGAGCTCTCTTACCTGATGAGACGGGCTCACACCAGGAAGTCCATCACTGCTGTTCCGCATGACCCTGTTCAGTGATTATTGGATGACACTGGGAAAGCGTGCCTAGAAAAGGGGCCGCTGCGGAGCCCACATCGTACCCGGAGGAGTTATATGGAGTACAAAGCTGAGCCGTAGCCCGCAAGGGAGGAGGGGGCTCAGTCCCGTGACGGGAAGGCTCTCCCAAGGGAAAGACACGGGCTTCCCGTAGGAGCGACCGTGGAAGAAATATGGGATCCCCGCAGGGTCACTCATATAAGCCCAGCCCATTACCGGTTCTCAAGGATTCAGCGGCAAGGGGCCTGATGCCCGACGCTCCGCGACGTCCAGCACCGAGGAGATGGAGGACTCACAGAGTTTGCTTCTGGAGAATAAGAGCGCCGGAGCGCAGCAAGCCGACAAGAGCCGGGCCTCTCAGTGCTTCTACCCGCTTGAGGTGAGAACACAGGAGGAGACCGGCTCTACACGTAGGCTATAGAATCTAGCTTAACGTGTTGGGTGTCGCCCAGCCCGCAGCTCTACAGATGTCTGACAGCGAGGCGCCACGTGCCAGCGCCCAGGAGGATGCAACACTTCTAGTAGAGTGTGCTCACACCCCGAGCGGACAGGGCACACCTTGTGCTTGGTAAGCCAAGGTGATGGCATCCACTATCCAGTGGGCCATCCTCTGCTTGAGACAGCCTTTCCTTCTGCTGGCCTCCGTGACAGACAAAGAGCTGATCTGAGGTTCTGAAGCTTTGAGTTCTATCCACGTAGATCCGCAGAGCGCGGACGGGACAGAGCAAAGCTAGGGCTGGGTCTGCCTCCTCCAGGGGCAGCGCTTGCAGGTTCACCACCTGGTCCCTGAAGGGAGTGGTAGGAACCTTGGGCACATAGCCAGGCCGGGGCCTTAGTACCACGTGGGTATTACCCGGCCCGAACTCTAGGCACGATTCGTCGACCGAAAATGCCTGCAGGTCCCCTACCCTCTTGATGGAGGCCAATGCAGCCAACAGCAAAGTCTTCATAGACAGAATATTTAGCTCTGCTGACTGCAAAGGCTCGAATGGGGCATTCTGGAGTGCTCGGAGCACCAGAGCAAGATCCCAAGAGGGTATGTAAGGGGGTCGAGGAGGATTTAAGCGCCTCGCCCCTAAGGAACCTGACGACCAGGTCGTGCTTCCCAACCGACTTACCTTCTACGTGGTCGTGATAGGCGGATATAGCAGCAACATAGACCTTGAGGGTGGAGGGTGACAGCCTACGCTCCAACCCTTGTTGCAGGAAGGAAAGCACAGACGCGATCGAACATCTTCAGGGGTCCTCTCGGCGAGAAGAACACCACTCGACGAACAGGTTCCACTTCGAGGCGTAAGCCTGTCTTGTAGACGGTGCACGTGCCGAAGTGATGGTGTTAACTACCTCTTGGGGTAAGTCACCTAGAACCTCCGCGTCCCGTCCCGGGGCCAGACATGAAGCTTCCACAGGTCTGGACGCGGGTGCCACAGGGTGCCCCGTCTCTGAGTCAGAAGGTCCTTCCTCAGAGGAATCGGCCAAGGAGGGGCTGTCGCGAGGAGCATAAGTTCTGGGAACCAGGTCCGGTTGGGCCAGTACGGCGCCACCAACAGGAGCTGCTCCTCGTCCTCCCTGACCTTGCACAGTGTCTGTGCAAGTAGGCTCACTGGGGGAAACGCATATTTGCGCAGCCCCTGGGGCCAGCTGTGCGCAAGGGCATCCGTGCCGAGTGTACCCTCGGTCAGCGAATAGAACCACTGGCAGTGGGACGTTTCTGGGGAAGCAAACAGGTCGACCTGTGCCACCCGAACTGTCTCCCGATCAGCTGAACCACCTGGGGTGGAGTCGCCACTCCCCTGGGAGCGCAGCTCGTGAGAGCTCGTCGGCCACACGGTTGCGCACACCAGGGACATGAATGGCCTGAAGCGACCTCAGACACTTCTGACTCCAGAGGAGGAGATGGCGGGCGAGTTGCGACATGCGACGGAGCGCAGACCACCTTGTCGGGTTGATATACGCAACAGCCGCAGAGTGTTGTCGTGTGGACCAGTACATCTTTGCCCGTAACCGCCCTTTGAGGCGGCTCAGAGCAAGATGTACTGCTAGCAACTCGAGGCAATTGATGTGCCAATGCAGGTGCGGGCCCGTCCAAAACCCCTGACACTGCATGCCCGTTGTATGCGTGGCTCCCCAGCCCATGGCGGAGGCATCCGTGAAAACCACAGTATGCCTGGACACCTGTTCCAGGGGCACTCCAGCCCGAAGGAACGAAGGGTCTGACCACGGACTGAAGGACTGGCGACAGGCCGGTGTGATGCTCACCGGTGAGTGCCGCGTTGCCACGCCCATCTCGGGACTCGGCCGTGTAGCCAATGCTGAAGCGGTCTCATATGAAGCAGGCCGAGCGGCTGCGCGCCGCCGCGGCCGCCATATGCCCCAGGAGCCTCTGAAACCGTTTCAGTGGAACCGCCATCCTGCCCTGAAACGTGTTCAGGCAGTTCAGCATCGACTGGACATGCTCCTCTGTGAGGCGCGCTGCCTGCTCGACCGAATCCAACTCCATACCGAGAAAAGAGATCCTCTGCCCGGGGCGAAGTTTGCTCCTTTCCCAGTTGACCCGAGACCCAACTGGCTGAGGTGTCTGAGCACCAGGTCCGGTGTTCGCACAACTGATCCCAGGACTGTGCTAGAAAGAGCCAGTCGCCGAGATAGTTGAGGATGCGAACGCCCGCTCTCTCATGGGCACGACGGGCCCCCTCCGTGACTTTCGTAAAGACATGGGGGGACAGGGCCAGCCCGAAGGGCAGGACTTTGTACTGATATGCTCAACCCTCGAACGCAAAGCGCAGAAATGGCCTGCGCCGAGGAAGGATCGAGACATGAAAGTACACGTCCTTCAGGTCGACCGCTGCAAACCAATCTTGGGGACGGATGCATTCGAAAATGCGCTTCTGCGTGAGCGTCTTGAACGGTAGCTTGTGGAGGCTCGATTCAGGACTCGCAGGTCCAAGATTGGCCGTAACCCACCGGCTTTCTTGGGTACAATGAAGTACGGGCTGTAGAGGCCGGTCTTCATATCGGCTGGAGGGACCGGCTCTATCGCGCCCTTCGCCAGCAGGACAGCGATCTTCACACACAGGACATGGGCATCTGCAGCATTCACCGAAGTGAAGCGGATGCCCTGATCCTGGGGAGTGCCAGGCGAACTGAATCGCGTGAGCCGAGCCTGATGGTCCGATTGAGCCAGCGAGACGGACCGAGGAGCACTAGCCAGGCTCCCAGGGACCGTACAAGCAGGACCATAGGGACCACCGGCGTACCCACCGTGGGGCAGCGAGGTGGAATGCAGATACCGGACTGGGGCGGCTGTCTCGTGGAGGCGGCCCGCAGCGAGGTGAGAGTGTGCCGTGCAACACTTACCTGATTCCACAGGTGGGCAGCAGGAACATGAGGGGGTTGTCCACTGCTGCCCGCTGGCGAAGAGGGAGGATGAGTGTGGTCCGGCGCTTTGACCGGCCACAACTCTCCGAGCCCCTGCGGACCCGGAGATGGAAGGAACTGCTCTTGTGTTGAGAATTTGGGTACCGCTGGGGCTGAGCCCAGCGGCGGAACAGAGACAAAATGGAACACAAGATTCTCCTCCCGGCCCTCCACCGGGGGATGGAGCGGTGTGGTCACCATCTCCAGAAGAGCAGTCCTCCTCACCTCCGGGTCGCCCGCCTCGTGGCAGCCTGCCCTTGGCCTTGCCTCCTCTTGGCAGGCGTCTGGACGGGTAGGGCGGCCTGCTTGCGCCCGGCCCACAACGCCGCTGGGTGGAGGCTGCTGCTGCGGCGCGGGCGGGGAGGCAGACGCAGGCGCCGCCCTCGGCGACGAGCAGGCTGAGCGCTGCCGGGCGGCGGGTGGAGACAGCAGCTGACCGCCGAGGCAGAATGTGACTGACCGCCTCAGTCTGCTTCTGTGCGCGCCAAGAACTGATGGGCGGTTCTGGGCGCGTCGCCGAAGAGGCCAGTCTGGGAGACGGGGAGTTAAGGAACCTGACTTTGTCGGTCTCCCTCATGTCCGCCAGACACAGCCAGAGGTGGCGTTCCTGGACCACCATAGTGGACATCGCGACGACCCACGGCCCGCGCCAGAACCTTCGCCGCACGGCGCGAGAGTCCGTTGCGGTTCTCAGTTCCTGGAGAACTGCGGGATCGTGACCACCCTCGTGCAAGGTCTTCAGAGCCGGGGCCTGATGGACCTGCAACAACGCCAGTGGCGTGTAAAGCGGAGCCTGCCTCTCCACAAGCCAGGTAGGCCTTCCCGATCAGATCGGATGAGTACCTACAGGCCCCGGAGGGAAGACACGGGTTCCCCCTGGAAGTGGAGTTAGGGCACAGTTGCATAGCAACGGCCCGTTCCACGGGGGGAACCTGCGTGTATCCCTTTGCAGGTCCGCCATCGAGGGTGGTGAGGGAGGAGGATCCACTAGGCTGGTTCGGGCAGTAAAAGGTGCCGTCCACGACCTTGTGAGCTCCTCGTGCACCTCCGGGAAAAAAGGCACCGGGGTGGGGTGCTGAGAACCAGCACGGGCCACCCCGAGAAACCAATCATCCAGCCTTGAGGATTCGGGACACGGTGGAGGGTTCCACACGAGCCCGACTCTCTCGGCGGCCCGGGCAAGCATAGCCATCATCTCCGGATCAGTATCGGGCACAGTGGGTCTACCCGGAGGAGCCCCTGCGCCGACACATCCTCTCCAGAGAGTTCTGACCCTCCCTCCGATGCAGCGATGGACATCTGGTCCTCAAGGGGAGCCCCAAAGGATACGGATGGTGCACATCTCGTGGATGGCCCACCACAAGCTCCAATGGCAGCTCTACTGGCTGCGGAGTGCGAGAGGGATGAGGGTTCCCCGGGGGTTGGTTCCCTGGGGGAAACACACTCACCGTAACCCTCAAATCAGCCGGCCTACTGCCTGAAGTAACTCTCTGAGGAGAGTTAGATCGCGGCAGAGGCACAGAGGCTCCGCCCCTTGCGAGACGGAGCCGCGATCGCAACTCCGAGATGGTCATGTTCCCGCAGTGAGAACATGATTCATCCACCAGCGCTGCCTCAGCGTGCTGAACGCCCAAACACGAGATACAGCGCTGATGACCATCCTCGGTGACAGGAAACCACCGCATCCAGAAACACACAGATAGAATGTCATCTTGAAAAAGACGCAAGCTCTATCTGTGTAAGCTCTTTCAGAAGGACGCTCTCCTTGGTGCTGAAGCACGCAGGGGGAGGGGTCGCGCGACACAGTCAGGGGTAGTGCAGCCTGACGTGCGCGCTCTCTCTCACGGCGCTCTCTTACCAGCCGTGGGAACGGCTTTTTAGCGCTCTCCACCTAGCGCGCACCGAACCGCTGTGAGAACAGCCTTTGTGATCGTTCTGTTCAAACAACAAAGAGAGATGATCGGAAAACCACACGACCCGCTGCTGTGCCGTCACACCAACACCGAATGAAGAGATCGCTTCGAAAAGGCGGCTTCCGCTCTTCAGTCAGGACTGCGAAGTAAGGAGTGATATCTGTAGTAACCATCTACCACTCGGCTCCGAAGCAAAATGCTAATTTGATGCAATCACCTGTGTCTCATTTATACCCGCACAGCGTGGCATGAGCACCTGGTGCAATCATTGCATGCCAATGTGCATTGGCTCGTTTTAGTTACACTCGAAGTAGATTGGCTCGCGAGCGAGATTCCTATTCGTCGGTACTCCGACGTGGCGTCGAGAGTGACCGACTGAATGGGAACTGAGATGAATATGTCCAGGTTACATTGTATCCCAAAATCATAAAGAAACAAGAAGAGACTGATTTTAATTCAGGAAAATGTATTCGCTATTATTTCCATAACAATTAAGCAACATTTTCACCCGAATTCAACAAAAAAGTTTTACTTACATTTTTTCAATAGGGATAATCATTAGATTCTCATTAAAGTAAGACATTCTTTTCATGTAAAACAGCTTTATTTTTTTATTTTGTTTGGTTTTTGTAATGTCCTTATTTTTATTAGGGATTGTCATTAGATTCTCATTACTGTACTAAGATTATTTTTAATTATTTTTCAATATTATTAATAATAATAATAATAATATAAAATATACATATATGTATTTTAAATATATTATAAAATATATATTTTATTTTAAAATAAAAATAATCATTTATTAATATTTATTGTTTTAAGCATAAGCAGAATACAAAATGAAGACCACTTTACCATTTAAATACAAACCCGATTCCAAAAAAGTTGGGACACTGTACAGATTGTGAATAAAAAAGGAATGCAATAATTTACAAATCTCATAAACCTTTATTTATACATTTATTTATTTATTTATATTTTATTCATAACATTTGGCTCATCATAAAGAGGGAGATGCCTGTATTAGACAAGAATGGGACAACATTCCTATTCCTAAACTTGAGCAACTTGTCTCCTCAGTCCCCAGACGTCCTCCAGCTGTTCCTTATATGTACATTTAACTTCTCCGGCCTCTTATTGCTACCTGTCCCAACTTTTTTGGAATGTGTAACTCTCATGAAATCCAAAATGAGCCAATATTTGGCATGGCATTTCAAAATGTCTCAGTTTCAACATTTGTTATGTTATCTATATTCTATTGTGAATAAAATATAAGTTTATGAGATTTGTAAATTATTGCATTCCTTTTTTATTCATACACTCACTTAAAGGATTATTAGGAACACCTGTTCAATTTCTCATTAATGCAATTATCTAATCAACCAATCACATGGCAGTTGCTTCAATGCATTTAGGGGTGTGGTCCTGGTCAAGACAATCTCCTGAACTCCAAACTGAATGTCAGAATGGGAAAGAAAGGTGATTTAAGCAATTTTGAGCATTGCATGGTTGTTGGTGCCAGACAGGCCGGTCTGAGTATTTCACAATCTGCTCAGTTACTGGCATTTTCACGCACAACCATTTCTAGGGTTTACAAAGAATGGTGTGAAAAGGGAAAAACATCCAGTATGCGGCAGTCCTGTGGGTGAAAATGCCTTGTTGATGCTAGAGGTCAGAGGAGAATGGGCCGACTGATTCAAGCTGATAGAAGAGCAACTTTGACTGAAATAACCACTCGTTACAACCGAGGTATGCAGTAAAGCATTTGTGAAGCCACAACACGCACAACCTTGAGGCGGATGGGCTACAACAGCAGAAGACCCCACCGGGTACCACTCATCTCCACTACAAATAGGAAAAAGAGGCTACAATTTGCACGAGCTCACCAAAATTGGACAGTTGAAGACTGGAAAAATATTGCCTGGTCTGATGAGTCTCGATTTCTGTTGAGACATTCAGATGGTAGAGTCAGAATTTGGCATAAACAGAATGAGAACATGGATCCATCATGCCTTGTTACCACTGTGCAGGCTGGTGGTGGTGGTGTAATGGTGTGGGGATGTTTTCTTGGCACACTTTAGGCCCCTTAGTGCCAATTGGGCATCGTTTAAATGCTACGGCCTACCTGAGCATTGTTTCTGACCATGTCCATCCCTTTATGACCACCATGTATCCATTCTCTGATGGCTACTTCCAGCAGGATAATGCACCAAGTTCGCTGTACTAAAATGGCCCCCACAGTCACCAGATCTCAACCCAATAGAGCATCTTTGGGATGTGGTGGAACGGGAGCTTCGTGCCCTGGATGTGCATCCCACAAATCTCCATCAACTGCAAGATGCTATCCTATCAATATGGGCCAACATTTCTAAAGAATGCTTTCAGCACCTTGTTGAATCAATGCCACGTAGAATTAAGGCAGTTCTGATGGCGAAAGGGGGTCAAACACAGTATTAGTATGGTGTTCCTAATAATCCTTTAGGTGAGTGTAATTTGTACAGTGTCCCAACATTTTTGGAATCGGGTTTGTAATATATTGTGTTTTTTTGTTGTTTGTTTTTTGTGGTTTTTGTGAATCATATGTTGTTGTTTTTCTATACATTCATCTTAATTCAAACTGTTTTGGGAAGGATTAAAATAGCAGATCTGCATGCAGTATTAATGACTTAATCAAGAGCATCAAACAGCATGAGTTAAACACTTCTGAAGGTAAATATCTCATTAGCATTTGTAAGGTTACATGGATGGTCCTTTATAGATGAGTAATCGTGTAAAGGGTGCATATACTCTATTTGAACACCGCACACAAACAATCCACAATGATCATGCTATACTCTAAGCTCAATTATGAATACTGTTATATTTGGGTTATGCACTCTAGACAACACAGTGTTGATGGAGCCACACACAGCTCAATCAAAAAAACAAACAAAAAAAAAAAAAAAACTAACAATGATAGATGGGCATGCCCAGAGGGAATCCACACAATATTTCATATTTTCTGCACTGATTGAGGGAGAAAATCTGGGGAATGGATTTAGATATGGTAAAATGTGTTAAACTGTCCTTAGAGTAATACTCTCTAAGGTCAGAAGCATTAATGCAATGCTCTGGTCCAACTGTGCTGCATTCTTAAAGGCACCAATATACTCACTTTCTTTACTTTGGGGTAAAAAGAAGTTTGAAATATGTGAGCAGCAGCATACTGTTAGTGAACATCCTGACGCTGCCCATGCTACTGAGAGCAGCGTTTAGATATGTAGATATGAATATGTGCTGCATGCTTTCCTTTCAATAAAATAAACGCATGACAAAAATGACAGTGATGACAAAACAGTAGTCAAGAAAGCATGTGAATGTTCGCAATCCGGCACTCCAGTAGTCACGTCACGATTATTTATATTGCACTTTATGTAAGGGACAACGTACACCCAGCCGGTTGTTATCGCAGAATAAACCCCGACAGAGTGATCAGGACCCTGACGTGAAGCGGGTTACATTATCCCGCTTATTACACGGCTACTTGTCTCAAGTAAATTAAACACAAAATATTGTCTTGAGTTTAAATATTTTATTAGCTCTTACGCAAAGCTTCTGTGAAGAAAAACAGTTCCAAACTTCTTTAAGCCTTTATCTATTGCTGAAAAGATTCTTTTTTTTTACCATATATGTTGAAATGAATGCTGAAAGGGATAGTTCACCCAAAAATGAAAATTAGCCCATGATTTACTCACCCTCAAGTCATCCTAGGTGTATATGACATTCTTCTTTCAGACGAATAAAGTTCTGGCAAATCCAAGCTTTATAATTGCAGTAGTTGTAGCTCGGTTTCTGAAGACCATAAAAAAAATGCAGCTGTCCGTCAGATAACGTGCTCCTCACGGCTCTGGGGGCTTCTGAAGTGAATCGATGCGTTTGTGTAAAGTAAAGTTCTGGCCGATCGCCTTCCATGGAAAAAGTGTTGAAAGTGCCTTCTCGCAATTCAAGATGCTTACGCAATCTCTGACGACCGTAACCGGTACCGTAAGCCTTTTGAACTGAAGAGGTACACTTTTCCCATAAATTGAATACAGAAGGCGATCGGCCGAAACTTTATAAGTTTTAAATATGGATTTTTTTTTACACAATCGCATCGATTTGCTTCAGAAGGCCTTTATTAACACCCCGGAGCCGTGTGGAGCACGTTATTTGACGGACAGATGTATTTTTATGGACTTTGTCTGAAAGAAGAATGTCACATACACCTAGGATGACTCGAGGGTGAGTAAATCATAGGCTAATTTTCATTTTTGGGTGAACTATCCCTTTAAATGAATCACGCAAGATTTGCGCTAGTCAGTTTACTGGTATTTGTGCCATTATTTACAGCTTAAAAAAGCAGGTCTTAAACCAGACTGCTAATTTGCGCTCCTCCTGGTAGATTGTGTTGGTCATTATGGAAATGATCCGGCTGCATCTGTGTTCAATTTGCTCGTCATCAGTAAATCACGGGCGGAACTTTACACTCCCATCTCTGCTTTTTTGGAATTGCGCTCCCATCCATTTTTCCCTGTTTAGTAAATTTGGCCCTATGACTCTGTGGTGCATTTAAAACATCCTACCAGTCCAAAAACAGCAACCAGTGGTGTGTGTTTTGGGCAATACGATCTGTTTGGCAAACCAAAAGCAGACAGGGAGTACTCAGGAAACCTGTCATTAATTTTGCAATTTTATTTGTTGACACTAGTAGAGTAAACACACTTCACCTTTAACACCAATTAAACTTACCCTCATTTGAGAACATGCATCCTTGCCTGTTTTCCCCTCATACTATCCAACCCAATTTCCCTGCCACAGCAGGTTTAACTTGTTTTTCTCTTCCCTGCCCACCATCCATTTTTCACACGTCCTTTTTTTCTTTCAAACCTATTTCAAAGACAACATGGAGACAGCAGTGGCTTCAGAACTGGTCGATCATGTTTTCCCATTAATTCGGCAGGGCTGGAGATGCCTTCCGATTACGGGATGAATAATAATCAGATTGCCACATTTCCTCCCTCTGTCTGTGGTTTAATTCGCATGTATTAAGGAAATAGCATCGCCTGCGTGGAAGATTTAAAAACGTGACACTGTCGTTCTTGACTTCATAAACAAGTGAGTCAAGTCCTGTTTTCAGCAGGACATCCACAGGGCAATGCTCCAGTGGCGTTGCATGGGCTTAAACTAAAGATTAAATGCAAACTGGCATGTCTAAGCTGTTTTTCGAACCTCCAATGAATTTTCTGTCCCTGTTTCTTTGCCTTTGAGTTAATGATGCAGCTGGACTTTCACTTTAAATTATGATCATTTCTACAGTACCAGCTTAGACAAAGCTGGGTTCAAAAAACGCAAAGTCATCGTGATCTTTGTTTGCTATACGGCCTTCATTTGTAACACCAAAAGCATTGATTGGTTCTTGCATTTGCAAATTATGCTGTCACTTTGCTAAGGTTGTTGCCAGGGCATTTCTAAGCAGTTGCTAAGGAGTTCTGACTAGTTGCTAGGTGGCATCTATCTTAAAATCATAATAGCCTATTCCTGAGCCTTTGTCTCTACACTGTGTAAAAAAAAAAAAGTAAAACAGTCCTGTTAAATTTACAGAAAAATACTGAAATATATATATATAATATATATATATATATATATATATATATATATATATATATATATATATATATATATATATATATATATATATATATATATATATATATGGTGACATTGCTTCCAGTATTGCAGGATGGTATATTGGTGCCTGTATATTTTAAAACTTATAACCATATATTTTATTAAGTGATATCAAAATCTACTTTTTCCTTAAAATGTACTGACAGGCATCGTAATAAGAAAGCCACATCATAACGAGGCCATAAAACATACATGACACTAAAATAATGCAATATACATTGCAGAAACAAAAATCTTCTTACAAAAATAAGAAGAAACTTATTTCATATGTGAACTATAATATTTATGGAAGCCCAGAGAGAAAAAAACCGGTGTGGCGGTGTGGGTAAGTTTAAGGGTAAAGTTAGGGACGCGTGTGGCGGTGTGGGTAAGTTTAAGGGTAAAGTTAGGGACAGGTGTGGGTAAGTTTAAGGGTAAAGTTAGGGACAGGTGTGATGGTGTGGGTAAGTTTAAGGGTAAAGTTAGGGACGGGTGTGGTGGTGTGGGTGAGTTTAAGGGTAAAGTTAGGGACGGGTGTGGCGGTGTGGGTAAATTTAAGGGTAAAGTTAGGGACAGGTGTGGGTAAGTTTAAGGGTAAAGTTAGGGACGCGTGTGGCGGTGTGGTTAAGTTTAAGGGTAAAGTTAGGGACAGGTGTGGGTAAGTTTAAGGGTAAAGTTAGTGACGGGTGTGGCGGTGTGGGTAAGTTTAAGGGTAAAGTTAGGGACAGGTGTGGGTAAGTTTAAGGGTAAAGTTAGGGACGGGTGTGGCGGTGTGGGTAAGTTTAAGGGTAAAGTTAGGGACAGGTGTGGGTAAGTTTAAGGGTAAAGTTAGGGACGGTGGTGTGTGGGGTGTGGGTAAGTTAGGGACGGGTGTGGGTAAGTTTAAGGGTAAAGGGACAGGTGTGGTGGTGTGGGTTTAAAGTTTAAGGGTAAAGTTAGGGACGGGGTGTGGTGGTGTGGGTAAGTTTAAGGGTAAAGTTAGGGACGGGTGTGGTGGTGTGGGTAAGTTTAAGGGTAAAGTTAGGGACGGGTGTGGTGGTGTGGGTAAGTTTAAGGGTAAAGTTAGGGACAGGTGTGGTGGTGTGGGTAAGTTTAAGGGGTAAAGTTAGGGGACGGGTGTGGTGGTGTGGGTAAGTTTAAGGGTAAAGTTAGGGACGGGTGTGGTGGTGTGGGTAAGTTTAAGGGTAAAGTTAGGGACGGTGTGGTGGTGTGGGTAAGTTTAAGGGTAAAGTTAGGGACGGTGTGGTGGTGTGGGTAAGTTTAAGGGTAAAGTTAGGGACAGGTGCGGTGGTGTGGGTAAGTTTAAGGGTAAAGTTAGGGACAGGTGCGGTGGTGTGGGTAAGTTTAAGGGTAAAGTTAGGGACAGGTGCGGTGGTGTGGGTAAGTTTAAGGGTAAAGTTAGGGACAGGTGCGGTGGTGTGGGTAAGTTTAAGGGTAAAGTTAGGGACAGGTGCGGTGGTGTGGGTAAGTTTAAGGGTAAAGTTAGGGGCAGGTGTGGTGGTGTGGGTAAGTTTAAGGGTAAAGTTAGGGACAGGTGCGGTGGTGTGGGTAAGTTTAAGGGGTAAAGTTAGGGGCAGGTGTGGTGGTGTGGGTAAGTTTAAGGGTAAAGTTAGGGACAGGTGTGGTGGTGTGGGTAAGTTTAAGGGTAGGGTTAGGTGTAAGGGAAGTGTCAACAGTGTAATTATAAATGTAACTACAGAAATTAATAACAGATGTAATCACATGCAGGTATTTTTAAAAATGTAAGTACAATGTAAAAACTTGTATGTGCACACAATAAGTGCATTGTATCAAATGATTCATTAAAATGTTAGTACATAGTAGTTAAGGCCAAAGTGGGTCCTCATAATTCGTACTTTGTCTTAATTTTGACAATTTTAAGTCACAATTTCGACTTACCAGAGCATGATTTTTTTTTTTTATGTGGCGGAAATGTGCTTCCGTACATATCTGATGTGTCACATAAGGACTTCTGGGAATGTTCCTTTATACTTTTTTACTGTAAATTATATGGTAATTCATTAGTTTTTTTACTTGCTAAAACCATACATTTGACAGCATTTTATCATAAAATTACATATAATGCAATGGTAAATCATTTACAGTTTTTCATTCATTGTATACACTCACCTAAAGGATTATTAGGAACACCTGTTCAATTTCTCATTAATGCAATTATCTAATCAACCAATCACATGGCAGTTGCTTCAATGCATTTAGGGGTGTGGTCCTGGTCAAGACAATCTCCTGAACTCCAAACTGAATGTCAGAATGGGAAAGAAAGGTGATTTAAGCAATTTTGAGCGTGGCATGGTTGTTGGTGCCAGATGGGCCGGTCTGAGTATTTCACAATCTGCTCAGTTACTGGGATTTTCACGCACAACCATTTCTAGGGTTTACAAAGAATGGTCTGAAAAGGGAAAAACATCCAGTATGTGGCAGTCCTGTGGGTGAAAGTGCCTTGTTGATGCTAGAGGTCAGAGGAGAATGGGCCGACTGATTCAAGCTGATAGAAGAGCAACTTTGACTGAAATAACCACTCGTTACAACCGAGGTATGCAGCAAAGCATTTGTGAAGCCACAACACGCACAACCTTGAGGCGGATGGGCTACAACAGCAGAAGACCCCACCGGGTACCACTCATGAGGCTACATGAAAAAGAGGCTACAATTTGCACGAGCTCATCAAAATTGGACAGTTGAAGACTGGAAAAATGTTGCCTGTTCCCGATTTCTGTTGAGACATTCAGATGGTAGATTCAGAATTTGGCATAAACAGAATGAGAACATGGATCCATCATGCCTTGTTACCACTGTGCAGGCTGGTGGTGGTGTAATGGTGTGGGGGATGTTTTCTTGGCACACTTTAGGCCCCTTAGTGCCAATTGGGCATCGTTTAAATGCCACGGCCTACCTGAGCATTGTTTCTGACCATGTCCATCCCTTTATGACCACCATGTACCCATTCTCTGATGGCTACTTCCAGCAGGATAATGCACCATGTCACAATGCTCGAATCATTTCAAATTGGTTTCTTGAACATGACAATGAGTTCACTGTACTAAAATGGCCCCCACAGTCACCAGATCTCAACCCAATAGAGCATCTTTGGGATGTGGTGGAACGGGAGCTTCGTGCCCTGGATGTGCATCCCACAAATCTCCATCAACTGCAAGATGCTATCCTATCAATATGGGCCAACATTTCTAAAGAATGCTTTCAGCACCCTTGTTGAATCAATGCCACAAAGAATTAAGGCAGTTCTGATGGCGAAAGGGGGTCAAACACAGTATTAGTATGGTGTTCCTAATAATCCTTTAGGTGAGTGTATAGAGTAATGCGACTTAACTGCATTTTTAGTGTTTTTAACTACAAACTAAAGTGTTTTGCATTTTTACAAAGTTTAAGGGATTTTTTTCAACCATTTTGTGAAGTTTATCATATAATCAGTTAGAAAATTATTTCTCAACAAGCCACATGATTTGAGGTATCATTCATGCCCATACCATAAAACCCTAAGTGCGAGCAATAATACAGGGCATGCCTTAGAGAACACAGCTAATAAAACTCAACTAATAAGATTTGTAACTGATTTTCCATCTTAAGGGAATTAAAAACCATGCATTCTATACATATTTACTTCAAGGTGTTGGAAAATAGTCATTTAAAATCTACTCGAGCGATATTCTTCATTACAAGATGAAAATTCATGCTTAAGAACAAGCATTTCATAAACACAATTGACACCCCTTGTGATGTTTTCTGCCTACCTCCTCCATAGTGAGGTGACATGCTTCCCCCTACAGCTCAAAGAAAGCATTTTCAGTTCCAGCCTGCACACCTTGATTCTCCCTCCCTGATGCTGCCTTTCAAATAAACACACACATTCATAAATCCTGCACCGCTAAGTGTGTTAGGATGTAATTTAATTCATACCACACCATAAGCGACTGTACAAACTGGCGCAATAAAGAAATTCTGTCGAAGCGCTATCTAATAACAGACTGATGTCAGACTGTGTGTCCGGAGTAATGTCATCATCTAGCACAAATTCAGCTCCAATTACAATTTAATGAATCAGCCTACATTAGAGAGAAATAAGACGCATTTATCACAAAGCGCACCACAGAGATTGCAAGTCTAGTAGTAGCATTAAAGATTCAAACGGAGACTGGGCTAAATGGATCTTCTTGTCTTGCACAAGTTTTGTTTTATAACTGTAGAGTTTCATCATTTTGCGGGTTTCCTGTTTACTCTCTTCTCCCAAAAGACCAGACCCAAATAAGCATGGCATCAGCCAATCACAGTTTGACGTTGAACAAGGAAGTTTTGTCTATGGGAAGTTACACATTCTTTATGGAACGCCATCTGAGAGAATGTTTGCAAGTGTTATTAGCAGAGTTTGCACTAACACTTTATTTTACAGTGTCTTTGTTACACATGTTACATGTAGTTACTCTAGTAATTACTATAAATTGTGCATAATTACATGCAACTAACCTTAACCACACCCTAATCCTAACCCTACTTTCTTTTAGGGACAGGTGTGGTGGTGTGGGTCAGTTTACACGGGTCCTACTTCTTGCCTGATCGTAAGCCTTCTTTTGTTCCATAGACATTTTCCTCATGTTTTTTATCTGCCATCTCTCTTTCTGTCGTCGCTCGGCTAATGTCCGTACTGTGTGTCGTGTCTTTTGAATAATGATGTGCACTGAGCGCACTCTTCTCCCCGTCATTAGTAGACACGCCTCTTACTGCTGATTGGCTGCTTGTTATGATACTCGGCCCGAGTCACATTTCTAAAGCAGTTTTGAAATAACACTTACTCCACTTTTAAAATAAAGTGTAAGCCACTTTATTTTAGTGCCTGTTACACATTACATGTAGTAAGGTTGTGTTACATTGTACTTACTCAAATAAGTGCGGAGTAATATTAATTAACTACATGTACTTACTATAGTTATGGTTAGTTACCATATAGTTATGGTTAGGGATTGGTTTAGGGTTAGTTACTTGTAAGTATGCATAATTTACTATTACTACTATAGTAAATACATATATCGGCCCAAGTCACATTTCTAAAGCAGTTTTGAAATAACACTTACTCCACTTTTAAAATAAAGTGTAACCCATAGTGTTTAGGGTTAGTTACTTGAATTATGCATAATTTACTATTACTACTATAGTAAGTACATGTATGAATGTGTAACTACGTCACCTTAAAATAAAGTGTAACCCTAACTTCTTACCTAACGTATTAAAATGTGTGCTAGGGACCAGGGTCATGATCGTTGCAAACACAAATAAATATTCTTTTTGACAGAAGATTAAAATAAATGTACTTTATTCAGTTACCAACAATAATCCAACATATTTGTGCTAATAACAATAAATATTATTATAAAAAGTAAAAGCGTGAAATCTCTCACGAGCTGTGTCAAATAGATTACAATTGCAAATTGTTTACAATTTTCCCTCAGCAACCCTCTGTGATTCTGTCTTTTACCTGTTCCTCTATATTTGTAAAGTACTTCATGTGGGCCAGAAGCCCTTTGGCGGTCAGCAGATCCCCTGTGAAAAAGAGGCTCGTGAGGCAAACACAAAAACAGCTATTTTCCACTTGCATGCCATGGAAACGTGCATGCAAAAGGCCTTGACGGTGTATTTCTGTCAAATTTGGGAGGCCATGAAGAGAAAGAGTGAAAAATACCTTTGTTTAGGGATGAATTCATCTGTTCAGTCAAGTCTTTCAGTTTCTCTGGTGAAAGAAAGTAAAATACAGTATAAAAACAGCTGAAGTGCTACCATCCTTTCACAAATAAATCCCACAACCACAATGTTTAAGCAGTGAAATCATACACATAAAACCACAGAACCTTGAACTTTCTGATGGAATGAATCTAGGGCTGCAAACGGTCACATAAACAAGCTACAAGTGACATGAGTGGGCACAGAGCAATATTTCAACAAATCACTTCTGGTTGGGGCTTTTCTATCTGGCCTACACACCTCGCACCGACTGCCCGATAGCATTGACCTCGTCTTGGCTCCGCGTCTCTGCGAGGCTCTCGTTAATCTCCATGACTTCTCGGAGAACCGCGGGGTCCGCGGTTGCGTCTGTACCCTCCTCCAGCAAAACCCCTTGCAGCTCCAGCTAGTGCAGAACATGCAGGTTATGGAGGGTAAAGCACTACTCAAACAGCAGCAGTCATGACAGACTACAATATAAGATTCAATAGTCATAGAAACTGCCAGATACATAGGGTGCATGTTTTTGCAGAGAGCATACACTGATAAACTGAATTCACTTTTCTGTGTGAAATATACACAGAGAATTATGGCAACTGTTTATATATGAAGTGATCACAAAATGTGTTTGAGTTAGTTCAGCCAAAAATGAAAATTCTGTCATCATTTGCTCACCCTCATGTCATTCCAAACCTGTAAGACTTTCATTCATCTTGGAACACAAATTAAAAGTCTAAAGTCTATTCATCCAAAACTCTGATGACGTTCATAAAACTTAATCCATATGCGGTTTAATCCAAGTCAAGAGTTTTATTTTATTTGTCACATACACAGTTATATACAGAATATACAACCGGCAGTGAAATGTAAACAGGTCCGCTCCATGGACAGTGCAAATTCACAGTTAAAAACACAAGGAAGAAATTATAATAGAAATAGGATATAAAAAAAAGTACTATCTATATATATATATATGTCTATATCTGTAGAATTATAAATAATCAAGTCAAGAGAAAAAAAGGTAACAAATAAGGATAAAGTGGAATAAAATAAGTGAAATAAACTGTGCAGTGAGTAAACTGTAGACTTATAAATATGTGGTTAACAAATGTATAAGAGTATAATGTGCAAACAGGTTTATGACAGGTTGTTACACAGTAACAACGAGAACAGAAAGTGCAGTGCAATGTCAGTGTATCGATGTGTAGAGCAATATTTCAACAAATCACTTCTGGTTGGGGCTTTTCTATCTGGCCTACACCCCAACCAGAAGTCTTCTGAAGAGACATGATTGCTTTATTAGATGAACAGATTTAATTTAGGCTTTCATACACATTTAAACATTGATCAGCGAACATAGTAGGGGTTGCACAAACTAGTCGACTTAAATGCTCTTTAAAGGGATAGTTCACCCAAAAATGAAAATTACCCCAGGATTTACTCACCCTCAGGCCATCCTAGGTGTATATAAGATTGTTCTTTAAGACAAAAACAATCAGAGTTATATTTAAAAATGTCCTGGCTAATCCAAGCTTCATAAAGGCAGTGAATGGCAGCCCAAAAAAGTGCATCCATCCATTATAAAAGTAATCCACACGGCTCCGGGGGGTTAATAAAGGCCTTCTGAAGCAAATCGTTGGGTTTGTGTAAGAAAAATATCCATATTTAAAGCTTTATATAGTAAAATTTCTAGCTTCCGCCAGATCACCTTACAGAAAGTGTAACGCCTCTCGCAGTTCAATGCGCTTACGCTACGTCTGACGTCATACGTCATGCCAGTTACACTTTTTCCTTAAGTACTTTGTGACCATTAAAACCATATGTTTTACATAGCATTAATGTAATCCGGATGTACTACATTCGCCATGTTGTCATTTTCACATGACCTACCAGCGTCAGTTGCTTCGCTTTAATGTCATTCATAAATCCTCTCCCGTGGCCTCGTGTGATAGTTAAGTGTCCATCATATGCACATTTCAGAATCTCGCCAGAAGAAGTAGGTTATCCGGGTACTTTACCTACTCTTTAATGAGTACTGTGAATTCGGACACATACTGTTTTTCGCCTATCATATGTAATTAAGTATATGTGTGTTTATGTACAGTATAACTATATGTGATTTCGGATGCAGCCATAGATCACTCAAATATGGTAAATAGAAGCTCAACCGTACTTGCTTGACACACGAGAATGAACCTCATTAGTTCTCACTGAAGCTCAAACGTGCTGTGTAACACGAGAATGAACCTCATTGGTTCTCGCTGAAGCTCAAACGTGCTGTGTAACACGAGAATGAACCTCATTGGTTCTCGCTGAAGCTCAAACGTGCTGTGTAACACGAGAATGAACCTCATTGGTTCTCGCTGAAGCTCAAACGTGCTGCGCAACACGAGAATGAACCTCATTGGTTCTCGCTGAAACTCAAACGTGCTGCGTAACGCGAAAATGAACCTCATTGGTTCTCGCTGAAGCTCAAACGTGCTGCGTAACACGAGAATGAACCTCATTGGTTCTCGCTGAAGCTCAAACGTGATGCGTAACACGAGAATGAACCTCATTGGTTCTCGCTGAAGCTCAAACGTGCTGCGCAACACGAGAATGAACCTCATTGGTTCTCGCTGAAACTCAAACGTGCTGCGTAACGCGAAAATGAACCTCATTGGTTCTCGCTGAAGCTCAAACGTGCTGCGTAACACGAGAATGAACCTCATTGGTTCTCGCTGAAGCTCAAACGTGATGCGTAACACGAGAATGAACCTCATTGGTTCTCGCTGAAGCTCAAACGTGCTGCTTAACACGAGAATGAACCTCATTGGTTCTTGCACAACAAGTAAGTACGGTTGAGCTTCTATGTACCATATTTGAGTGCTCTATATATGTTCGCTGATCAATGTTTGTATGTGAATTAAAGCCTAAATTAAAGCTGTTTATCATATGAAGTGATCATGTCTTTCCATTTTGATTCAAATGGATTTCTTTTGCGATCTCTTTATGAACGTTTTTAACCGAGTTTTGGGTGAATCGACTCAACAGAGGGACAGAAATCTCTCAGATTTCATTGAAAATATCTTCATTTGTGTTCTGAAGATGAACGAAAGTCTTATGGGTTTGGAACGACATAGGGTGAGTAAATGATTAAACCAAATTTTTTTTAAATGTTATTGTATTTGATACTAATATATCAAATACAAGTAGAAAATGTAATCTGTACTGCAGGAGTTTCTCTCACGACTACGCCTTATTTTGTGCAAAAACATTATATAGATTATATATAAATTATACATATTATATATTAATTATACAGTATATAATCAATTCACAAACACAAAGTGTCATAATATATTAATAATGAACAGTATATCCATTGTTTGATCATTAAAAAAATCTTTATGTGAAATACTTTATTTGAAAAGTATGCTTGGGTTCTTTCTTCTTTTGAAATTCTTATATCCAAATATCCACAAGTCCAAATATTTTTTGGGCCAGTGTATACGACCTTTGGCTGCCATATACACAACAAATATCAACAAATACTTGCCATGTAGACGGCTCGACTCAGAGGTTTCTGCAGTGTTCTGTAGGCTTTGTTCACCAGTGCTGATTGTTCTTCTGAATATTCCTGCTCTTTCTGCAAATAGGATCAGACCACAAAGTCATTCCAAATTAAAGTCATTCTTCTTACAAGCTACAAAAACAATTTCAACAGCCCCTAAAGGCACAAACCGCACAAATACACAAAGCACTAAAGTATAAAGCAACCTAAACAATATTGTAATTTTATGGAGTAACAAAGGAAGTGTGGTACAAAAAACTACTCATACTCTGCCCAAGTTTTCTAACTTTTCCAATTGTTATATAATTATGTGCTGTCGTCACATTCATTTTAAGATATCATGACATGTTCTTTGTTTGTGGTAAGGATTTCCTCTTGGGAATGAGGAGAATTGTCAAAAAACGAAACCCCAGCAATGCTGATAATTGTGTGTGGGTTTTTTCCCTGAAGGATCTCGCTGTGTGGGCAGACGCAGAGGGTCTGAGCTGTGATGGGATTCGTCAGGGAGGCATCAGGTGAAATAAGAGGTGAGAAACGAAAGAAATGCCTTGCAGAGGAGAAACATTTTCAGCTGTCAGAGTTGCCAAAGCCTGGAGAATCAACATCTGGCTTGCTGTTGCTGTCAGGAGCCCCAACTGGACACGCAAAGCATGAACCATTCACTAAAATACTGTCTGCTGCCTTATATGAACAATGATGTGCTGTATACCTTTTGCCTGAGCATCTAAATAAGCATGGACATTAGTTACTGAGAGTGTGCAGGTAAAAAGTTTCAAAAGAAAAGGGTTAGAAGGTGAATCTCTATATAATCAGGCATAACATCTAATATTGTGTTGGTCCCCCTTTTGCTGCCAAAACAGCCCTGACCCATTGAGGCATGGACTCTACTAGACCCCTGAAGGTGTGCTGTGGTATCTGGCACCAAGATGTTAGCAGCAGATCCTTTAAGTCCTGTAAGTTGTGAGGTGGGGCCTACATGGATCGGACTGTTCAGCATATCCCACAGATGCTTGATTGGATTGAGATCTGAGGAATTAGGAGGCCAAGTCAGTACTTGGTGGTATGTGCATCCACGTGATGTAAAAGAAAACGTGATTCATCAGACCACTCCACCTTCTTCCATTGCCCCGTCGTCCAGTTCTGATGCTCACATGCCCACTGTTAGCGTTTTCGGTGGAGGACAGGGGTCAGCATGGGCACCCTGACTGATCTGTGGCTATGCAGCCCCATACACAACAAACTGAGATGCACTGTGCATTCTGACACCTTTCTATCAGAACCTGCATTAACTTCTTGAGCAATTTGAGCTACAGTAGCTTGTCTGTTTGTTCGGACCACACGGGCCAGCCTTCAGTCCCCACGTGCATCAATGAGCCTTGGCCGCCCATTATCCTGTCGCCGGTTCACCACTGTTCCTTCCTTGGAGCACTTTTGATAGCTACCGACCACTGCAGACCGGGAACACCCCACAAGAGCTGCAGTTTTGGAGATGCTCTGATCCAGTCGTCTAGCCATCACAATTTGGCCCTTGTCAAACTCGCTCAAATCCTTACAGTTGCCCATTTTTCTGCTTCTAACACATCAACTTTGAGGACAAAATGTTCACTTGCTGCCTAATATATCCCACCCACTAACAGGTGCCGTGATGAAGAGATAATCAGTGTTATTCATCTCCTAATATTTGATGCTCAAGACAGTTAGAGATTAAAAGGAAACTGTGGTTTTGCTGAGCTCAATGGCTCTGGCTGAGCTGTGATATAAACTAAACGCTATTGGTCATTCTGAAAAAGGGAAGGAGCTGTTCGATATGTCCCGCCCTGTCTTCCTGTTCCAGTGGAAATTACGTCAACACGTAATAATACTGCGTGTTTCAAGGCACTTCGGTGGGCCTTTAAAGTCTGAGTAGATTGGATGGTACTGGTAAGCAAACAATCAGTTCTCATAATCAACATGTTGGATGCAAGAGAAATTAGCAAGAATAAAGATCTGAGTGACTTTGACAAGGGCCAAATTGTAATGGCAAGGCGACTGGGTCAGAGCATCTCTGAAACGGCAAGGCTTGTGGGTTGCTACCGGTCAAAAGTGGTGAGAATTTATCAACAGTGGTCTGAGGAGGGACAAACCACCAATCACCAATCAGTGGGCACCCAAGGCTCTTTGATTCACGAGGACAACGAAGGCTATCTCGACTGGTCCGAGCCAACAGAAGGTATAATATGGCACAGGTAACACAAAATTTGAATAATGGTTATGGAAGGAATTCATCACAGCAGACCAGTCAGAGTATCAATGATGACCCCGTCCACCACCGAAATCACCTACAATGAGCATGCAAGAACTGGACCTTGGAGTAGTGGAAGAAGATCGCCTGGTCTGATGAGTCCCGTTTTCTATTACGTCACATGTGCGCTGTTTACCTGGGGAAGTGATGGCAGCAAGATCACTGTGGGACGACAACAAGCCTGTGGAGGCAGTGTGATGCTCTGGGCAATGATCTGCTGGGAAACCCTGGCTCCAGCCATTCATTTGAACATAATTTGATACGTGCCACATACCTAAACATTGTTGCAGACCAGATACACCCCTTCATGGCAATGGTGTTCCCTGGTGGAAGTGGCCTCTTTCAGCAGGATGACGCACCCTGCCACACTGCACAAATTGTTTAGGAATGGTCTGATGAGCATGATGAAATGTTCAATGAAACCCCAGCAATGCTGATAATTGTGTGTGTTTTTTCCGTGAAGGATCTCGCTGTGTGGGCAGACGCAGAGGGCTGCGACATATCCCTGGCCTCCAAATTCCCCAGATCTCAATCCCATTGAGCAACTGTGGGATGTGCTGGACCAACAAGTTCGATCCATGGAGGCTCCACCTCACAAACTACAGGACTTGACGGATCTGCTGCTAACATCTTGGTGCCAGATACCTCAGCACACCTTCAGGGATCTAGTAGAGTCCATGCCTTGATGGGTCAGGGCTGTTTTGCCAGCACATGGAGGACCAACTGCATATTAGGCAGGTGATCAAGATTTTTTAGCCCATCATTTAGTCACAATATATTTTGCATCCATAAAGTAACTTTAGTGTTTTGCAAAGTGCTGAATATAACAAATTTTGTATAATATGGTCCATTACCAATGATTTCTGGCCAAAGTTATCAGGATGGAGAGATCTTTGCAGCTCCAAGTATCTTTTCTGAAGCTTTTGGGAGTCCAAAGAAAATGTTTGTTCACTGAGGAAAGACAAACATGTTCAGTTGCATATACGACAGGTATTTTTCAAGATGAAAAACAATGACTTTTGAAATCTAAACATAAGCTCTGAAACATTTCTTTCTGAAACCAAGATCTGTATCCGTGCAGTTCTAAATCCGTGTAACTATCGACTACTACATCATATACAGTACTGGTCAAAAGTTTGGAAACATTAGTATTTTTCATGTTTTTTAAAGTCTCTTATGCTCATCAAGCAGACAAAGAAAATACAGACAAAACAGTAATACTGTGAAATATTATTTACCTTTAAAATATAATTTATTCCTGTGATCAAAGCTGTATTTTCAGCATCATTACTCCAGTCTTCATTGTCACATGATCCTTCAGAAATCATTCTAATATGAGGATTTATTATTAATGTTGGAAACAGTTGTGCTGCTTAATATTTTTGAAAAACTGTGATACTTTTTCAGGATTCTTTGATGAATAAATTTGGTTCTAAATAAAGTAAAGTTGAAAAAAACAACATTTATTTAAAAATAAGTCTTTTGTAACAATATATACTACCGTTCAAAAGGGGGTCAGTAATTTTTCTTTCTTTCTTTCTTTAAATAAATAAATAAAAAAATAAAAATATATACACACACACACACACACACACACTTTTATTCAGCAAGGATATGTTAAATTGATAAAAAGTTATAGTAAAGATTTCTATTGTTAGAAAAGATTTCTATTTTAAATAAATGTTCCAAAAAATATTAAGCAGCACAACTGTTTCCAACATTGATAATACATCAGCATATTAGAATGATTTCTGAAGGGTCATGTGACTAAAATCTGGAGTACTGATGCTGAAAATTCATCTTTGCATCACAGAAATAAATTATATTTTAAAGTATTAAAGTAGAAAACCATTATTTTAAACTATAATATTTCATAATATTACAGTTTTTCTGTGTTTTGGATCAAATAAATGCAGGCTTGATGAGCATAAGAGACTTCTTTCAAAAACATAACAAATAGTAATGTTTCCAAACTTTTGACCGGTACTTTTTTGGAGGAATGAAAGTAAATAAAGAAAGCAACTTTTTTTGGAAGCTCAGGACCAAGAAGGCAGATAATAAACAACCATGACTCCATAAGTGATGCATACAATACTATAACAAAGCTAACTCACCACTTCAAGAGATCAAAATAATTAGTCTTGTCATCAGCAGGTTGGATCACATCACAGGAGGAACAGAAAAATAATTCAGCAGAAGATCCGCAGTTCCAACAGATTCTGTTGAGTGTCACAGTGCTGAATGACTTCAGACTCAAGTGTCCTTTAACTGCTTTACAGTGAGAAACACCCTTACTGTCTTTACTGTAAGAGCTGACCGCTCTTTCTGACGCGAAACACGGATGTAACACAAGGTTGAGACGTTGTCCGTTTGATATACATCTATGTGCGTGATTAAATCCGGAAGATGTAAACAAAAATCGGAGCCTGAAAAGAGTTATCATGATTAAACCACAGAAAGAAACCGGGCTTATAGAATATGATTGCGCTACTTCCTGTCATGAACACCAATCATTTTTCAAAATAAAAGTTTGACCTTTTAATTTTTAATTTCGTCGCATTTATTTGACTTTTGAGTTATATTAATTTTTATATTAATGAACATTGAGTTATATTAATTTTTTTGTTTTTGTTTTGTAGTTATCAGTGAATAATGAGAATTACTAGAATGAGACAGGACCTGGGATCTTATAATAATAATAAAATAAAAATAAAAAAACTCAGTATTAACTCAAAGATTAATGTTCCCTACCACATTAAAATATAGTAAGTACAATTAAAATATACAACTTTCACTGAGAAATATGTTACGATGGACAATTATTTTCTTGTTTCTGAATTTTATCTATTCTGATTCTGAATTATATTTTCGTTTATCTTTCTGAATTTTATCTATTCTGAATTATTATTATTATTATTCTGAAATTACTACTCTTGTATGTGTTCTTTAGTTTAAGCAAGGGGGAATGTTTTATAAACTACATTTCCCGTGAGCCTTTACTCTCGTTTCTGATTGGCTGAAGGATGTTATGGGAAGTTCGTGGATGGAAATGAGAGGCTTTCCCCGGCAGATTTGATGAGCAGCTCACGCGGCCTGTATAACCCACTTCTGCAACTTTGATACTTTTAATAAGAGGACTTGATTAAGGTATGCATTACGATAAGAAATGAAAAAACACAATTAGATGACCTGACGGACATGCGGATGCTCTATCAATGAATAATTTTGCTGAAAATAAGCAACAGTCCTTTTCCTCTGTCGCTCGTGCTTCAGCTCTGTCATAAAATGATGCACATTTGAACCAGTAAAAGTAACTAAAGTGAGTTCATCCGCAGTAAATACATAAGTCTTGTTTTATTTACTTGTCTCATCAATTAGTTTCATTTCATTGCATTAGTGTCGGTGGTGCATGACATTAGTCCGACCTAAACACTTTAAGAAATTGAACTTTGAAAGGTCACATGATGCAATAGCAGTTCATTTCCTTCAAAGCACATCATTAATGCACATCTGTCAATAACGTGTCCATCATTTCGCCTTGATAAAATCCCAGGGTGCAAAACACTCTCATGCATTCTAGGAGAAATTATTGTTGTTATACTTTAAATATAAAGAAAAAGGCAATGTATGAGAGACATTATCTGCAGAGCAATTAACTGGAATTTAATTTGGAGCCAATTTTCTCATTTAAATTGTCGCTTGTAAAATGTGCACTTTCACTTTTGGGTTTTGAGGAAGGGTTATTGCAAAAATGTGCAATTGAAAAGTGAACTGATGCATTGAACACCTTAAAAGTCCTCTAGTAAATGGGATTAGTGTAGGTTAAAAAGTGGGATTGTTTGATGCTTTTTGTATGAACTGTTGCAACTAGAATATGAAATATGAGACAAAAAAAACTTCTCAAATCATGAACCACTGCAAAATGACTTGGATATGTTCAAAAAGTATTTACTGTATACAGTACTCTTCATTTGAGTTTAAGACTGTTGTTGACATTTTGTTCATTTTTGCTATCTGTTCTTCCAGAGTGAAAATCATCATGTCTGACGAAGCTGGACCCAGTGGTCAATCCCAATCCCAATCCCAATCCCAATCCCAGAGCCAGTCACAAACCCAATCCCAACCTGGATCCAGCTCCTCATCCGGCCCAACATCGTCAAGCCAGGGCTCTTCCTCTGGATCGGGAACTCTAAGTTCTGTGGATACATTACCTGTACAAGAACTCCAGTCTATTCCCGAAGACCAGGAGGAAGCCCAGCCTCTGGTGTGGGGCCGGATCATTCCCCTGGTCCATGGATTCAATGTGCTCAGTTAAGTGTATCGTCTTCCTCGCTTGAAGAAACTGAATAATGTGACCGCTATGGAGTGAGTGGAGTGGTTTTAAAGCGTCATATTTAATTTTAGATTTTAATATTTCGTTTATATTGTGTTTTTGAGGAGAACAGGAGTGGTATCAATAGCTATGGAAGCTTGTTTTTCCTTGTTTTAATAAAAGGGTAATTGCAACTTTTTATATCGCAATTCTGACTTTTTTTTGGTCTCTCACAATTGTGAGTTTCTATTTTGCAATTGCAAGCTATAAACGTAATAAATTTTTTTATGTAAACCGATTGTCAAAATGACTGTTAACGCATGGTGTCTGGTAACTTTGCATTATTAGTCTTCATTAATTTAGAGATTAACTGTGAAATTATTACAATAAAAATGATTTCTCTAGTGAACTAACAGCTGTGGACACTGAAGGACTTCTGAGGTAGCGTTAAACGTGACTGTTTACAAGCTGTTTTATTGTCTTTCCGCGGTTGAAACATTGAGTGATTGAGCGATTACACGACATATGATACATTTCAGGAAGTTGTAATGCATCCTCAACATACCTTAAGAGATATTAATTCATGTTTATTCTTTAGGAAGAGATGATCGCGTTCACTCACTCGCGCGCCGCGTCACGTCACATTAAAGAGCGTCAAAACGGCATTTATCGTTTGAATTTCAGAATAAAATGGACTGAATACTTAATATGTTCGTGTGGGAACTCCGATTGAAGTGTGTTCCACGCTTAAAACAAGCCGACTGTTAACTGTTAAAGATTGCATTCAGAACCGAAAGCCCTGTACCGAAGCGTTTCGGTATGAGTACGTGTACCGTTACACCACTATTACGTAATTTTTTTAAATTGATTGACAGCACTAGGTCACAGTGATTGTGACTTTATCTCACAGGTCTGTTCTGCTTTTTTTTTTTCTTGCAATTGCAAGTTTATTTTTCATTTAATTTGGATTTTTTTTTTTTCTCAGAATTACGAGTTGTTCACCCGAAAGTGAAAATTAGCCCATAATTTACTCACCCTCGAGTCATCCTAGGTGTATGTGACTTTCTTCTTTCAGACGAATACAATCAGAGATAAAAAATGTCCTGGCTAATCCAAGCTTTAGGTTATTTACCAACTTATTTCAGGTGACATTTTTATTTTCATTTAGGTTTTGTAAGTTTTTCATCAGTTATTTATATTTTATTTCATCTTTATTTCAATTAGTGAAATGGAATTTTAATAGTTTTAGTTAACAATAACAACTGAATATGGCTTCTTTTTTCATATTTTCCAGATTGTACAGAAAACCAGTATAGCTTTGGAAGGGATAGAGCATGTGATTATACTTTCTACAACTCCATTTTAAAAAAGTCAACACATTTCAACACATACAGCAAGACACACTTTAGGATTTTTAAGGTAAGACCAACATTGAGAAGCTATTCAATTTGTTTTCATCCAATTTGTTTGACAGAATCTGTACTTCAAAGGTTTCAGAATATTCTTAAATTATTCAAGTGTTTTGCCCTATTAAAACACATTGCGGGGTAGTAACTGATTACATGTAATCTGGATTATGTAATCTGATTCCAGAAATTATACTTGTGATCTTGTAAATACTCATCATTAGACTATAGTTACATATTTATTGATTACATGATTACTTGATATTCCCTAAATTTAAAATTTTAATCTTTTAAATTGTCCTTTCTAAAACAGCCTATTTCTTATACACGTTCGTAAATGATATAATTACACAGAAAATTGAGAAGCCACTTTTTGTTTATTTTGGGAAAATATTTAAATATTTTACATTTTAATTATTACATGAATTAATAATAAATAATGATTACTTCATTATTTCCGTTTCATTAATTTACCAAAACTTTTAACCAAAACCCTGACATAATGTAATGTTTAATGCACTTCTTGTTGTTTTCTTGATGATTTTTTGTATTTTTATATCAATATGGTACAAGATTATCCTATTCAAAAGTGATGAACACGCTAGGTCACAAGTAATCTAAAAGAAATCAGATTATATTACCTAATAGGGATGTCACAAGTACCGGCACTTCGGTACCAAGTCGGTACTGAAATTTTAAAAATGTGACGATACCAGCATTTCTGTAGTACCGACTCCCGAGTATATCTGGTACCCGCAGCTGCGTTCAGTCGCTTCTGTGTTTATCTAAGCGCAGGGCTCCAGACTTTGGCCGAATATATACTAGTGTCTGTGAATATTAAACTGCAAAACACTATTCAAATATTACTCCTGCATGTTCTGCGTCTCTGTGTGAATGACGGGCGACCAATGCACGGACACCCGCTCGCTGTCTTTGTAGTCTCTGCCGTGTGTCACTATATGAGGACACGAACGCATAAACCGTCACTTCATGAGCATTTACCGTTTCATTTGAGAAAACTGTCATATCATGAACACAGACACTCAAAGGTCTTCACGGCAACCCGACAAAATAAAAGTTCAGTTTAACATGAAGAAATTGGCAGAATATATTAGGCTACTGTTGTACAGTAGATTTAGCTACGTCTCTATGTAATAATAATACGTCTCTACTAATAATTATAATAATTATGCCTAGATCGTTGCTTTTTTTCACTTGATCTTTTTTATAAACAATGTTTACTTTTAAACGGCATACAGCCTTTAAATGTTTATGTATTATTTGCTTATGATTATCATCATAAATAATAAACTTATTGAATTTAATAAAAATAAAAAAAAAAACGTTTTGCTGTGGTACCGAATTTTTGGTACCGTGACATCCCTATTACCTAAAATGTGTATCTTACTAACTACAGGTTTCATCATGTAAATTGTGTTCAGTAATGGACTGCAATTTGTAAGTAATCTACCCAGCACTGCCGGCCAGTTGAGTCAAATATTACTTGCTTTATATCTCTGTAACCTCCCTGTTATGGGACAATTTCACTTGCTGTAGAAATGAATCAGCTGACTGTGAATAATGCATTTCTACGATGAAGTCAGGTGTCAGTCAGCACAACATAAATAACTACGCATTATTTAACTTTTCTGCTGTTTCAGGATGATAGTCTGGTCTACCTCGAGGACCTCAGCGGTAATGGCACGTGGGTGGACGATGAGAAAATAGGACAGGGGAAGCAACGACTTCTTAGCAATAACTCCGTTATTGCCCTTGCAGAACAAAAACATCAAGGTTCATCTTTTTGGTGAAATTTCTTCAGGAGTTTATGAAAGTGATAAGTCTCGTTATGTACATAATGAAAACATATAGTGACCAGGGACTGTCAAGGTCTAACAAATTTATAGATATGACTGGTTGTTACTGTTTTTCTTTCCACAGTTTTTATGTTCATAGATAAGATGGGGGACGATCAACCAAACCTTCCTTTAGAGTTCAGCAGAAAATATCATATTGCACGAAAGATTGGAACGTAAGTGAACTTGATTTTCAGAACCCTTTGAAATATCATGTATGATGATAGTAGAGTTACTCTTAACTTCATTATAGGTGTGTTCACAGTCACACTTGGCATGTTTGGTGCGATTCCTCTGTTAGTGCGGTTCATTTTGAATAAGTGTGAACGCTGCCATACGAACTGAGTCTCAGTTCGCTTCCAAACGGACTCGGTGTGATTCGAATGAAATGTAAAAGACATGTAAACAGACCAAAAACAGGACATGATGTCACAAGATGCGACCCTATAAAGGACAGAATGCTCAAACGTACCTGTTTTTTCTCGTCTTAGTTGCGATGTTGCCCCTAACAGTTCGGTTCAGACATCAGAACCGCGTCTCCTCGCAGAAGATCTTCGTTTGTGTGTGACAGAGGGATTCTTGCCGCTGTTTTGACTCACATTTTATAAGCTCTTCATGAGTTCTCAACTGCTCAAAATACCATCATATGTAGCTACGCACATACAGCGAACGCATTTAGCTCAGAACACAGCAAAACAATGCTCGGTAAGTTCTGTCTCGAAATATACGTAATAAAAGCCGACCAATCAGGTTGTGAACATATCCATATTCCTTTAGGTTCTGTGTTAAAATGCCACTGTGAACGCTAAGCGGACCAGGACTAAATGTTTTTTATTCTTTGGTTTGAACCAAGTGAACCGAACTACAAGTGTGAACACACACCCTGTATTGCATTTATGTTCTTAGCAGACATTGTGACTAATACCAGGATAGGAAATAAACAGCAGTTTTATTGCATACAGTACATAAGTTTCTTTGTGCTTAAGAAAACCTCTGCAAGCCTTAGTGCTCAGTTCAGTTTTGATTTATTGCTCAGATCACATAATTTTTTTTTTTAAGGTTTATAATATCAGTCTGAACGTAGTCGATCTGTGTTTTCTGACAGAGGTGTCTGTGGTGAAGTGAAGCTCGCCATTGAGAAAGAAACCTGCAAAAAAGTTGCACTGAAAACTATAAACAAACATGACTTCCCATCAATAGGGGTAAGAACCAAATGTATTCACTTCACTGTGATGGCAAGTGAACATTTGAATTTTGATTCAAAACTCATTTTTCACAATACACATTGTTTCAAAGCAATTTTACAGAAACTCATACTTTTCATGTTTATAATATTTTAATACAGTTTAGTACTGGGTGAGATTATCATCAGTAAATGTAATTTTTGTGTGTGTCTGTGAGATTTATTATCAACCTGCTATGTTGCCAGAATTATAATCATACACTGTTTGTTCGTCGGCCAGAGAACTGGCACCCCGACTGAGCCTGGTTTCTCCCAAGGTTTTTTTTTCTCCATTCTGGCCCTGAAGGAGTTTTGGTTCCTTGCCACTGTTGCCTCTGGCTTTTGGCTTGCTCAGTTGGGGACACCTAAATTTAATCTATATTACCAATCTGCCCGCATTGACACTATATGATACTTGAAATTAGCTGGATAACATCACCGTTTCACCAGAACGGCTGTACAGATTCTGTTGCATTATTTTCCTGTTAACACTGTGAAGCTGCTTTGAAACAATTGGACTTGTAAAAAGCTCACCTTTATATAAATAAAGGTGATTTGATTTATCTGATCAAAAATACAGTAAAATCAGTAATATTGGTATTGTGAGAATCCGATTTCAACTATTAGGTGAAGAAAAAGAAAAAAACATAAAAATATGGTTTAAGATATGTTTGTTTACTCTTACCTGATTGATATTAAAATGTTCTGTTTGCATTTCACAGACGGCCACACGGAATGCCGAACGGGAAATTGAAATTTTAAAGAAAATTGATCATGTAAGTCACGAATGAGTCTTTTAAATGGTCCAGAGCTATTGATGGAAGGTCTTGTTCATATCTCATTATTGTTCTCCCCCTGCAGCCGTGCCTGATCAAGACAGAAGATTTCTACCAGACAGAAGACTCCTACTACATTGTTTTAGAGTAGTAAGTCCTTGTGGTGTTTTATTATGGAGTAGTTAGGGACATGAACTCACAGGTAGAGTTTACTTGAGTACAAAGAACTTCTACCTGTATTTTATTCATAGATACTTTTAAAAAGTAGTTTGCCATGAGTTACTAGAGAGGGTAATACTTTTGTGATGCTTACCTGTTTAAGGAAGCTTGTTTCTGCCACAGAATAACAAATGTTAAAAAGTCATTGCAACTTTTTATCTCACATCTCTGACTCTCAATTCTGACATTTAAAAAACAAATCTCGCAATTCCAAGTTTATATCTCCCAGTTCTGATTTTTATCTCAGAATTGTGAGATATAAACTCTGAATTATGAGAAATTGCAAGTTTATATCTCACAATTCAGGTTTCTTTTCCTCAGAGTTTGGAGATCTAAACACAATTCTCGCAATTCTGAGGAAAAAAAGTCAGAATTGTGAGATATGTTGGCGCCGATAGCCTCGTGGGCAGCACGCCGACATATAGCGTGGTTGCGTTTTAAAGGCGACCCGAGTTGGAGTCCCGGCTTGCAGACCTTTCCCGATCCCGTCCACCTCGCTTCCTGTCCACTCTGTACTAGGCGATCATAATAAAGCCAAAGATCGCCAAAAAAAGAAGAATTGTGAGATATGACGTCGCAATTACCTTTATTTATTTAGCAAGACCTTAAAGGGATAGTTCACGCTAAAATGAAAATAAAGCCATCTTTTACTCACTCTGCTGTTGTTCCAATGCCCTGTGTCCTTCGATCCTTTTCAGACCTCAAAAGCAGACATTTTTTTTAAAAGTCCTGCATGAGCTCCTCCCTATAATGCAAGTGAATAGCGACCAGCATTATAAAATAATATACAAAAGTATCACGCAATGATACAGTGAGACGTGTGCCATATAAGGAAAGTGTTCAGGCGGCATGCTATAAGGTTTTGCGAGAAAGAAACCGTATTGTTCAGTCAAAACACTGAGCTCGGCCATTACTCTGTGCGTGTCGGCGCCGGCACTCATGCTTACTATAACTTGCACTGTTGTCATGGTACCCAGGATAAGCATACACACGCACCATTGTGTGAAATCAGGCTCAATAGAAACAAACGCGACTCTCGTCTTCTCTATAAGGTATATGATAAGAAATAATACTAATAATAAAACCTCCTGAAGTGAATATTGTGCATTGGTTGTCATGACAACATTGCGCAAGGGGCTGCTGAGTCAGTGCTGACGGCTGGCACTCATCATCACAGGAACACGCACAGAGTAACGACCGAGTTCAGTGTTTTGACTGAATAATACGGTTTCTTTCTCTCAAAACCTTATAGCATGCCGCCTGAACACTTTCCATATATGGCGCGCGTCTCACTGTATCATTGCGTGATACTTTTGTATATTATTTTATAATGCTGGTCGCTATTCACTTGCATTATAGGGAGGAGTGTGTGCAGGACTTTTTTTTTTATTTCTGCTTTTGAGGTCCGAAAAGGATAGAAGGACACAGGGCATTGGAACAACAGCAGAGTGAGTAAAAGATGGCTTTATTTTCATTTTAGGGTGAACTATCCCTTTAAGGCCTTGCTCATTAATCGTTTTTTGTTTTCTTCTTGCATGAGTACATGATTTATGAAGAGATGGTCTAGTCTTAAACAACACATATCACTATACTTTGTTGCAGTATAACCCTGTATAAGCTCTTCACAATTTGTAATTAAACATGACGGCTAAAAAAAAATCACATTCTTTTATATGAATAATTTAATTATCTCTGTGCTGTGTATAGTATTGAAGGAGGAGAGCTGTTTGGCAGGATCAAGGCCAAGAAACAACTGGAGGAAGAAATCGCTAAACTCTATTTTTATCAGATGCTCAGGGCTGTGGAGGTACGTCTTTATGGGAGATGCTTCAAACAGAAGCATGAACATGCACTGCATATCCATAGATGGTCAAATGGATCAAATCAGTCAACTGACTCATGTAGAATGCGTAACTTTGGAGCAGTGTTAATTTTGACAGCCATTTTTGATTTAGTCTTCGTCTTCAGACGAAAATGCTTATTAGTCTTAGTCACATTTTAGTCATTTTGTCTTTTCGACAAAAGGACATTGCATTATTTTTGTCAAGTTTAAGTCATTACTTTTAGTCAAACTGCCGTACTAACATATAAATTTTAGTAGCTTTTTTTATATATAGTCTTTAGACAAAAATGGTCATTATAATTTTTCTCTATTTAGACCAATTCAATTAAGCTTATGTGAAATTTAAATCAGGCTGCATTGACATTGGACTCTTAGTAGTAGCACTTAAGCAATGCTACATATCCCTTTACCACTTAAGGGTGAGTAAATGATAATAGATTTTTCATTTTGGGGTGAACTATACCTTTAAGATCTCATTAATAGTCTTCCAGGATCCCATATATAGCCTACTACTACACATACTTTATCTTAAACTGTTAACGTTTATTTAAGAGTGTGTTTGAACGTTCAAGCACAAGGCACAAAATAGAACTCAAGTTCAGTCAGGCGCTGCGCGTATCAGACTTAACTTTAACCTGTGCATTTGCCTAAATTAATTCTCCCTCACTGCTTAATGTGTCTGGTTTAAAAACAATGATTAAAAAGCGTTTAAAAGATAAGCTTGCATGATGACTGCGCAACATGACTGAAATATTTCAACCAGGCTATCGCCCACGCCTTAAGCTAATATGTAGGCTAGAGTTTGTTCAAACATAAAAAGCAATACATCCATCAAGTTTATAATCAAACTAGCCTAAAATCGGTGGGGACGATGACGCTGTGTTTTACCTGCTTCATGTGCCCATCAACTTGCTGTTCCACAACTTCCCCTCCATCAACAGCTTTAGTAAAATGACCTGTTGGCTGGGGAGTTTACTGACTAACTCCATCTCTCCTCTGTCTTTTAAGTTTTTCCTTTTTTTAATTTTTATTTTAGAATAGCTGACATTTATACCAATCAAAGATCGTTCTTTGTGTGACCATTTTCAGATGAGTCTCACTAGTTCGAGTTTTGGTAGCCTATACTACCCGTACCTGTGACGCTGCAGCTGTCTGAGAGATTAGATTATGCAGACGCCCTCATTGACAGACGCACATTTTTGAAAGACAGCATAGGAAGAGATCATATATTTTTAATGTCCGATATTCCTCAAATAACATTCTAGCCCTGTCTTGTTAACAAAGAAACGGCATACGTTTCGTCATAGATTTTATCATCAGATATCAGTTTAGCTTGTCAACATCTCGTTTTAGTCACAGAAAAAATGGGCATTGACGAATATTTAACGTCTTCGTTAACGAAGTGAACACTGCTTTGCAGTACCAGATGTTCAAATGGCAACTACACTACCATTAAAAAATATAAAATACCTAACATCGGCAAATACTGGTATATTTTATTAAAAATTTGCATATATTACCCAAAAACCAATGCCGTGTAACTAGCGATTTGAGTGTGGCTATCTGGCTTTTTAAGATGTTTTACATGACATTACATGACATTTATGCATTTAGCAGACACTTTTATCCAAAACAACTTACAGTAGATGAACATAAACAATTAGTCACAGAGCCAACAGTATTCACTGTGTACAATGCCAGGTTTATTAGAAAGCTACACTAGGAAACAAGCTGGAGCAGAGGTGAAATTAAAAGAAACATTTAGAAAAATAACAAATGTTCCATTTCATTCCCCCAGTATCTCCACAATAACGGGATCATTCATCGAGATCTCAAACCTGAGAATGTGCTGCTGGCTTCACATGACGACATCTGTTTGATTAAGGTGTGTTTGTTCCTGACATCACAGTTCCAGAGTTCAGCGATCCAGCCGAGCCTTTGTCTTTGTAGTTAAAACAGGATGCACAGAAACACTCCTGAACCTGAGATAACCGGCTCTCTCAACACTTGCACATTCTCAATGCTTTGCAGATTACGGATTTTAATCAGTCCAAGATTTTGGAGGAATCCTCCCTGATGAAGACGCTCTGTGGGACACCCACATATCTCGCCCCGGAGGTGTTCACACATGCTGCGACTGTAGGATATACAAAAGCAGTAGATTATTGGAGCCTGGGGGTCCTGCTGTTCATCTGGTTAGTGGAGATTAAGTATGAATCAGTTGGGTCCTGCATTCTTCAAGGAGTAGTTCACCTAAAAATGAAATAAAATTGTCATCATTTACTAATGTCTTTCTAAAACTGTTAGATTTTTTTTTTTCTTTGACAAAACATGGAATACAAATATGTGGAGGATATACTGTCCATTCTAAGACATTTATAAGAGGAACAGATTGAAATTTAAAGGAGTAGTTCACTTTAAAATTAAAATTACCCCATGATTTACTCACCCTCAAGCCATGCTATGGTATGACTTTCTTCTTTCTGATGAACACAATCGGAGTTATGTTAATAAATATCCTGGCTCTTCCAAACTGCCAAATGGCAGTGATGGGGCCCATGAGTTTGAAGCTCAAAAAAGCACATCCATCCATAATAAATGTACTCCATACGGCTCCAGGTGGTTAATAAAGTCCTTCTGAAGTGAATCGATGGGTTTTTGTAAGAAAAATATCCATATTTAAAACTTCATAAAGTAAAATATCTAGCTTCTCCAGACCACCTTCCGTATTCAACTTAGGCAGAAAGTGTAATGCCTCTCACAGTTCAAAACGCTTACACTACGAACCTACATTATGCGTCGCGTCAGTTACGCTTTTTTCGAGTTTAGGAATAGGAATGTTGTCCCATTCTTGTCTAATACAGGCTTCTAGTTGCTCAACTGTCTTGGGTTTTCTTTGTTGCATCTTCCTCTTTATGATGTGCCAAATGTTTTCTATGGGTGAAAGATCTGGACTGCAGTCTGGCCATTTCAGTACCCGGATCCTTCTTCTACGCAGCCTTGATGCAGTATGTGGTCTGGCATTGTCATGTTGGAAAATGCAAGGTCTTCCCTGAAAGAGGCGACGTCTGGATGGGAGCATATGTTGTTCTAGAACTTGGATATACCTTTCAACATTGGTGCCTTTCTAGATGTGTAAGCTGCCCATGCCACACGCACTCATGCAACCCCATCCCATCAGAGATGCAGGCTTCTGAACTGGGTTGTCCTTGTCCTCTTTAGTCCGGATGACATGGTGTCCCAGTTTTCCAAAAAGAACTTCAAATTTTGATTGGTCTGACCACAGAACAGTTTTCCACTTTGCCACAGTCCATTTTAAATGAGCCTTGGCCCAGAGAAAACGCCTGCGCTTCTGGATCATGTTTAGATATGGCTTCTTTTTTGACCTATAGAGTTTTAGCCGGCGAATGGCACGGTGGATTGTGTTCACCGACAATGTGTTCTGGAAGTATTCCTGAGCCCATGTTGTGATTTCCATTACAGTAGCATTCCTGTATGTGATGCAGTGCCGTCTAAGGGCCTGAAGATCATGGGCATCCAGTATGGTTTTCTGGCCTTGACCCTTACACACAGAGATTGTTCCAGATTCTCTGAATCTTTGGATGATATTATGCACTGTAGATGATGATAACTTCAAACTCTTTGCAGTTTTTCTCTGAGAAACTCCTTTCTGATATTGCTCCAGTATTTTTGGCCGCAGCATTGGGGGAATTAGTGATCCTCTGCCCATCTTGACTTCTGAGAGACACTGCCACTCTGAGAGGCTCTTTTTATACCCAATCATGTTGCCAATTGACCTAATAAGTTGCAAATTGGTCCTCCAGCTGTTCCTTATATGTACATTTAACTTTTCCGGCCTCTTATTGCTACCTGTCCCAACTTTTTTGGAATGTGTAGCTCTCATGAAATCCAAAATGAGCCAATATTTGGCATGACATTTCAAAATGTCTCACTTTCAACATTTGATATGTTATCTATATTCTATTGTGAATAAAATATAAGTTTATGAGATTTGTAAATTATTGCATTCCTTTTTTATTCACAATTTGTACAGTGTCCCAACTTTTTTGGAATCGGGTTTGTAAGTTAAATATGGAAGGTGGTCTGGTGGAAGCATTTACATTTATTTAAATGATGGTAAATTGCATGCAAATAGAAATATACGGAATACTCTATAAATACTTTTACAGTATTCGTTAACAATTGGGAAAATCACTTCATTGGTCAAATCATGTAGAAACCCTGAAAGATACTATGTATGTCGTGCCCATAATCTAAATTTGTATGAATATGTAATGTATTAATCTCTTAAACTGTGTGTATCTCTTGTCATAGTTTGGGCGGTTATCCTCCCTTTAACACCGAGTGCTCCACCATGTCCGTGCGTGAGCAGATCATTAACGGCCATTATCGCTTCATCCCATCTCAGTGGAAGAAGGTTTCAAACGAAGGTAATGTCTTTGCTCTCTACTAACAACTGGATGGTTCTAGTTAAATAGAGTGTATATTATATCAGTTTATATTGTTAGAAATATTCAAACTTAACAGTATAAATTATATATTAACTTTATATTTCAGCCAAAGATTTGATCAAGAAGCTCCTGGTTGTGGATCCTCAAAAGCGCCTGAGTGTTGAAGAAGCACTGGAACATCCATGGTTGAATGTATGTGCTAAAAAAACACCAACTACTGTTTAAAAAAAAAAATCAAGATTATAAATAAACGATTCAGTCTTTCTATTTCAAAATTTCGTGTTTAACTCAGTGTTACTTGCAGCTTCTTTGTAATTATTTGTGAAATTTACTAGCAATTTCTGAGTGAAACATTTAACTAGTATTGTCAACCTTTAAATATTTAAAATGTGATAAAAAGATCATTCTAATGTCTGTGTAACAGGATGATGAGATGAGAAGCACTGCAAACCAACTGATGAACCCTGAAAACCGTCCGGCGCGTCCTGAAACATCCAAGGTACAACAAAAAGCAGAACTTTTGAGTCTGCTCAACTTTCACCTGTGGTGAAAAGTTTTTAATGTTGTTTTATGGCTGTGTTGTTTTAAATGTACAAACCATGTGCAAGTCAGTCAACACCGTTGCTGAGTATTTTATCCTCAAAACTGCAGTGTACTAAAGACCGTTTAAAGCGCCTGGGCTTTTCCTATCATTTATTAATATAACATTAGCAACACATTATTAGCTGTTTGGTAATGTATTCAAGCAAAAAGCTAATCATATTAATTACCGTAACTTTTATTCAAATTCTGAATGGATTATATATAGCCTAGAAAGCACACAAAGACCGCTCCATTTACAACCACTAAAAATCTCTCACTCATCTCAGTTCACGATCTTACAAAGTTCCGTTATAATCAGTAATTTGTTAATGAGAGGATTTGAGAGTGTGCAGAACTCAGCGCTGAGCAAAAACATCCCTGATTGGCCACTGCGTTCAAAAGATCAACAAACATGACTGTGATTGGCTACATTGCTCACCAATGCAAAAACACATTGTAAATAGAAACATTTGACTTTCTCCAGAGCACAAATACACACTGAAGTATTTACCTAATCTGTTAAATCATTACAGTATCAATTGAGGGTGCTGTTTCTTTTGTTTGAGCGTGCTTAGCACCCTCTAGCACCCCCATAGAACAGGCCTGCCTGTATAATTCGTTCTTTCTCTTCTTCTGAACGTTTCTGGTTCATATATGGCTGAATTAAACCAAAATTCCACTTGCCATAATGTAGAGTTTACTACAGTTGACCGAGTGGATCAGGTAGTCAGAGCTGGTGTGAGTAGAGGCGGGGCTAAATTGCATATTCATGGTTCTGCATATATTAAATGACACAAGGGTGTAGAGTTGCATTCAAGCTATTTTATGGCATGATGATTTTTTTTTTTTTTCACAGGAAAAAACTTTTAAATGTCATTATGGTGATCAAAGGAATTTTAAGGGATACAATTATTAACTGCAGGGGGACTTGAATAGAGAAACTTGAATTGATTTATTCTTACGAAGCTGAAGTTCAAATCAAAATGCATTACAAAGCTACATTTGTTAATGGAAACTGAATGTGATTTTAATTAGACATTTTCATCACAGAAACGCAAGGCACAAGAGGGAGAGGGTGAACCATCATCCAAGAGGAAACCTGGGCCTTGACTTTCACACACTTTTATTTCCTGTGACTAATTAATCCTAAACGTGTCTGACACTGTACTGCTCTTGTAAATACATATTTGTACCATTTCCTGTCAACAATAAAAATTTTACATTTTCTACTTCTGAATTTGAGTAGTTATTATTTTTAACTTGTCACAATCCATTGTTTATTAATTGAGCAAACCATTCTAAAATGTGTCAGAGACTATTCAAAAAGGCACAAACTGCAGTCACAAAAAGTTCACTAAAGTAGTGGATAAGATATTGCGCAAACTGCACATCCATGTTAGACAGATACATCATAAGGTATAAATATTACATAAGTATTTAATCTTTATAGAATGCTTGTGAATATAGACATCAAAATATGTTAAAGCTCATGAGCGTTAGAGGAAATTACTCAGAGCAGCAACAATCACGTGATCTCTGTCTCGGAGGATGAAGTTCGGAGAGCACTCAAGCGTGTGGACGTCAGGAAAGCTGCTGGGCCGGATGGTATTTCAGGTCGTGTTCTGCGGTCCTGTGCTGATCAGCTCACCGGGTTGTTTACATCTATCTTTAATGAGTCCCTCGCTACATCTGTGGTCCCCACCTCCTTCAAAAAATCCACCATCATCCCTGTCCCTAAGAACAGTAAACCCTCTTGCCTAAATGACCATCGTCCAGTGGCTCTCACGTCTATAGTCATGAAGGTCTTTGAGAGACTCATTAAAAACACCATTTGCGCCTTCATTCCTGACACTTTGGACCCTCTTCAGTTTGCCTATCGTCCCAATAGATCGACTGAAGATGCCATCTCTCATGTCCTCCACTCCTCCCTCACTCACATCGACAGCAAAAGTGGGAACTACGTTAAGACTGCTATTTATTGACTATAGCTCAGCCTTTAACACCATAGTTCCCACCAAGCTAACCTCCAAACTCCTGGATCTCGGCCTGAATCCTTCTCTCTGCCACTGGATTGAGGACTTCCTCACTGGCAGGCCTCAGGTGGTGAGAATAGGCCAGTCCACCTCCACCTCCATCACCCTGAGTGTGGGAGCTCCACAGGGCTGTGTCCTGAGCCCCTGCTCTACTCTCTCTACACGCATGACTGTTTGTCCACACACAGCTCCACCTCTATCATCAAATTTGCTGATGATACTGTTGTCCTGGGCCTCATTTCCAACAACAATGAGACGGCATACTTGGACGAGGTGGAGCATCTAACATCATGGTGCCAGGACAACTGTCTCTCTCTGAATGTTGGCAAGACCAAAGAAATGATTGTGGACTTCAGGAAGAGACAGCAACGGACATACTCCCCCTCATGATCAGCGGGTCACCAGTAGAGAGAGTGAGCAGCTTCAAGTACCTGGGAGTAAACATCTCCGAGGACCTGACCTGGACTGCTCACATTCAGACACAGGTGAAAAAAGCCAGGCAAAGACTGTACCACCTGCGCCAGCTGAGGAAATTCAGGGTTTCACCAGCTATCCTGAAAACTTTCTATTTAGGGGCGATAGAAAGTGTTTTAACTCAGTGCATCACAGCGTGGTATGGGAACAGCACCAGTCATGACCGCAAAGCCCTGCAAAGAGTAGTGCGCTTATCCGAGCGTATCTCAGGGTCAGCTCTCCGCCTCTGCAGGACGCCTACACCAAACGCTGCAAAGGTAGAGCTACCAAGATCATCAAGGACTCTAATCACCCTGCAAACCCTCATTTCACGCTGCTACCATCTGGTAAGCGCTTCCGAAGCCTGATGGCCAAAACTGAGAGACTCAGGAGGAGCTTCTTCCCCCAGGCCATCAGACTCTTGAACTCAGTCACTTAACATCACGTGACTTCACTTCAGGATAAACATCGATACACTGACATTGCACTGCACTTTCTGTTCTCGTTGTTACTGTGTAACAACCTGTCATAAACCTGTTTGCACATTATACTCTTTATACATTTGTTAACCACATATTTATAAGTCTACAGTTTACTCACTGCAAAGTCTACTTCAATTATTTTATTCCACTTTATCCTTATTTGTTACCTTTTTTTCTCTTGACTTGATTATTTATAATTCTACAGATATAGACATATATATATATAGAGAGAGTACTTTTTTTTATATCCTATTTCTATTATAATTTCTTCCTTGTGTTTTTAACTGTGAATTTGCACTGTCCATGGAGCGGACCTGTTTACATTTCACTGCCGGTTGTATATTCTGTATATAACTGTGTATGTGACAAATAAAACTCTTGAATCTCTTGAATCTCTTGAATCTTGAATGAGCCCTGTAGCAGGTAGGAATTAAAAAGGTTTTCAAACCTTTGGTCTGCAGTTTGGGGTAGCAGTGATCAGGGACATTATTGGCTGCCCCCAGATACTTCAATATGGCATCATGAAAACGAGACTCGGAAGCTTAAAACCCATACAGCCTTCTTCTGGAGCAGACAGACAATGGTGTTGATGCTTGATGTGTCTAGTTTGAATATTTGTTAATGATCTCTCTCTTGCTGTGCATACATGGCAACTGTCCAGTACTAGCTGGGAATTGAAGACCTGTCCTGCACAGAACAGCGTGGTCCTGTATCAAACCCTAAGCCCTAAACCCTTAACATAGGTCCCTCCCAAAGTTAAATCCCTTCACGCTGTACGTTCACAGTGTTGAAACAAACTCTTTATTTAATCACTGGACTACATAAAAAGAAACAAGGCGTTTTGGTGTTCGTCCAAACACCATCTTCAGATGTAAAAACACAGGAAGGAACTCTGGCAAGTATACACACAAGTCACATGACTACCAAGTTGTACACATAGCTTGCTTGCCAAAGCTGATGGTATTCCCCGCCGCTTACAGTGGTTTTAAATAAAGAGTTAGTTTGAATAATTTATACCCTGGATGTTTTAGAAAATCACGAATCTGTACACACACAGCTTTATATGTCACGATTTCTGTTTTCAGATCTGTTTCTGGGAGGGGAATCAGTGTGTAGCCCTGTCCCATTTGAGCCAGGCCTTTCTGTATGGAGTTTGCTTGTTCTCCCCATGTTCTTGTGGGTTTTCCCCAAAATCCAAAGACATGCAGAACAGGTGAATTGGAGACACTAAATTTTCTGTCTGATCCAACTATTAGGTTATTTGTCCTTTTCTGCTGAATTAGCAAGGCCATGCTGCTACTAAAATCTGTTTTGTTCTCTTAACATATACTAACAATCACTATAATAACACAGGGTAAAGAGAAAGCCACTGTAACGGTCATGTCCTGTTTAGTTCCGTTTTCATGGGCTGTGTCCTAGAACAGCCATCTGTAGTGGTGGACTCCACCTAGGTCTCCCTGTCCATCAGTGTCACCGGAGCTTCTTGGTCCATCGGACATCGCCTGGTCTTCCCCATCTCCCTGCGTCACCTCAGTCAGTCGGGCTCAAAGGTCAACCTTGGCTCCTTCCTTCATCACAACCGCCGTGGGTCGTCTCCATCATGGCCATGTTCTGGGTCACTCTGGGATCTTGGCAGTCCGTTCCCTGGATCCTACCACCATCAGCTCCTCCCACCGTCATCGCCTCCATGGTCTCTCCCACCAGCTCATCCATGGCGGCTACCACCTTCTGCTCTTCCATTGTCTTCTTTGCCCATCTCTCTGCCTGCTTTTGCCAGCCCCCTGCCTGCCCCTTTCTCCAGCCCTTTGCCTTCTCGCCCACCTCCAAAAGCCACCACCATCCCTCCATCATCTTTTGTTTTGGCACGAAATGTCATTATCATGGACTTTTAGTTTACTTTCCATCACTTGTTCCTTTGTTCAGTTTCACACCATTATCTGTTGTCATGTTTATTCATTTAATGAGCTCAGCTGTTTGTCATTGTCTCATCATCAACTGTGTATTAATGTTCCTCTGTGCTCACTTCAGTGTCCGGTATTGTTCGTGTATGTGTGCTACATTCTGTTATGCTGCCTTACTGCATTGGATTTACCTTAGTTTGTTTTATTAAAGAATACCTTTTGTGGGCAAACATAGCAACTTCATTGAACAATTTCTTCTCTTCCATGTCAGTCTCTGACGAGCACCACGATGCATGCATGTGGTGGTACTGACGCAGGAGCCGGTGTTCTGACATGGAAAACTTTCAATCTGTGGCATGACAATATCTCAATCGATGCATCATGCAGCACAAGCTCTCCAGTTCTGTAGGAATTGCTTGGCACTGACGACATTTACACCACCAGCTCTCCATTGCTCTCCGTCTTCCAGAAGCTTGTGGCTGCGGTTGTGTTGCAGCCTCTTCCATCTCTCTCTTAGTTCATTGTCTGTATATTCTGGTTCAACTAAGTATGACTCGGCAAAAAATTGCAAGTCATCCTCTATGTCAAAATCTGCAGACATATTCTATGTCAGAACGTCGGCTCCTGTGTCAGCAGAACACACGCGTCGTGGTACTCTCGTGAAAGCGTGTTGGATACTGACACGGAACAGAGAAAAAAAATGTTGAATAAAGTTGTTATTTTTGGTGGGGTTTTAGTACAAAAGTATTCTTGTTGCTTCATAACATTACAGTTGAGCCACTGTATCACATGGACTTTTAACGATGCATTTACTACTGGGCTTTAAAAGTGGTGATTACATTGCAGCCTATCAGGAGTAATAAAGCTCTTGGATTTCATCAAAAATGAAATTATTTCATCTTCATTTGTGTTCCAAAGATTTACCAAAAGTCGTTAGAAAAAGTACGGGTTTAGAACGACATGAGGATGAGTAATTAATGACAGAATTTTTACTTTTGGGTGAACTATCCCTGTAAAAATGAAAAAGAAAACACTAAATTGGTTCAAGATTTGAGGAATGTTGTTCATCAGTTTTTATTGATGTGTCAAAAGGTTTTAAAAAATAAAATAAAATTTGTTATATTCTTAGTCTTTGGAAATATTACTTTAAAAATTTACTTTCAAAAAGTCATTCTTTATAATTCAGGAAACAACATGACAAATGTTTGTAGCTGGATATTATGCTGCATTCATGTCGTAATTGCCGTAAATAAAGCTCTGCATGCTTTCGAATTGCTCTTGCAGTACTTTGTCATACACCGATCGGTCTGCACAGTGCCGCTTCAAGTTGAACACCCCTTAAATCTGCAATGGTCAGGTGGTATAAGTCGTAGCTCTCAGAAAATTACTAGTTTACACATTGCAATTACTTTCTACACGCATGTGAAGGCTTTTTACAGTTCAGAAGCATTACGGTAATTACGGCATAGCGTGAACGCACCTTTACTGCAGTTTGTGTCATAAGTGAATAAGATGTGTAACTTTAATTTTATTAACTGATACAGTTTTAATTAGGCATTTTCAGTACAGAAAGGTAAGGCACAAGAGGACAAATCATTGACACTCATAATTTTTGATGTTCACAAACATTCACTCTTGTAAATACATATTTGAACCATTTCCTGTCAACAATGAAATATTTTTACAATTTCTTCTCCTTAGATTATAAAAATGTATTAAATTAAACCATTACATTTATTAATTTAGCAAACCACGCTACCGTTTGTTATCCAAACTTGTGGATAATATATGCCTCACTTCAAACCATATGAATCAGACATGACTGCATATCCATGTTAGTCATATAGAATGAATAGTTTGGAATATATCAACTGTATAGAATGAATTGCTTTGAATAGAGAGACTTGATTTTTCACAGTTTAGCTGTGAACTTCTCTCTTAAGCGGTAGACAATGGCGTGAGCATCATCAAAGGAGTCCGAGAGCGCGGACTGGACTCGACTCCTCCAGCTCAGAAGTTTGGGTCTGTTCTTCAGAACGTCCCTCCCGCTACCGAGGGGCTGAAAGAGACAATCAAATGATATCAAAGATTGTAGGCACATGAGTCTTTGGGTCTATTCATGTTTTTACATGTACAATTGTGGATGAATATTCGTTTTCGTCTTGATGAATGCTGCATTACTATGGAGGACCACAAGCGTCTCGGAAATAGTAAATATTGAGTCTGGTTGTTTTTGTTTTAATTTGAACTATATATATATATATATATATATATATACATATATATATATATATATATATATATATATATATATATATATATATATATATATATATATATATATATATATATTATATATATATATATATATATATATATATATATATATATATATATATATATATATATATATAGATAGATAGATTAATAGTAAGATAGATAGATAGATTAGTTAATACATTAATTTGGAAACAAATTTAGTATAGCTATGTTGTATTTTTATTGTACAATTAAATAGTATTAATTAATGCTCAATTACTTATTTACTAATGCTTTATTTAAATGCTTTATTACTATTTCAGTCACACTTGTGGTCCTCCATACACGACAGCCTCTAAATGCAGTCAACTCAAGCAGTGATTCACTTAACATTGTTAAAGTTACCATAAAATCTAATTTGGCTATTATTGTTTTGTTTTTTGTTTTTTAAGGAATGTAGCAGTATTTATTATAAATAATTTATCTGTGCACATCATTTTTTTTTTTTTATTCATGTGCCTTCATAATCTTTAATCAAAACATTTTCCCCTCCCTCTTGCATCTGGCGTGAGGGAGGGACAACCTGTCACTCACATGAGATCAACCAATAGTAAACCACAACCATCCAACAATCCAATCAATTCCCAATAGACAAAATCAAGTCCCGCCCTGTATTCTTCCTTGTTTGAGAAGTCGTTTCCCTTAGATAAAGATGGAAAAAAAGATTGCAACTTAAGTTTCATGCTGACTTTAAAAGCTCAAAATTAGATGGTTTTCTAATAGCAGTAACTTGTTCACTATTCACTACGTCATTATTTACTATGTTTAGCAGCTTTGAGTATTTACCTGCATGAGCTCACAAACTGCTAACAAGTCAGCCAATGAGATGTCATCACCGCACAGGAAGGCCTGTCTCTTCAGAAACATGTTTTCCAGCTTGTCTAGCGTGCCATCCAGGTCTGATAGTGCCTTTTCGAGCTTCGCAGGATTTGTTGGCTGTCCTGTCATGAGAGGCAGTAAAACCTGTACAGGAATAAAAAACCTGTGAAGTCTGCCAGAATGAAATGTTTTAAAGGATAAAAGGTAAATTAGGTTAAATCAGGGGTGGGCAATATACCGGTAGGCACGATTAACCGGTAGAAATTGCTGTTCCGTTCTGTGCGGTCTCAAAAGCTTATCGTTTGAATGCGTTTTCAAGCTTTGTGGTTAAAAACAAGTTTTAAACCATTCAATCGCAATAAGCAGTGAAAGATGACTTATTTTGGTATATGCAAGCGCTGTCACTGTTTTTGAGCCCACACACCTGAAGCGTACACACATACAAGCTGCTGCTCATACAGCATGTGAGTACTGAACTTAGTGTCTTACTGGGCTTAAAGTCAAATACACACACTCACATCTTTGCGAGTTTCCTCATAAACCGTGATTTATGTCTTAAGTGAACGTAAATGGTTGAGAAAGAAAATGCATGTGTACCAGTATATTAGATCAGCGCATTCACTCTTAAAGTGACAGCAGCCTAATAAATCTGCTTTGTTCTATTGTAGTTTTTTTTTTTTTTCTTCTTCTTCTAGTGCTTGTAGTTATTTCCTTTGTTCCTATTTTAATCACTGACTGGTTACTTCTTCAGTGAGCTTTTATTTAACTTATGTTAGTTAGGCTAGTATTAGTTTTTTAAAATTGGTGATGAGATTTATGAAATTTCATTTCAATTTTTATATCATACAAACCTTATTTAAAGCAATAAATAAAATGATTCATATTGTGATATAAGATTTTGGTCATATCGTCCACCCCTAGTTTAAATGGCTTTAAAAGTAAAAATATTCAATGTAGTTTCTCACTGAATATGATGTCATCATAACAGCATTTCTCTCATGAGTGTTTGCATGGTAATAGATATGAAAATGTTGATATGTTTGGTCTTGACGGAACAGATGTGCTATTGATCTGATTATTGCTGCTGCAGATCAAGCACGGGACTTTCTAATGCCGATACATACACGACACGCTGCTAGGGTGACCACCATCAAACAAACCAAATTTGGGACGATTACTAAGTTTGTGTGGGACAATGTGGGACATGTTACCGACACTAAAACATAACCTGATCTAAGTTAATAAAAACATTTGTATTATGCCTTTCAGCTGATAAAAATACATTGTTCTTTAGTGCCTCCCAGAAAACACAATTACATCACAATGTAACATAACATGTCTTTATTTTACATGTCATTTAAATTCTACATCACTGAGCCCAAAGGCAGCAGGCATCATGCATCATGGACGGGTGGTCACCCTACACGCTGCTGTGAGCAAGTAAGACATGCTGCTGCTGTACAATACAGCGTACATGAGTAGCAGATCTATACAGGTGGATCTGGGGAAGGTGGAGGGTTTCTCAGAGCACGCTGCAAACTGCTACAGAAAATGCTGACCAAATATTTGAAAGTTGAGCAGCAAGATCATTGGCTACTGATACAGCAGGAACCAATCAGCTGTGCCATATAAAGAATGATGTGATTGCAAGCAGACTGAGTTAATGACCTATCAGCCTAGAGTTTCATGACATAACTTTGTATGTATAATAATGTTTTTTATTACCTCATGCCAGAAGACTGTGGCAGCATGTAAACGTGTGTTTGCATGATGCCAGGCTGTGTATTCATCCACTCGCGCTCTTTTCTCTGGCAGTTTGGGGTACCAGTGATCAGGGACAGCATAGGTTGTCGCCAGATACTTCAATATGGCGTCACTGTGACAGAGGACGATAAATAATAGTATAGGTTATGCTACTAAAAGCAATAATAATTTAAATTTTAAACTTCCAAGTGCTCTTTTTTTTTTCTTACTACACTCTCTCTTTACCTCTCAGTCAGAACAAATCCATTGTCCTCCAGCACTGGCACTTTCTGCATGGGGTTGAGTTTGGTGAACTCAGGTGTCTTCTGCTGCCCTACAGTTTCGTGGCATTAAAGTTGTGAATGGTTAATGTAGAATAAAGTTCAGTAAAGAGTTGTGCGCTTATCCGAGTGTATCTCAGGGTCAGCTCTCCCGTCTCTGCAGGACGTCTACACCAAACGCTGCAAAGGCAGAGCTACTAAAATCATCAAGGACTCTAATCACCCTGCAAACCCTCATTTCACGCTGCTGCCATCTGGTAGCGCTTCCGAGCCTGATGGCCAAAACTGAGAGACTCAGGAGGAGCTTCTTCCCCAGGCCATCAGACTCCTGAACTCAGTCACTTAACATCACGTGACCATCGATACACTGACATTGCACTGCACTTTCTGTTCTCGTTGTTACTGTGTAACAACCTGTTATAAACCTGGTTGCACATTATACTCTTTTGTTAACCACATATTTATAAGTCTACAGTTTACTCACTGCACAGTCTACTCCACTTATTTTATTCCACTTCTTTATTTTTTTTACTTTTTTCTACTTGACTTGATTATTTATCATTCTACAGATATATATATATATATATATATATATATATATATATATATATATATATATATATATATATATATATATATATTTTTTTATTCTATTTCTATATAATTTCCTCCTTGTGTTTTTAACTGTGAATTTGCACTGTCCATGGAGCGGACCTGTTTACATTTCACTGCCGGTTGTATATTCTGTATATAACTGTGTATGTGACAAATAAAACTCTTGAATCTCTTGAATCTTGAATTAAGTTAACATTAAATGTATACAACGTTCTGAAATAAATACAGGACTATATAAATCGGCAGGATAACCTTTGCACAGGCTTGGATTCAAGCCAGCTGGACTTTACAAATGCATTGCACAGTCTCCACTGAACAAATTCCTCACAATAATGCTGCTCACCTTTTCGTATCGCAGTGTGTTCCACCGTATGTGGGATTTTGTTGTGTTTCAGGAATATTAGCACAGCCCTGCATGGCTGCGACATGAGATCTAAATAAGCTTTCACTGCCTGTCTGCCAGCCATAGTCAACTGTCTGCAAGTGTGCCCCCTTGTAATGTAGTGACAGAACCAACACACGTACTCCTGCTCTGCCAAACGTCACTGGTGTTCGACAGTCCAATCACAAGCTGCTTAAAGAAAATGACACAACTGTGTCTTCCTGCAGGGCGCGGATGGTGGCTCACAAACGCACCGTAACCGAGGACGTTGTCTCATTTGACACATTTGTACACTAAAATAGTGTATTATTTTAAATATAGTTCATTGATTAAAATTGACATTCGTCTCCTGTAATCTCTATAAAATAATAATTAAATAAAGTAATGGTAAACGACAGTGTTTGGTCAATCCTTATCAGCGTTGAGAAAAGTAACCGATACCACGTGGAATAATTTTCGTCTGAAAAATGACACTGCGATACTTTTGATTAAACAATATTGATTATTATTGCTAAATTAAATAAATAAATAATCCATCCCTGATTCTAAAAAAAATACAAACCTTTCTGCATTTGTGAAAACATATTTTATTTAACGTCATAGTTTTCTATTTTTTGTTGACATTAAAATGAAGTAATGATTGTGATTATTTTTAGAGTATAAAAATATATGCAAACTTTAAGAATGTTGAGAATAAAAGATAACTGACTGTGGGGGGATACAAAGCATTATGCTTTATGCAACATTTCCTTTATTGTCTATTTTTGTTGACATTCAAATAATTTCAAGCATGATTCATTCAGTGATTTCATGAGATGCATGTTTCTTGCTTAAGGTCATAATATGGATCCATTTTACAGAATTCGAGATCATACAAGTACACTGATTCGAAATAGTTAATATTTTTCCATATTCATTTCTTTAAAACACCCAAGATGTGCTAATACTATTGAAAGTCCCTCATCATGTGACTCCCATTGATGTAAAAGACAGTATTAATTTTGAAGGCACATGATTTAGTGCAGTCTGTGTGTGTGAACTGATCACATGCTTACAAATCACTATACTATATAGCACAGTATTACTTGTTCAACATAAGTATCTTTATTTCAGATATTTGCTGCTCTCACATTTCCATGCATTTTTGTCACATTTCATGCATGCAAATGCACTGACTTTATAACGCCCTTTCAAATAGCCTATTAAAATACAGAGCTTTGTGAATGTATTGTGTGTTTTACATTGGTGTGGACAGTAGAGGGCCCTCAGTACCATTGGCAGCAATGAGCTTCTTTCTAGAGCGAAACTCGTTCTGAATCTCCAGAAATGTCTTGTTCTTGGTCTCTGGGACCACAAAGAAGATGTACGTGGCCACCAAGCAACAGATAACGAGGAAAACAAGGAAGCAGTACTGCTTTAGGCCATTCTGGGGGAGAGAAAGAAAAATGTACATTGTAAAAAAAAACTAAAAAAAGCCTTTAAATTCACTTTTTAAATATCAATCATTAAAAAAGTATCTTGTACAAACACAGTTGCTTTGTGAAATTCTGAATAATAAATCTTGGGTAACCCTTTTTAGTATAATAGCACCACATTTTGTGTAAACCTGCCCCACTCATGCAGCCCTGTGTCAGAAGGGAAGGTCAACCATATGCACTGCTCTAAAACAGATGAGATGAAAAAATGCATTTGTATATACCACAATAAATGGGAAGATCATGCCGATGAAGAAGAAAGAGGTCCAATTGATAGAGCCACCAATCATGTATGCAGCAGGCCGATCGGTTTGGGTAAACAGCTCTGTTGTTAAAATGTTTGTCACACCACCTACAGCACAAAGCACAGGTATCACTGATCAAACTAGTGTGTGTCAATGCACCATAATTATGTATGTTATGTATGTAATATGTAATTCTTTCTTTTTTTTTTTTTTTACTCATTCATTCACCTGGTCCAAGGCCAAAGCTGAGGATGAAGGCAAAAACACAGATCATACTAAGGTAGGGAACCCAAGGGCTGGACTCCTGTGAGGGAGACACAACAAACACACATTGATAAATTGCTTTTCACAATATGTATTATAAAAAGCTCTAGAAACAAACTTGAATTGAAAACATTAAATTAAATCAACATTCAAATGTTTGAAACAAATATTAAAATCTCAAACTTTATGCCATTTTTCAACGTTATGTAACTTCATACAGTATGACTCTAGTTTATTGAGACATTTGATAGACTTTAAAACAATAAAGGTTCTTTATTGGCATTGGTTGCACTGCACAAACGGTTCAGTATGTAACGGAGGCCAGTAAAAGCTGTGCAAGTCAACCTCACTCCCCTGGCCTCAAGAGGCGCACTGATACTAAAGGCTGCGGTCTTTACACTCTCAAAATAAATGTGCCAAAATTGGGGTATAACAGTTTGTGACTGGGGTAGTACCCTTAAAAGGGACATGTGGGTGTGCAATCAGTTTGGGGAAAAATTAAAGGTATCAGTGGTTCTCAACCACATTCCTGGAGGCCCACCAACAGTGCACATTTTGTATGTCTCCTCAATCAAACACACCTGATTCAAGTCATCACCTCATTAGTAGTGACTCCAAAATCTGATGTGGGTGTGTCAGCAAAGGAGACATGCAAAATGTGCACTGTGGGTGGGCCTCCAGGAACGTGGTTGGGAACCACTGATATAAATAGATAAGGTACAAATTAGTCTTTTACGGTTACAGCCCAGTGACAACCTGTTTTCACATTTTCTCTGACAGTGTAGTGTTAACGCGCCCACCTCCCCTGCCAGAAAGACTTAATCCCACTCATTGTGGTGTGAGTAGAACCAGAGAGTTAATATTTAGATCATTAAAGTGCTCTTTAGGTCTTTTAGAACTTTTCAGTGAAAGATTATTTGGGGAACCAAAAATTGTTCTTCTATAGCATTGCTGCAAAATCCCCCTTTAGGGTATAATAACATATTGATGGTGCACAAAATAAATATATTGAGAAAAACATTAAATATATTTTAAAGTAAATTATATTATTAGCATATACAATTTCTTATAAAGTATCAGGTCACTATTAACCTGAAAAGTCAGTGCGATGGTGAAACAAACACAACACAGGCTCATGAGAGAGTATCCACCGATAATCAGAGCTCTTCTTCCCAAAGACTCAATCAGAAGACCCTGAAACACACACACACACACACACACACACACACACACACACACACACACACACACACACACACACAAATTCCTGTGTTAGAAACACCTTTAACATCTTGTGCATATAGTGTAATTTTCTAAAATCTTCATATAACTAATTCTAAAGGCTGAAGCACAGTTTGTCAGCTCAGCACTATGTGATTTGTGGGGAAATATTTTATGCCAAAAAAATGCTTTCTGAGATTAACAACGACTTTGAGCTGGTATACAAATCCCAGACTTACACACGTCAGTGCAGTGATGCACTCACAAGCTCCGGTTCCCACTGTAGCGTACGGAATCTTGTCAGCTGGAATTCCAGCCTGGGTGAACACGTAGTCTGCATAGAAATAAATCTGAAGGGAGAGAAATCTCTATCAACTGGGGTCGCATGGACACATGGGCACAGATCTATATTTGTGTGACTTTGAACAATGACAATACATTTTCAAGGTCAAAAATCCAGTCATTTTCAATAGGAAATTTCATTTTCAAGGTAATCGCATGAATTTGAATTGTTTTTAACCCTCAGGTTGTGTTTGGGTCATTTTGACCTGGAGTTATAGTGAATGTTATTACATTAGACTAAAACTTACTAACTTTACTCTCAGGGTATAACTACTTCCCAAAATGTGAGGGTTTTTTTGTGATTTTTTTTTATATTTTTGCCCTGTTACACTGGTGTTGGTCAAAAATAGTTAAACACAGCGGTCGTGCGCCATCAGCCCATTTCATGGCACGGTTTCAAGGCCGCAACAAAGGATGTGTTAAAGCGGACATAAGGCCGTGATATTAGGGAGAGCCTATACTACAGCCATAACGAAAGCCAAATTTAGAGCAAATACAGCTTTATTAATTCATGTGCATCCGTATTCTCGCTTTCTTCACATGATGCACAAATGAAATAAGTTATGGTATATAAACCGGAAATTTCATGTGCTCATGCGAAAGTTTCTTGTGAGCACGCAAAAGTTTAGTTCAGGGGCTCTGTGTGTGTAATGCTGCTTCCACGTGCTATCGTAAATGCTAGTTAAAAAAATTGGACAAGAACGCTCTCTCAAGTCAAAACTTGAATGCGATGAGCTTGTAATCACGATTTCAGAAGTGGGGAGTAGGACATTTTTCTTAAGTCATGATTACAAGCTCATTGCATTCAAATTTTACAGGTGATGTCGCTAAAAGGTAAACACTGGAGCGAACGCAGTATGGAGGATGATGACATCACATCGTCTGGCAAGATAAATGTTCCCAGACAAGCTACAAAGGACATAATATTATGCATAATACAAACCCGATTCTATAAAATTTGGGACACTGTACAAATTGTGAATAAAAACAGAATGCAATGATGTGGAAGTTTCAAATTTCAATATTTTATTCAGAACACAACATAGATGACATATCAAATGTTTAAACTGAGAAAATATATCATATTAAGGGAAAAATAAGTTGATTTTAAATTTCATTGCATCAACACATCTCAAAAAAGTTGGGACAAGGCCATGTTTCCCACTGTGTGGCATCCCCTCTTCTTTTTATAACAGTCTGCAAACGTCTGGGGACTGAGGAGACAAGTTGCTCAAGTTTAGGAATAGGAATGGTGTCCCATTCTTGTCTAATACAGGCTTCTAGTTGCTCAACTGTCTTAGGTCTTCTTTGTGGCATCTTCCTCTTTATGATGCGCCAAATGTTTTCTATGGGTGTCAGATCTGGACTGCAGGCTGGCCATTTCAGTACCCGGATCCTTCTTCTACGCAGCCATGATGTTGTAATTGATGCAGTATGTGGTCTGGCATTGTCATGTTGGAAAATGCAAGGTCTTCCCTGAAAGAGACGACGTCTGGATGGGAGCATATGTTGTTCTAGAACTTGGATATACCTTTCAACATTGATGGTGCCTTTCAAGATTCAAGATTCAAGAGTTTTATTTGTCACATACACAGTTATATACAGAATATACAACCGGCAGTGAAATGTAAACAGGTCCGCTCCATGGACAGTGCAAATTCACAGTTAAAAACACAAGGAAGAAATTATAATAGAAATAGGATATAAAAAAGTACTATATATATATATATATATATATATATATATATATATATATAGAATTATAAATAATCAAGTCAAGAGAAAAAATATATATATATAAATAAGGATAAAGTGGAATAAAATAATTGAAGTAGACTTATAAATAATCAGTGAGTAAACTGTAGACTTATAAATATGTGGTTAACTTAAAATGTATAAAGAGTATAATGTGCAAAACAGGTTTATGACAGGTTGTTACACAGTAACAACGAGAACAGAAAGTGCAGTGCAATGTCAGTGTATCGATGTTTATCCTGACGTGAAGTCACGTGATGTTAAGTGACTGAGTTCAGGAGTCTGATGGCCTGGGGAAGAAGCTCCTCCTGAGTCTCTCAGTTTTGGCCATCAGGCTTCGGAAGCGCTTACCAGATGGTAGCAGCGTGAAATGAGGGTTTGCAGGGTGATTAGAGTCCTTGATGATCTTGGTAGCTCTACCTTTGCAGCGCTTTGGTGTAGACGTCCTGCAGAGACGGAGAGCTGACCCTGAGATACGCCGGATAAGCGCACTACTCTTTGCAGGGCTTTGCGGTCATGACTGGTGCTGTTCCCATACCACGCTGTGATGCACTGAGTTAAAACACTTTCTATCGCCCCTAAATAGAAAGTTTTCAGGATAGCTGGTGAAACCCTGAATTTCCTCAGCTGGCGCAGGTGGTACAGTCTTTGCCTGGCTTTTTCACCTGTGTCTGAATGTGAGCAGTCCAGGTCAGGTCCTCGGAGATGTTTACTCCCAGGTACTTGAAGCTGCTCACTCTCTCTACTGGTGACCCGCTGATCATGAGGGGGAGTATGTCCGTTGCTGTCTCTTCCTTAAGTCCACAATCATTTCTTTGGTCTTGCCAACATTCAGAGAGAGACAGTTGTCCTGGCACCATGATGTTAGATGCTCCACCTCGTCCAAGTATGCCGCCTCATTGTTGTTGGAAATGAGGCCCAGGACAACAGTATCATCAGCAAATTTGATGATAGAGGTGGAGCTGTGTGTGGACAAACAGTCATGCATGTAGAGAGAGTAGAGCAGGGGCTCAGGACACAGCCCTGTGGAGCTCCCACACTCAGGGTGATGGAGGTGGAGGTGGACTGGCCTATTCTCACCACCTGAGGCCTGCCAGTGAGGAAGTCCTCAATCCAGTGGCAGAGAGAAGGATTCAGGCCGAGATCCAGGAGTTTGGAGGTTAGCTTGGTGGGAACTATGGTGTTAAAGGCTGAGCTATAGTCAATAAATAGCAGTCTTACGTAGTTCCCACTTTTGCTGTCGATGTGAGTGAGGGAGGAGTGGAGGACATGAGAGATGGCATCTTCAGTCGATCTATTGGGACGATAGGCAAACTGAAGAGGGTCCAAAGTGTCAGGAATGAAGGCGCAAATGGTGTTTTTAATGAGTCTCTCAAAGACCTTCATGACTATAGACGTGAGAGCCACTGGACGATAGTCATTTAGGCAAGAGGGTTTACTGTTCTTAGGGACAGGGATGATGGTGGATTTTTTGAAGGAGGTGGGGACCACAGATGTAGCGAGGGACTCATTAAAGATAGATGTAAACAACCCGGTGAGCTGATCAGCACAGGACCGCAGAACACGACCTGAAATACCATCCGGCCCGGCAGCTTTCCTGACGTCCACACGCTTGAGTGCTCTCCAAACTTCATCCTCCGAGACAGAGATCACGTGATTGTTGCTGCTCTGAGTAATTTCTCTAACGCGCCACTTGGCGGAGTCGCGTTGCCGCGGTTACAGTCAAAGCGAGCATAGAAAGAGTTTAACTCGTTCACGAGCAACGGATCAACGCTTGCCTCTGCAGAGGATTTAGATCCAAAGGAGCAGATGGACCTCAGACCTTGCCACATGCGCCGCGAGTCGTTGAGTTGGAAATGAGACTCCACTCGGTCTTTATAACGGAGTTTTGCGGCTTTAACTGCTCGTCTGAGAGCATAACAGGACGATCTGTATTCATTCATATTCCCTGAATGGAGACCGGCGTTGTAAGCAGCAGTGCGTGCGTTCACTGCCGCGCGGATTGAATTGTCCACCCACGGTTTCTGATTTGAGAAGGACGTTATTGTTATTGTTTGCGTGGCTTGCTCTGTAAGCGTGTTGATGAAGCAAAGCGCCACGTCTGTGAACTCGCTTACGTCAGCTGAACTTCCAGATGTGTAAGCTGCCCATGCCACACGCACTCATGCAACCCCATCCCATTAGAGATGCAGGCTTCTGAACTGAGCGCTGAGAACAACTTGGGTTGTCCTTGTCCTCTTTAGTCCGGATGACATGGCGTCCCAGTTTTCCAAAAAGTGCTTCAAATTTTGATTGGTCTGACCATAGAACAGTTTTCCACTTTGCCACAGTCCATTTTAAATGAGCCTTGGCCCAGAGAAAACGCCTGCGCTTCTGGATCATGTTTAGATATGGCTTCTTTTTTGACCTATAGAGATTTAGCCGGCAACGGCGAATGGCACGGTGGATTGTGTTCACGACAATGTTTTCTGGAAGTATTCTTGAGCCCATGTTGTGATTTCCATTACAGTAGCATTCCTGTATGTGATGCAGTGCCGTCTAAGGGCCCGAAGATCACGGGCATCCAGTATGGTTTTCTGGCCTTGACCCTTACGCACAGAGATTGTTCCAGATTCTCTGAATCTTTGGATGATATTATGCACTGTAGATGATGATAACTTCAGACTCTTTGCAGTTTTTTCTCTGAGAAACTCCTTTCTGATATTGCTCCAGTATTTTTGGCCGCAGCACTGGGGGAATTGGTTATCCTCTGCCCATCTTGACTTCTGAGAGACACTGCCACTCTGAGAGGCTCTTTTTATACCCAATCATGTTGCCAATTGACCTAATAAGATGCAAATTGGTCCTCCAGCTGTTCCTTATATGTACATTTAACTTTTCCGGCCTCTTATTGCTACCTGTCCCAACTTTTTTGGAATGTGTAGCTCTCATGAAATCCAAAATGAGCCAATATTTGGCATGACATTTCAAAATGTCTCACTTTCAACATTTGATATGTTATCTATATTCTATTGTGAATAAAATATAAGTTTATTAGATTTGTAAATTATTGCATTCGTTTTTTATTCATAATTTGTACAGTGTCCCAACTTTTTTGGAATCGGGTTTGTACATTGATATACTGAGTGAGTTTATCAGCTTCGAGAAATCCAGGTTGGAAACAGTTTGTAATCGTGTGGTGTGGAAATGCAACTAAATGACTATGATTTCCCAATAAAATCATATCCTATTATAAACTGTTGTCGATTATGTTATGATGAACAGTGTTAGGATAGAATGATTTATGCGTTTGGGTTTTTCTGTAAGTTTAAGCATGTGTCTTATATTGTCTAAAAACAGCATCAATTTTTATGTATAGTTTTATTTTTTTTTATAACTGAAACCTAAAAAAACGTTTCTGAAATGTGCATTTGTGCTGTTCTCTTCTGTATCTCTTGGTTTGATATTTTATCTAATGCAATGACATTCATATATTTACTTTTTAATAGTGCTTAAAGTGTCTAAATAATGTTTGGGTCTACTGTACATGGTTCAGATTTGACTATCTCACATGACATTCCAGAAAAGCTTTTAAGTATGTGTGCCAAATCACTTTCATGCCCATTATATGAGCTGAGATAAATGTCACAGCCTCAAAGATGAAATCTAAACAATTTCATTTTTTCTCCCCATTTTATAATCATTTGCTTTGAGAAGAGATCAGGGTTTAAGCCACAGCAGGCCGGTCACATGCCATTTTGGAGGAAGGGTGTGTTATTTGTGTTTCAATAGTGCACATATTAATCGTTTTATATTTCAAGCCATTAATATGAAGTTATTGTTTCTGGATGTCTGAGTGATATACACACCGCATTGATGCCGTTGAGTTGCTGGGACATGTGAATCACAAAGAGGGTCAGTAGCTGCCAGCGAAGACTGCTGTCTTTAAAAAGCTCCCAGGGCTTCTTGGGTTTAATGCCGACCGAGCTGTCCCTCTCTCGCTCTATGTCCTCCTTCTCTCCATGGTACTTTTCCGGCCCATGGAACCACATTAGAGCTGAAAGAAAGTGGCAAAGGGCATAACATTCCTTTACTCACGAGATTCTCTTCTCCTCGCTTCTGTTGTTGGTTACGGCTCAACTGGTTGGATTTAGCTTCCTACAGTACAGAGTTCTCATGTCACGACATCTGCTCAAGAGTGATCATGTCAATGAGATTTTTCGCTTCAGTCTTGAAATGTTTTAATTTTTGGTTATACACAGCTGAGATGAGATCATTATCTTCACTTCAGTGGAATCATGCGTTTAAATGTGTCTTATGACCTTGCTTGCATGAAAAACAGATTAAAAACAAGCAGACATTTTTGACCAGTCATTTCCTGGCGTGAAATCATACATGCTGATAATGTGGTTTGTTTACCTGGTTGTTGATTATCTACTATATCTTCATCCATTCATTCATTAAAAAAAAAAAAAAAGTTCAGTTAAATGCAACCTTACCAGGCAGTATTTCTGAATTATCACATGAAGAACACTGGTAAAGTTTGTAGAACAGTTGATATTTCATTCTGATATTTTCAAACTTAATTTGCCATATCAGTCCCTATTTAGTACGATTTTGCTTTTTTTAAGAAACTAGTGCATTTGTTCAGCTAGGATGCATTTAATCGATTAAAAGCGACAGTAAAGACATGTATAAAGTTACAAAAGATAATAAATAAATGCTATTATTGTTAACTTTCTATTCATCAGAAAATCCTGATTAAAAGAAAGTGCCACAAAAATATTAAGCTGCCGTTTCACAACATTGATAATAATCATAAATGTTTCATGAGCAGTAAATCATCATGTTAGAATGATTTCTGAAGGATCATGTGACACTGAAGACTGGAGTAATGATGCTGAAACATCACAGGAATAAATGACATTTTAAAATATATTCAAATAGACAAAACACTTATTTTAAATTGTAATTATATTTCACAATATTACTCTTTTTACTTTCTTTTTTTATCAAATAAATGCAGCCTTGCTTACTGTCCCCAGACTTTCGGTATTTCTTTAAGTGACCTCAGCAATCCATCAACTGATTCCACAAAAAGTATTATTTATTTTGGAGGAAAGCAGAGAGACAACAGGAAAGCTAAGGACAAATACGTTGAGCTTTATCACTATCTTTAACAAAAATTAAAATGTTTATTAATGGGTATATCCGATCCAACCACATGCCATTAGCACTACAACACCTTCTTTATTTAAACAATATTGTGCAATTGCAAACACAGTTATTAAACCATTCCGTACCCTTTGTGCTAGCGACATCATCTCCACGGTCGATGAACAGGTAGCGAGGGCTCTCAGGGAACCAGGGCAGAATCAGCAGCTGCATTATGGCTGGAATACAGATGGTGGACAAGAGTATGGGCCAGTACTCCTCCTTACCTAACAACTCACTGACAAACACACACACACAGAGAGAGAGAGAGAGAGAGAGAGAGAGAGAGAGAGAGAGAGAGAGAGCCTTAAAACCTTTACTTCATGTTGATTTAGTGAAGAGGAATCTTTTTTATGCTACACTACCGGTTTAAAATTTTATTTAATCAAAAATACAATAAAAACTAAAATATTTAACTATTTTGAATATGAAAAGCTGAATTTTCCTCCAGTCTTAAGTGTACATAAGGCTATTTTTCTGTTACTTGAGCTTGGAAACCTTCCTATTATCAGACATTTTGAGTTGAGGAATAAATTAAATGGGTGATAAAAATACCTGGGGTATTTTCTGTCAATTAAAACGTTTACTTTTATGTGATGCTGCATCCACTTTGGCATGTGGCAGTATAAAGTCAAAGATTGTTGTAGTCAAAGATTGCATGTTTGCTTGAACCAATGTGCGAGAACCAATGAGGTTCATTCTCATGTCACGCATTATGTTTGAGCTTCAGCGAGAACCAATGAGGTTAATTCTTGTGAAACGCAACACGTTTGAGCTTCTCAAGAACCAATGAGGTTCATTCTCGTGTTACGCATCACATTTGAGCTTCAGCAAGAACCAATGAGGTTAATTCTTGTGAAACGCAACACGTTTGAACTTCTCAAGAACCAGTGAGGTTCATTCTCATGTTACGCATCACGTTTGAGCTCCAGCAAGAACCAATGAGATTAATTCTCATGTTACGCAGCACGTTTGAGCTTCAGCGAGAACCAATGAGATTCATTCTCATGTTACGCATCACGTTTGAGCTTCTCAAGAACCAATGAGGTTCATTCTCGTGTTACGCAGCGCGTTTGAGCTTCAGCAAGAACCAATGAGGTTCATTCTCGTGTTACGCAGCACGATTGAGCTTCAGCAAGAACCAATGAGGTTCATTCTCATGTTACGCATCACGTTTGAGCTTCAGCGAGAACCAATGAGGTTCATTCTCGTGTTCGCGATCACGCTTGAGCTTCAGCGAGAACCAATGAGGTTCATTCTCGTGTTACGCATCACGTTTGAGCTTCAGCAAGAACCAATGAGGTTCATTCTCGTGTTACGCATCACGTTTGAGCTTCAGCGAGAACCAATGAGGTTCATTCTCGTGTTACGCAGTACATTTGAACTTCAGAAAGAACCTATGAGGTTCACTCTCGTGTTACGCATCACGTTTGAGCTTCTGCAAGAACCGATGAGGTTCACTCTCGTGTTACGCAGCACGTTTAAGCTTCTGCAAGAACCAATGAGGTTCACTCTCGTGTTACGCATCACGTTTTTGAGCTTCAGCAAGAACCAATGAGGTTCACTCTCGTGTTACGCATCACGTTTTTGAGCTTCAGCAAGAACCAATGAGGTTCATTCTCGTGTTACGCAGTACATTTGAACTTCAGAAAGAACCAATGAGGTTCATTCTCGTGTTACGCATCACGTTTGAGCTTCTGCAAGAACCGATGAGGTTCACTCTCGTGTTACGCAGCACGTTTAAGCTTCTGCAAGAACCAATGAGGTTCACTCTCGTGTTACGCATCACGTTTTTGATCTTCAGCAAGAACCAATGAGGTTCATTCTCGTGTTACGCATCACGTTTGAGCTTCAGAAAGAACCAATGAGGTTCATTCTCGTGTTACGCAGCACGTTTAAGCTTCTGCAAGAACCAATGAGGTTCACTCTCGTGTTACGCATCACGTTTGAGCTTCAGCAAGAACCAATGAGGTTCATTCTCGTGTTACGCATCACGTTTGAGCTTCAGAAAGAACCAATGAGGTTCACTCTCATGTTACGCATCACGTTTAAGCTTCTGCAAGAACCAATGAGGTTCATTCTCGTGTTACGCATCACGTTTGAGCTTCAGAAAGAACCAATGAGGTTCATTCTCGTGTTACGCATCACGTTTGAGCTTCAGCGAGAACCAATGATGTTCATTCTCGTGTTACGCAGTACATTTGAACTTCAGAAAGAACCAATGAGGTTCATTCCTGTGTGCGTTTTCTTCAGAAAATTTGGAGTAAACTGCTCAATTCATATGGATTAGTTTTACGACCTCTTTATGTGCTAAAGTGGTAATTGTGTAGACAGTCAGCTTATGCTATACCTTCCTGTTATGCTTTATGTGGTGTTAATGCCTTTGTTAATTACTTGAGGCCAATCACTTGTCCTGTTAAGATTCCCCCGGTAATGAAGATGGAAGTTCCCATGGCCATGGCTCCACGCAGAGCTCTCGGTGCGATCTCACCAATATACAGAGGCTGCACACATATTGCGATACCTGTCATTCAAATGAGATGTCAATTATGGGATCACAAACAAATCATGCTCATAATGTTTTGCAACTTATTTAATTCAATAAGCTTCTCGTTTATGTTTAGTCATTTAGAAGATATATGCAAATGAGGAAAAACACATGCAATTTATCATAAAGGCACCAACAAATTCTTAATCCTTGCTTAATAAAAGTATTAAAAAGTTTTAACTATATAGTGTATGATATTAATGTTGATTGAATAAAAAAAAATAAAAAAAAGATTTCACTAATTTAACGTGCTTTAAATCATGAGATACCTGCGTTTACTCCTGTCAGGAAGCGTCCAATGATTAAAAGCTCAAAAGTGCTAGTAGGATAACTCAAGCCCATGAAAAAAGCAGCCAACAGAGCAAAGGTGTTGTTAAATAATAGTGTCCCTTTCCTGAAAAAAATAGTAAAATGAATCTCAAGATTAATGTCCCTAAAAACTTCATTTGGTTCACATTCTACAGTATTTTTGTCTTCCGTTCACCTTCCAAATCTAATGGCCAGAGTTCCCCCAACGGACGCTCCCACGAGTCCACCAAGAGTGAATATGGACACTATGGTGGACCAGAGGAGAGTGAGCACCTGTGTGGAGATTTCAGTGTTGTAGCGCTCTGTCCATGTCTGATTAATGAAGTTCTGTATAGCCTGATAGAAAACACACAAGCGAAAGGAATAAATACTCTCTTACGTGAAAGCAAAGGGTGCATTTAAAGTTGCAGTAAGCAATTTCTGAGAAACACTACTGTTGATATTTAAAATCGACAACCAAAACTTGGATATTAGTAACATGGACAATCACAATATTTTATTAAAATATTTTCTTTCATGTTTCATAGAAGAAAGAATGTCTTAGAATGTTAATTGCTAATCTAGGGTAATGTATGAACATTGTGAAACATGGTTAAACTTGACCCTGGGTTAACAATTAAAAAGTGCAAAAAGCCCAAATGTGGGTTTTGCATTTTTAGCAAAAATGTGACCGGGACCAAAATCCATATTCACGTAATATATTAACTAACTACAGATTTCATGTGACTTTATTCTGATGAGCTACTACAATCATAACTTATACATCACACACACATGCACACTACTGTCTTTGACTTAATGTGACAGTACAATGCATATTATACAAAGGCTGCTAAACCTGCTAAATCTAAACACAAACAGGCAACACAAACACTTCATAAAGTCAATAATCAGGTAAAGACTTGATGCACAAGTTCACACATTTCTTACCTTGGTAGGTGCATTTATGATAGATATATTGTACCCATACTGAAAGGTTCCACCAATGCCAGCCGCCCAGACAGCCAGAAGAAGAGACTTACTGGGAACCTGTAGTTATTAACACAAAAGGCATGTTCAGATTCAGTGTCATCATTTTAAACATATGCATATAAAGTCTAGGCCTACAATATATTTCATATAAAATGCATGGTAGTGGGTAGGCTTTATATCGGTCAATAAATGATTATCTAAAATGCTTGTAATAGAAGGAAATGTTGTTTTGCCTCACCAAACTCAAATCTTACAAGCTCTTAATGCCTAACCACTGGCCTAGTTTAGACTCCTCTTCAAATAACAAAAAGGCATTATTATTGTTAAACTAAGGCCACAATAATTCCAAGCAGCACAAATTAAGGGGATTATTTATTATTATTATTATTATTATTATTATTATATTATATATATATTATGTGTGTGTGTGTGTGTGTGTGTGTGTGTGTGTGTGTGTGTGTGTGTGTGTGTGTGTGTGTGTGTGTGTGTGTGTGTGTGTGTGTGTCCTGGTAAACCCTACATTATGAGGACGAAATGTCCCCACAAAGATGGCAATATCCGAAGTCCTTGTCCTTGTGGGGACATTTTTTGATCCCCATGAGGAAAACATCTTACATTTACATTTATGCATTTGGCAGATGCTTTTATCCAAAGCGACTTACATTGCATTCAAGGTACGCATTTTTACATTTTGTCAGTTCTTGCTTTCCCTGGGAATCGAACCCATGAGTTCTAGCACCACGCTCTTATTGTTTGAGCTACAGGAAACCAAGGAAACAGGACCCATCTAGGTTTAGGGGTAGGGGCAGTGTAGGGGGATAGAAAATATGGTTTGTACAGTATAAAAACCATTACATCTACACACGTGTGTGTGTGTGTGTGTGTGTGTGTGTGTGTGTGTGTGTGTGTGTGTGTGTGTGTGTGTGTGTGTGTGTGTGTGTGTGTGTGTGTGTGTGTATTCAGAAGTGATTTTAATCTAAACTTGCTCTTAACAACTAATATTTATATTGGTTAGGAGTAAATGCGGAAAACTGCAGCACTGCAAATATATTAAAAAAACATATATATATATGGTAACACTTTACAATAAGGTCTCATTTGTTAGCATTAATTAATGCTTTAGCTAACACAAACTATATATTTGGTAAAGAATGTATTAAACTGTTAAATCGAATTGTTCATGTTAGTTCACGGTGCATTAAATAATGTTAACAAATATGAATTAGCAAATGTTGAAATGAACATTAAGATTAATAAATGCTTTAGAAGTATTGTTTATCGTTCATGTAAACTAAATAATGGTGGAACCTTATTGCAAAGTGTTACCAAATATATGCATATCCAAAAATGCAACAAATGTACAATAATCTAAAATAAAAATGAATGCAATATGCAAGACAACTTCACGTAATATCCATCACTGTTCATTATAACTAGTGCTGAGTAGTATACTGTAACCTGCTGGTACTGAGTATTTGTAATAATAATATTAATAATAATAATAAAATGATATGTCTTTCAAAAATTCAAAACTACAAGGACAATTTTAAGCATACCTTTATTTGTTGAACAGGTTCTTTGAAGTCTTTAAGTAAAGGTTGATATTCCTTAAGCTCTCCATTTTCTTTGCCCATTTTTGAAACTTGTCCAAAATATTTTAACATTTCACTTAATATCCCAAACGTCTCTTAATCACGGATTCAGAGTATCTCTGAAATGTGAACTCATCCTAGGACAGAACTGCTCTAGATGAGGGGCATACAGATATACTAGCAGAAATACAATCATGCTGTTGTCCACATGAACAGTGAAAACTGCATGCATGGGTTGAGAGTTGATTCAGGATGAAATTCCCTTTAGAGCCCAGAGAAGCTCTGTAGGACGCCTTTGGGATATTTTTGTCTTTTAACACATGCATGTCAATTGCTTTTCCACACTCAGTCCTGTAGATAATGCACTGAGAGCCCTTGTGGTGGACCGTAAAATCAAAATTCAATTGAAAGCTTACCTTTCTACTTAAAGTCGTAGACTCTTCTGGCTCATTCATTTTAAGTTCATTCATTAATAGCAACTTTAGAGTGCGAAAGAAAGAAGTTTATTCCATCATGTCTTCTAGGTCTCACTGCAAAGATTAACTTTGAAGGGGCGGTAGGTCTGTGTGCATTCATTAGAGCAATCATAAGCTCAGTTGACCACCACTGGATCAACTTGAGACGCAAGTTCATGCATGTAAGATTACAGCTGGATTGTCCTCTAATGGCTATTTATAATGATGACTAACTTCATGCTAGCTGGCTCTTATTTGTGAGAAGAAACATTTATTCAACTATATCAAGCACTGTGTTGTTTGTCCTTTGATCACAAAGAGCACATTGTTGCTGTTTCAGTCAAGTGACCTGCAGAGCCCATAAGCCTCTTTCTGATTCATAAAACTGTTTGGAAGGCTCTGGCCATATCAGTGTCATCATTTTGAACAAGTGTGCATTTAAAGTCTTTCAAAAGCATAGTGGGTAGGCTTATGTTATATATCGGTCAATAAATGATTATCTAAAATGCCTGTGACAGATGGAAATGTTGTGTTGCCTCATCAAACTCAAATCTTACAAGCTCCTAATGCCTAACCACAGGCCTAGTTTAGACTCTAGTTTAGGCCACAATAATTCCAAGCAGCACAAATTAAAGGGAAAATCATATTCCTCTAGAAATGTTACAAGGATTTTCACTTTGTAGGCTACTGGTTTAGATATAAATGGCTTTTAATAAAATTGATTTTTTGATATAGCCTATATTAATACTATACTATATTATTCTTGCTGAATAGGGGATTTATATTCTAATAATGCATAATGTCTAGAGCTTAATTTGAATTAATATTAGATAGCTTTCCACTGACTGATTTTTTATGATTCCTTAATTTCTACAACGGTAAAGTTTTGAATACATCTATGTTTTTTTATGTAATAGTTGCATGACATTAGAATGCATATGGATGTAGTTTTGTAACTGTTTCCCCTGTTGAAAATTATAAGAATGATAACACTTATAATAATCATTTTTACTGTTTATTGTAGCCTATTGTTTGTGTTGTATATAAATTAATAGTTTGTGCATATACAGTCCACCCAAAAATTATTCATACACCAGATATAATGTTTTACTAGTGGGTGCAGGACACTATAGTTCATGTATGTAAGTGAGGATAGCAAAATAAAGTAAACTGTGACACATTATACCCAAATATTCTTCATACAGTGGACTACCAGTAATTATTATTATTTTTTTAATTGTTTTTTTAATCCAAAATTATTGAGACACTTTGACCTGACCATATTTTGCTTAAGTGTTTTTTCTTTAATTGCTAATGTGACCTTTTACACCACAGACTGAACTAAATGAAGTGTTGCTTGGACATTGGTTGACCTAAATTGATATTTTCTGTGCTTAAATCTAACAGCTGACAGCTGATTGGTTGATTGTAATCCATTGCCTTTCTATCAAAATGATCTGACATATCAAGATATATGGATGTAGTGGGTGTTTTGTGACTGTTTCTCCCGTTGAAAATCAATAATAATAATTTTGATTAATATTATAATGTAATATTTTTGTTTTGTTTAGTGTAGTATATTTTTGTTTAGTTACGTTTTCTGTTTATTTTATTGTCTGTCTTGTTGTATATAAATTAATAATTTGTGCATATATATATGGATGTTGGCGTTTTGTAACTGTTTCCGTTACAAATTGAAAAAAACAATAATAAATTGGATAAATATTAATATGTATAATATTTTTGTTTTGATAAATTTGGCATATTTTGTTTAGTTTTGTTTCTGTTTTTTTTATTGTTTGCTTTGTTGTATAAAAATTAATAATAGTTTGTTATAATTATTTGATTGAGAAAATCCATGTGACCTGAAGCCCACGTCACCCCGCCCCCTGTGTGCTGACGTCACGTGATCCCCGTGCGCCTGGTAACAGCGAAAGCGTCTCTCGCGCTATGGAGAAGCTGTGCGCGAGGAGCCGCGGAAGATTTGGAGCCGAAACGGATCAAGATGCGAGATAAATCCTTTGTTCGCGTACTTTCAAAAAGCTCCTATATCACACTCACACATGCGAGACGTTCACAATAACACTGGCACACTGATTGGGAGACCCGGCTAAGCGTCGTAAGGCTTGGGACGGTAAGTTTTGTTTTGTTCTCGCGAACTTCATCGAATTTAAAATGCGTCTGCGTGTGTCTGATGTAGTTTAATAGTAGATGCATGGGTTAAAAGCCATGTTGCATGTATGTCACGCAGTGCTTGCTGGTTTACCTTTGAAAGGGGCAATGCAATTTTCACTGGCACCTAGCTATAGCCTATATAAAGGCTATATACCTATATGTGAATGTCTGCATATAGCTGTTTAATTGCATATGAATGTTCATTGCAGAAGATGTCTACTGGAGATTTTGGTTTGGCCAAATATTGCCATATTGCATCTTTCTTGTTACCTAATGCGATGAGGAACTAATGCACTTAATAGGATTCAGGTCGCCCTCCCTGTCTTCCTGTAGCTCTCAGAAGCAAGCTGTGCCCATACATAACTGAACCCAGTACATAACTGATTACCAGCTTATGCTAGAGACAACATCAGCATCTGTTCTTGGCAGCTAATAGCTCCCTTGTGAGGTTGCCAGGGACTGATGTCTTCATCAATATGTAAAAACTGTGTAATTCTCTCAGATCCCGAAAGAGTCTGTAAATGGCTTGCAACGTGGGGAGATGAGAAAGGCCTCCTGATATCAGGTGATCGGACACCCATACAAACATGGGAAAACTACAGAGCAAGTTCCGGCGGCGCTCAGACCTTTACAAGTGAGATATGATCAGCAATAATGATTTGACAGATGCTTGTGATGAGGTTATGGTCATTGAGGCTCTGTTGTTGTTGTTGTTGTTATCACCTTGACAGGGTCAAAGAGGGTGCGGAGACTGCACTTGTGCCCCAGGTAGTGCAGTATGAACCCGCTCACACAGGTGCCATCAACTGTGTCGTCAGCCTGACCTCTGACTTGTGCGTGTCAGGCGGGCATGACCAGGTGAGCTGGAGAAGCATTGAATAGGATGGTGGTTTTGAGATTAACGGGTGTAGCGGCGTTGGATGTCAAAGGTGAAGTAATTGCTTCAGCGCCCAATGGAAATGCAAAAACAACTGACCCTTCACTGCTTTGCCCTGTTGGTTACTGTTGCTGGCTGATAGTAAAGTAGTTAAAACTGAATGGAATTAATTTCAAAGTTAAATTATACAGCAGTGTTATAAAACTCTGCAGCAAAGTGAATCATTAGTGTAGTCAGTGTTATTGTAAATTAAACTATGAAAAAATTGTAGAGATTCACCGATGTATCAGCTGCCGTTTTTGTTTTTTTTTTTTTTTATCAATTTACAACCATTGGCATAATCGGCTATAGCATGAAAGAGGACGATATAACAAACCTATGGTTTATTTATTAACTGTGTGAAGGCACTGAGCTGTATAATGCCTGTTGCATTTTTCTCTGAGTAAAATAATTAAATTCTTGCCAAAACAAAATGAAATAAAATACAAAACAAATGAAATTAAATACAGCAGTGCTCGTGAATAAGGACCGCCCAAGGTCAGTGTGACTAACACTTGGGACATTTGAACTGTGCAACACTGTCACTGTCCCTACGTCTTTGCAAAAGTTTATCCTTTGCATGTGGTTTTAAAATGCCCCTATTATGGATTTTGAAAATGACCTTTCATGTGGTTTGTAACATAGCTCTAAGTGAATGAAAACATCCTGCAAAGTTTTAAATCTGAAAGTGCACCGTATATAAAGTTATTTTGCCTCAAAAGTAAGAGTCGACTCTGAGTCAATTAAACAAATCTTTTTAAAAACGAATCCCAAGCCGTTTCGTTGTGACGTCAAGACGAAACTTTAGCATATTGCCTGTAGTATACCAATCACAACTGACTGGGTCATCTGACCAATCACTGCCGATTAGCGTCACGCAAAGGAGGGGTTTGGAAAAATGAATCGTTGAGCGAATCCTTTGGGAGTAAAAATAAATGCATATTATAAGACAATGAAAGTGTTTTTTGACCTTGCATGCATGTAAACCTGTTGTTGGGGACTCCCAAAACAAAAAATAGGAACCTTTCAAATGCCATAATAGGGGCACATTAAGCCTTGTGAATTTAAATATTCAAGCACAAAAAGATGCAAAAGAGAACTCAATTCTACACGCTGTGCTCACTGTAAAAAATTATTGTTGGTTTAACTTTAAAAAAAATAAGTTACCTGGTTGCCTTAAAATTCTGAGTTTGTTGAAATTGAAAATTTGAGTTAATACAACAAAGGAGATTGGTTTAATAAATAGAAACTCAAAATATTATGTTATCTAAACCCCACTGATTATTTAATTGATTTGACAAATGATAAAAAGTTTTGATGGATTTTTTTTTACAGTGTGAGAAGTTTGCACACATCCATAACGCGTGCCCGGAAAGCAGCTTCTCAGACAGTGCCAAATACTGAATGAGTTGTCTTGCTTCTAATTCACACAGAATATCAAAATGGCCGTTTTGGAAGTATCCTTGTAAGCATAGTTGGTTATGTCTTAAATGAACAGCTGAGAAATAAAACGCGTGTGTAACAGTATATTGGACCTGTGCATCTCTTAAAGTGACAGCAGCCTCATAGTCCTGCTGCGCTGCTGTCTGTGTTTTAATGTTAATCAAACAAGACAAAAAAAAAAAAAAACATTCACTACTCTTGACAAAATAACTTTTGTAACTTTAATAAGAAATCATATGTGTATTGTATACAGTGACGAATATGCTGTGTTATTTTACTTTTTGTTTACTTTATTTCTGTACCTGAAAACCTACCTAAAAAGCATTGTTTCTTTCATTTGTATCTTTGTTCCATTCCAAGTTCATTATATAAATTATTTGATGATGCAGCGATAAACAAACTAGTATAGCTTAATGCATGTGTTTTTGAACTTTGCTCATTTAAAACATGATCAGAACACGATCTATTTTAATGTCAAAACTTCAAATATCAGAATTGGAATCGCCAATAATTGTTTGTTAAAATCTGTATCGCCTAAAAGAAATCCTGTCGGTGCATCCCTAAAAATTTTTGTTTGTTAGCTGAAATAAAATAAAATATATTAGATGACAACTTAAAAAAAACTTTGAGATAATGAAAATGTATTTTTAGAGAATGTTAATAACCGAATTACTTTTTACTGAAATAAAAATTATAATGGAAGAGAATAATAGAAATGTTTAAACGGTTATTAAAACTAAATATAACATTACTAAAACTTAATCTGAATGAATAAATACTATAATAATATATAATTAATTCTAAAATAATGCTGGTGTAAATGAACTAACCCTTACTAATTTACTGTAAACTCTTTAGTTACTATCAATGCATGAATTCAATTATGTAAATGTTTTATGGTCTCAGTGGACTTCTGTATTTTTGTAAAGCATCATTAACAGTGCTTTATTGCTCATAGTAACGTGAACAAACCTTTAAATCTTGATTATTACAGCTCTGTGGAATACGTGATTCTGATTGGTCAAAAGCAGCATGGTCAAAGGCAGCAAGCATGGTCTGTGGTCAAATATATTTGTATATTGACATTGTGACTGTCTTCATAACTGTATTTTTGACTGTTGTCCCTGACGTCTCAATTTCCTGCACTGTGCTATAGCTTCATGTCGCCACATTCTTTGTTCTCACATAATAAAAGAATGTGTCAAATCAATTTTAAATGGACATGAATGATTCCTCAAATCATGCTGCTCATTGAGAAGACATGTACTGGTACATTTCTAAGTATTTTTTCCTGGGGTGTGTTAACTGGGAAGCAGCCAACTAGCAACCACTATAGCAACATGCATAAGCCACTATGAATATCAACATCAGACAACATGCAAGCATGTAAAAATCTAGCTACTTTTGCAGTTAAGTTGGTGCCGATATGAATTACATGCTTTATATATAAACTGGCAATAATCATCATAATATCTTGTTCAATGTTTGATCGAAATATGCATTTTAATGTGATTTGTGTTGTTTTGTGGTCAGGCTGTTGTTGTCTATGACTGGAAGGCTGGAAAACTGTGTAAATCATTCCCGGGCCATAGCAGAGAGATTACAAAGGTAATAAAACTACTGTAAGTCTTTCTAATTAGACTCAGCGAGCAATGCCGGATCCTGCTTTGACTTGTTTTGGAATAAACAATAAACATTTCATTGGTGGAACAAAAATAAACAAGGTTACACTTTATACACACTATGTAACTTTTGGCCCTCTAACGGTTAAAAAAAGGAAGAAGAACATTGTTTTGGTTGTGCTTCGGCTCTGTGTGATGAATATGGTTATCCCACTGCTCATAAAACACTCACTGCTAGGCTTAATGGAGACAACCAGTTTAGATGGAAAGGATCTCAAGCTGACCAGCTGAAGACGTTACTGTAGCTTTACCCATTAATAGACACAATACTTCCTTGAAAATAAATTCCAGCACAGCGCTACAACACCCATAATGAAATGAGCCTTCACAGTAGATAATAGTGCTGGGTAAAAAATATTGATTCTCATTTTTATAAACCGATATCGATTCTTAAATCCCAAGAATCGATTAGTTCCTGTTTTCAGTTGATTAATGAACAGAACTTTGCAGAGCCCCTCCCATCCAAAAAAACGCAATATCATTTGTGCTTTGTTACTTTTGATATGAAACAAAGTCTCAGATTTCATATCACATCAATTTTATTACGAATTATAAAAATAAATAGCGTTTTGTTGCTGTTTGTCATGTGTGACAGATCGCAGTAGCGCCTCAGTTCAAGAGAAGAGGCGGCGCGCAGCTCACGTGAACTGATCATCTCCTCCGCTTTAATAGTTATAAGCGCAAAATAAACATGAATGAATGTCTAAAGGCATGTTAAAAGATACATTACAACATTCCAAAATCCGCATCATGTCTCGTGTCATCGCCCAATCAGTGTTTGAACCGCGGAAAGACATCAATAAAACATCTTGTAAACAATGTCATGTAATGTCACATTTACCTCAGAAAAACATATTCAGTGACCACAAACTCGTTAGTCAGCTAGAAAAATTAACCCTAGAGATGAGCATTTTGATAAATATATGCACCACATTACATATTCATTATAATTTTTAATGTTCTTCAATATTAATGCATGTTTGAATAAATCTGTCAAGTTAAATGGCTGACACCATTTAATTGTTTATATTGTATAAATATGATAATGTAATTAAGTGAGTGTTATAACTTACAAAAAAACATAATTGAGAGTAATTTATGTTTATATTTAAATCAGTTAATTTTAACCTTCAATATTACAGTAATGTAGTACCAACTGACACCCATGTATAGTTTACAGCATTAGCTGAGAAAATTTGCCATGTAGACTGTGTCCAATATATATCCACAATAATTGATATTGAATCGAATCGTGAAATTTGTGTCAATATCCAGCCCTAGTAGATAATGCTTTACAATGAACTCTGTTAGAGCTACATATGGCAATTTATCTGTTCATTTAAAATACCTTACTTACCTGTTGAGTAATAAAACACCATCTCAGAAAAGCCAAGCCAATGTTGATTCTTGTTTTATTACAAGCTTTTTGCCACAGACTCTCCTCTGTTTGGCACTTTTTTAAAACGGGTGATTCACCGGAGGTTGGAGGTTTAGCTGCTCCATGTCAACCTTTCTCACTCATTGTGACAACTAGCCTATGCCACTCCCACACCAGACACATCAAAGTAGCCGGAGCAACTTTTCTCTATTTACGGATATAATGAGACACACAAGTGACGTACAGTATGTACGCAATTTCCTGCAAAAACTATCCCGACAGGTCTAAAAGAAGCACTTATTGGCTTAACATAGTGAATAAGGGTAAGACAAAAACATGTTTTGGAAGAAGGATTGATGATGTATTGTTAATTTTGAACAAAAAAAGTTACATGGTATACCTTAATTTATATTTTGCACACATAGAGATGAAGCAATGAACAAGTGTGTTTTTTTTTATATATGTGTACAATATAAATCTCTCTTTTTTTCCTTTAGTTGTGTTGTTTTAAAGGAAGTTCGTTAATCTTCAGTGCGTCCCGGGATAAGACAGTGCTGATGTGGGATTTGGGTCGCAATACAGAACCCGTCCAGGAGTTTTGTGGCCATGAACTCGTAGTTAATGGGGTAGTGGTCAGCCCAGGTGAACAAACACTCAAACGATAACATGCAACGTGCACAAAATGTCAAACACGATACTATAATGTTTCTTTATTTTATTTTGTCTTTTAGATGGCACAAAGCTGTGCACGGGCTCTCGGGATAACTCCATGCGCCTCTGGGACATTGAGTCAGGAGAATGTCTGCAGACAAACACCATCTCACGTAACCTGGTTAGAAAAGCCAGTCTTCAGAAATTAACTAATATTTATGTTGTAATATTCTTGTACATGCACTAGCTATTACTTATACTATGGGGCTATTGAATCCTTGATTCTGATTGGTTGACGAATGTTCTAAGGTGTGAAATTATTTTCCAGTTAACGCACAGCTAAAGTAGTTCCAGGCAGGTTTTGACCGCATTACAGTTTCATATCCACATTTTCAAAGGTCCTTACAGACTACAACAGCAAATGAACTAAAACCCACAGTGACACTGACCAAGCAAGTAAATATAACAAACAGTAGAATAAAAATAAACTATTTGTCATGTTTTCCCAACAGAATTATGTTATGGTATGGACATTGGAAAGCACTCTCTCTCTCTCTCTCTCTCTCTCTCTCTCTCTCTCTCTCTCTCTCTCTCTCTCTCTCTCTCTCTCTCTCTCTCTCTCTCACACATTCAGCATAGACACACTGACGAAAACATTTACATGCACAGAAACTTGTTGTCAGCGCTGCCCTGCGACTTAATCAATAAAATAGACAAAGTGACGTTAATGACGTTTCTCAGTAGTGAGGTAGTAATGTTGCTGTTTTTGAATCAGTTAAACTTACAGCCTCGCTATTAGTAGAGACGCTGCTGTTGAACACTATTGAGAGACAGATGCAGGTAATTAATCTATCAAACTCTCTCCAGTAACTGTTTTAGTCTGCATATCAAATGGCTCAAGCCTCTGTCACTAGCTCTAAAATGATGTTTTGGTATTAGCAACGGAGGTTTGGGATGAGATGCATAAGAAATTAGTCCTACACAAGAGCTTTTTAAGGACAAAAACCTGGCAAATGTCTTGAAATAAAACATCTGAACAAGTCTTGAGACATGGTAACCACTTCACAAACTCATTACCACATGTGCATTATTTGTCTAATAATTCAACGCCCAGAGTCAATTATTTCTTACTTGGACATGAATATTATTGTTAGTCACTGAATATGAACGTGTCTTGTCCTGTTGCCCTCTGTTTCAGGTGACCCATGTGTGCTGGGTACCAGGAAGCTCATCTATTGTCCAAACCTCAGAAGACAAAACTATCAGGTCAGAAGATCGTGATATGTCACATGATCCATTACGTTGGTGTGCAGTCATTGATTGCAGAGATCTGTTTCTCTGGAAATAATTACTAAACAAATAACAAGCTACGTGATTGTTTATATCAGCATAAAATGTAAACTATATCATTGCACAGTGTTTATTTTTGTTCCACAAAGGTCCCTTTAGTTAACATTAGTGCATTAACTAAAATGAATAATGAGCAATTCTTTTGTTACAGCAGTTTTTAATCTTAGTTCACGTTAGTTATTAAAATACAACTGTTCATTAAAAAATACATCTGTTAATTTACAATAAGGTCCCATTAGTTAACTTTAGGTAATGCATTAACTAAAATTAACTAACAATGAGAAAATCACTGGATACAGTACTTTAAATATTTGTTCATTATTAAAATACAACTGTTCATTGTTAGTTCACGTCCATTAAATAATAAGAAATTAACATAACTAAGATTATTAAATACTTTAGAATGATTTTTCACTATACTCATGTAAAGTGATATATAACTATATAGCAAAACTTAACAGCTTGATTGCTTATATCATCACAAAATGTAAACTATATTGGGTAACACTTTTGCTACTACATGTCAACTAACAGTCATTGGAGTATATGGACTGCCTGCTTAATATCTGCTAACACTTTATTTTTATGCTTCCCATCAGACACTACTGAATATAAGTAACTTTGCAACTACATCAACTTATCCTACTAATCCTAACACTAACTGTCTACTAACAGTATGAGAGTTAGTTGACATTGTCTAAAGTGGACCATCAAAATAAAGCATAACCATATATTGTTGCACCGCTCTAATCTGCTAAATAGGACTATAAGGCATAAAGATATTATATTGCATCTTGATTTTAATGTAAAGCTTCTTTGAAAAAATGTGTATAACAAAATTAACTTGACTTTGTTGGTGTGTTGATCGTATTGTCTGTCTCAGGGTGTGGGATAGTCGTACCTGGCAGGTGACTAACACATTTCCAGCAAAGCAGTACATTCAGACACACTGTGACATCAGCTCCAACTGTTACCACCTGCTGTCGTCCAGCAACGGTTTCAGTGGGCAGGGTTGCGAGGCCACGGTGAGTGTGTGTACGGATACTGCCAGGACACAGATGTGCATGTGCATAAATTTATATGTTTGTGTGTTTATGCTTGTGTGTAGTTGTGGGACCTCAGACAGCCCGGGTGTAAGGTGGCCGAATACAGAGGACACCTGCAGAGCACAGCGTGCTGCGTGTTTGTGCCTCCCCGTCCCGGGTGTCCTGCCCTTGTGGCATCGTCATCGTATGACAGCTCAGTAAAAATATGGGATCAGAACACTGCAGGTAACAGGCACACATATGCACTTGTATTATGTTTTTTAAACACGAGGATTAGCCAGGTGGCTTGTGGGTTAATACGTTTTTGGAAGACAAGTCAAAACATTTTTTAGTTTGATGAAAAAGAAACTGTAAGAGGAGCCGAACTCAGCTGTAGAAATCTCTTTTGGATGGCATATATATAAATATGTAAATATATGCCACACATTACTTTGCCTAGAAATGCAAATAAAAAGGATATAGTATACATAAATGTATAGGGCCCTATCATACGCCTGGCACAATGTGACGGCAGGCGTGGCACAAGTGTTGCTAGTTTCAACCCGACGCAGTTATCATTTTCATGTCCAGCGCCACGTTGTTTAAATAGCAAATGCACTCATGCCCATCTTTCCGCCCATGGGCGTGCTGGTCTGAAAATGAGGTGTGTTCAGGCGCATTGTTGGTGTGTTGCTATATTGAGGAAACTGAAAATGCAGTATTTTTTGTGTTATTCTAATATGCGTCTATAGGCGGGTGCACAACGTGCATACACTTTGCTTTTTACACACACAGTGACGCACAGAAGTACACAAACATTTGTAAATATAAAAAATAAAAGGATTCCTCTCTGAAGAAGTGTTCAGTCTATCCGCTCACAAATCCCGCCATGTAAATAGCGTTTTCTCTACTGCCTTTTACCAACTGGCTTTTAAAGGGAATGGGAGATGAGACTCTGATTGGTTTATTGCACTTACACCCAAAACACACCCATGACTTAAGAGACTAGGTACAACCCTTTTAGACCATGAGTCTGGGGCGCAGACTGGATTTGGATTCAGACACGCATCAGACACACAAGTGCACCTGCGCCATGTGCTTCAGACCAGATCGTTAAAATAGGGCCTATAGTTTAGAGTAATAAATGAAATGTACATAATTACAATACTGTTCAAAAGTTTGGGATTAGCAATTTTGTTTATTTGAAAGAAATCCATACTTTTATTCAGAAAGGATGCATTAATTTGATCAAAAGCGACAATTTATAATTCAAATAAAGGTTAAACTTTTGTTTTGAATTTCATGTTTTTGATGATGTGGAATTTAAATGCAAACGGTTCCCTGTTTCCCAAATCAAAAAAAAAAAATGACACTTCATCTTTAAATAACACTTGATATGTTTCCGTCCAAAGTTGCAAATTTATGCGCAGAATTGGAATAACACATAAATCATTTGTGAATAAATCAGCGTTTCCATCCCACGTGTTTAAGGGAACAAAATCGTCACTTCCTGGAAAATTGGTGCAAAATATTTGAAATAAAAAGGGAAGTTGCTGCGATTTGGAAGCCACTGTGGCTCTTTTATGCATCTTGGAGCATGCAGACGAAACACAATAAACGGTGTCATCTTATCTTGTTTTCGGATGCTGGTGTTTGGGAGCGCAAGTATGCGAGACGCTTCTAGGAATTTAAAAAAAAAATCATTTTGATGACAGACTTTGGCTCAGGCATTTCAATGATCAACCCAACATTTGACATGTTGTGCGATGAAGTTGGCCCACTGGTTAGTTGAGCCTGGTTTCTCCCAAGGTTTTCTTCTCCATTCTGTCATCTGATGGAGTTTGGGTTCCTTGCCACTGTCATCTCTGGTTTGCTTTGTTGAGGACACTTAATATTCAACAGTATTATTGATCTGAATGTACTGGTGATGTTGTGAGAACTGGACTGAGCTGGACGATGACATAATTTTTTGCAGAACTGCTTTATAGATGAAATTAACTATATTTAATAATTGATGATCTTTACAACGGAACTGAATCAACACTGAACTGACTTACAGCCGAAAGAACTTTTCATCATTGGATCATTTTCTTGTTATAACTGTAAAGCTGCTTTGAAATCATTTGTATTGTATAAAGCGCTATATAAATAAAGGTGGCTTGACTAGTCCGCTGTTGAGGCAAAATCATGTGAGTTTTATTGTTGAGCTTCGAGGGATTTATTCAGTAAATTTGTTTCCGTCATATTTGCGTGTCTTCTCATCAGATAACTGAAGCAATGTCCGCACACTGATATAACTGCTTCAATTTATTGCAATGTTTTGACCAACAGGTCTTCATCAGGCACTGATTCTTATCAGATAAAACATTTATCCGCCTCCGCCCACTTGAGCACATTCGTTTTTTTATGCACATTTTTAGAATTTATGCGCATCTTGGCATTTCCATCCAGCATCCAGAGTTTCCCTTTCAGATGTAACATTTATAGGAGGAGAATATTTAAATGAATCATGCAAAGTGATTTACTAAGGTTTGCACTAGTCAATGTTCTGGTATTTGCTCCATTATATTACCGCCCCCCAAAAAAGCATGTCTTAAACCAGACGCTAATTTGCGCTGCTCTTGGTGGATTGTGTTTGTGTTCCCGGCTGCGTCTGTGTTCTTTAATTTGCTCATCGTCAGTGGATCACGCGCAGAACTTTCCATCCCCATCTGCACTTTTTTTGGAATTGCTCTTACGCTAATTTGCCCTGTTTAGTAAATCTGGCCCTTAGTGTATGTCATGCTTTCGGAAACAAATAGCTTTTACTAAAAATGTCAGGCCATATAACCATGAAAAACATGAGCCATATCAACTTTAAATCCACATGGTTTGATTCTTGTCTCCTCCATATTCTCTCTTCAGCATGTTTGTACACATTAACGCTGGACGGTTCAGGGCCTTTGGTGTCTCTGGCTCCGTGTGACTCCAGCAGTCTCCTGTGTGCCAGTTTTAACACAGGACTGCACCAGCTGCATCTGGATCAGGGAACAGTGCCCAGCCTCGCTGAAGTGGCTCGCTTCTGACGTCCATCTGGACCACCTGGAAAATCTAACTGACGAGTTAAAACAAACAACTTTCATAACTGGAACTCCTGGACATTAAAAAGTACACTACGTTGACAAAAGTATGTGGACACCCTATTCTAAACAGCTTGGACATTTCAGCTACACCTATTACTAACAGGAGCGTGCAATCTGCTCGTTTCTAAATGGGAACAAATCCCTGCTTTCCAACATTGTCTGCATGTTTTTGGCCATGTAGTGTATGATCACTTAAACCATTAACAAATGTAAAAACTTCCCTAAAGGAAAGAGGCTGTAAAACTCCCTGCCTGCAGGGATGATTTACTGTATGGGAATTTTTTTTCTCCATTTCCACATACAACCATGAGATAAGATAGGTGCTGTTGTGTGTGTTTATGTGTGTTATTGTGTAAAAAAAAAAAATACAGGCAATAAAATGCCACTCCATTTCTGCTTGGCTGCTGAATATGGTTGAACATGTTATTGGAGGCCAGGGGTGTAAAGTACTAGAGTCATTGTACTTTAGAGCATCAAAATACAAATGTTTTGCATTATCATGTTTTAAATCTTTCCAAAACCATTCTTCCAAAATTCCAACCATTCTTTTTTTTTTTGCTTATTGAGCTAACAAATAATTTTCCTTAATTTTTATTTGAAACATCCAAATCCATTCCATTGTGAAATATGATTGACCACAACAACATCTGATTAAACCATTTGAATAATTACCACCATTTATAGGCAGAATTAACTAAAATAAGATATGCCAACATGACTTGAGATGGGTTTCAGAATATAAATTTAGCTTTAGCTGAGTACTGTGTGTACTCAGCCTTAAATATTATGTTTTTAGCACGTTATATGTTTGGCATCAGTTCCTCTAACCCTAATTGATGAAGTGTGTAGCTTTTCATTTCTTAAGCAACCATGTAGGAAGACACATTATGGCCATATTCCAGGATGACAATGTCAAGATTCATCAGGCTCAAACGGTTAAAGAATGAGGAGGGAGCATGAAGAATCATCTTCACACATGAATCAGCTCCTCTGAGTCCAGACCTTAAATTCATTGAAAGGCTTTGGGATGTGCTGGAGGAGACTCTACAGAGTGCTGGACTCTTGCATTGCAAAAATTGATGCACCTTCTTGATGTAAACATGTTGTGATGTTATTTCCATCAAGAGGTCCATCAATTTTCAAGATCTTGTACTGGCCTGGGAGTGTATTACCTTGTGGTCTTATATATATATATATATATATATATATATATATATATATAATATATATGATATATATATACTATTATTCAAAAAACAAGCCTTGACGGGCATGACTCTTCTTCATGACTTCTGTACTTTTACACCCCTGTTGGAGAGCTTTTATTTGCACTAGGTAGTGGCTAATGGGTCAAAATGGTTCACTGCCAATGTCATGCAGAAAGTAGCATAGAAGGATATAAAAATCTCAGGCTCTCTCTCATATGCACACATATTCACAGACTCAGGGTTTGGCATGAGGCAGAAACTGGATTGTTTTTCACAGAGAAGCTGCTAGAGTTTGCATACACACACATTTACACATTTATGTAAACATTCATCTTTCAGTTTCCTGAGGCCGGTTATGAGATGATGAGACCATTTAGAGAATTAAATACAATATTCTTCCAGAGAGTGGCCAGACTGAGAATGAGAATGAAAATCAGTGATGCAATCTTTTTTATATATATATATATATTTATTTTTCTTTAATATTAGTTCTAAAATAAAAAGAATATTGCAGCTTTTTTCAGAGAATACTGTCTTGCCAACACCGGCAGTGTTGTTTCCATATGTTTTTAAAAATGAGAAACTGTCGTTGTTTTGAAACTTTTTCAACCAAAGAGTTTGCGTTTTATGTTTTCTTTTATTTCTGCATAATGCACAGTGACCCCAAAGTATTTTTACACTTAAGTCACACTTAAAACTGCCTGCCTTAGATACAAAACATCAAATAAATGTTGCTGCACCCTTCAAAATAAAGGTTCTTTATTGACATCTATGGTTCCATAAAGAACCTTTGACATCCATGGAACCTTTCAAATGCACAAACGGTTCTTTGTATCAGAAAAAGGTTCTTTAGATTTTTCAAATGTATTTAAACTAAACTAAAAAAATATGATTCTTTTAAGAACTGTTCACTGAAAAGTTCTTTGAGAAACCCAGAATGGTAATGAATTTAAGAGTGTAGAGCTTTTCTCAAAACAAACTGCATTACTGAGGTATATTTTATTTAGTATGTAATGTTACGTAGCGTAAAATAACAGGCTGTGGTTCATCACATTAACGTTTGTTGTCTAATGCAATGACATTCATTCAAGTGTCCAAATACATTTTTCAGCCATCATCTAACATTAGCAGTATATGAACAAACAGCGGAAAGTCGTGTACTGTGTAATGTTGTTTTAATGATACAGAAGGATGTGAAGGTTACACTGATGTGTTTATTTGACTATTATGTAAATTCTGTGGTGTCAAGATATCAATTTGAAGGAAATGTTAATGTATTTGCACGTTACGTGATAAATTATTTCAGTTCAATGAGGAGAATCCTTTTTTGGCTCTTTGTTTGCATACATACACAACAGGACATGGAAACATCTGTGGAATAATACGTGTGGTTTGATCATTGCTGTTTATGAAATATGAGTGCAATACGAACCATATCAAAAGATAGTACAGTGCTATTTATTAACAGCTCAAAATATATCATAATTAGTCTGTTATATACACTGTAAAAGTGATCAGTTGACTTCAAAAAAGTGTTGAAAAGTAAATAAACCATGCAAGTTCACTTAACTTATTTTTATTTATTTAAGTTTATTACTTAATCATTTTAAGACACCAGGTTTCCTCACTTTTTTAAGTTAAGTCAACTTATCACCAAAATCCAGAAAAGTTGGGACATTTTGTAAAAGTTCAATAAAATCAAGAATCTGTGATTTGATAATTCTCTTTCAACTTTATTTAACTGACAACAGTACAAAGAAAAGAGTTCCAATGTTTTCACTGAACAACTTAATTGTATTTTGTAAATATAAACACTTTTTTTTTTTTTTTTTTTTTTTGATGGTTGCTTCACACAAGTTAAACTCTTTTGAAACAGCCCATAATAAGTATAGGTGAACTGGTAAGAGGCGAGGGTATCGTGATTGGGCGTAAAATGAGCATCTCAGTCTTTGTAAGCAAAGATGGGTCAGCTCATCACTTTGTGTCAAATATCATGAGGGAATTGTCAAACAATTAAAAAAAAATCACATTTCTAAATGTAAGATTGCACCCTCTTTTATCATCTACCATGAATAATATAGTGAAAAGATTCGGGGAATCCAGAGATATCTGAAGCTGCTTTGCCACCGTCGGGCCGAACGGTTCTCATTGCGTTACTGTTCCATTCCGTAGCTGGTACGGTTCTGGTTTCATTTTCCACCGTGGAAATGATAATGGTCGCTCTGATAATGGCTGCTCTTTGGAATGGAATACAAAAGCGTCAGTCGTTGCCTTGGTAACACAACGGTTTACTGATGAAATGAGATGTAAATAACGACCACATTATGGAGGATGATCAGATATTTCTTTTAATTTTAATATTAATTTGTGTTTTCTTCGCTCAAATAGAGCTCTAGGACAGCTACAGAGAAAGGTAGCCAGGCAACGGACAAGTGACCAATCCTGTGTGGCGACGTCACTTCACTGATTATACCGGCACGGTTGTCTGGCTGAATTCTGGGCAGAGAACGGTTTGTAATCGTGCCATACCAGGCTCAAGTGGAAACACAACTGGAACCGTTCCTTACCATTCCAAGAACCGTTCAGCCCGACGATGGAAAAGCGGCTTTAGGGCAAGGCAGGAGACCTCTGTTGAATGTGCCCTCAGACAGTGTTGTCATTCAACTCTGTACTCTATTCATGCTATTACCAAAAATGTCCATCACCTCTTGATGGAAATAACATCACAACATTTGTTTCCATCAAGAGGTGCATCAGTGTTTGGTTAAGATCTTGTATTGGCAATGCAAGAGTCCAGCACTCTGTAGAGTCTCCTCCAGCACATTCCAAAGCCTTTCAATGAATTTAAGGTCTGGACTCAGAGGAGCTGATTCATGTGTGAAGATGATTCTTCATGCTCCCTCCTCATTCTTTAACCGTTTGAGCCTGATGAATCTTGACATTGTCATCCTGGAATATGGCCATGATGTGTCTTCCTACATGGTTGCTTAAGACATGTAAAGCTACACACTCCATCAATTAGGGTTAGAGGAACTGATGCCAAACATATAACGTGCTGGAAACATAATCACTGCAATGATGATTAATCATTGACTCTTAAGCATTTGCCCATTTAAATCCAAACACCGACTTTTTGTTTGTTTGTTTGTTTTTTGGCAGGACAGTGTCCTTGTTACATGTACTTACCATAGTAATAACTATAAATAATAATAAATTATGCATAATTACATGCAACTAACCCTCAAGCAAACCCTAATCCTACCCTAACCCAATAGTAAGCACATGTTCTTAATTAATATTACTCAGTACTTAAATATATAATTACACTGTAACAATGATGCCTTAAAATAAAGTGTAACCCACTTTTATTATGATTATTATTTTAAAATATCAATATGGTACTATCACTGTACTTTTAAACATGTACCAACATGTTACCATTAATTGTCATCATTTTACTGTCAGTCCTTTTATTTTAAAGGTTATTTTAAAAATATGCTCTTCGGTGAAGAATGGAACGCTTTTCTTCACTTCAGTCTTTGGATCAGGTGTGTGTTTTCCCTGTTCCTTCTTTGTTTCTCTGTCTTTCAGGTCAGGGTTGTAGAGTTTACACTGCCGATCTGCCTGACAGCCGTATTTGACTACACGTTGTGCATTTCCTCCTGCCTTATGCTCCAGTATTCAAATGCTGCTATTCTTTATAACACAGTGGTAGAGAGAGACTAAGAAAGAAAGCCGAGCAAAAAAAAGTGGTAGAGTGACTCTTGGTGTTTTGTTTTTGGTTTTTCTATGTAAAACATGTCAGGGGAACTGTGCTAGATGTCCAAAAAGAGAAAGAGAGACACCAACGCATCTCATTCTCTGAAAGGCAACAAAGAAGCAAATTACAGCCTCGACTTCCAGGACAAAAAAAGAAGAGACATCTTTCCAGAAGATGAGTGAGTTATTGTGAATCTACATATGTAATATATGTTTGTATTTGGTTTCACTTTATTTTGATGGTCCCAACATTCTATAAGTAACGTTGCACCTACATGTCTTCTAACTGTGAGAGTGTTAGTATTAGTAGACTGGTGGGTTAGGGTTAGAATAACTTGACACATACTTGCAAAGTTACTTATAGTCAGTAGAATGTCTGTTGGGAAGCATCAAAATAAAGTGTTAGCAGATATTAAGCTTGTTAGTTGACATGTAGTTGCAAAGTTGCTTATAGTCATCAGAATGTTCAAAATGAAGGGACCATCAAAATAAAGTGTTACTGTATATTTTTATGTCTACTGTCTTTATAACCAAGTAGAACTGGTAATATTAACAGATAAGAGTGGCTTTGATAATACTCAAAGCCAGTAGTTTATTAATCAACCATTGAAATGCAATGTCTGTGGTGGTTAAATGAGATCATGCCATCAGACTTGTACACCAACAAAGACGCTGAAGGTTTTTGAAATCTACAAATGTGTTATGCATCTTATGCCTTCAGTCATAACTTTCAGGTATGTTCTGAAATCAGATGTTCAGTGACGTTTGAACCAGGCTTTAGTTCACCCAAACATTCTGTCATTAAAGCCACAATATATAATTTTTCACCGCTGGAGGTCGCATATTCAAAACAAAGGTGTAGCTTGATGACACCTTGATTTCGCTGAGCTTTTATTATGCCACAGACGAGCGCTTCCGCTTCTTCTGCTCATGTGTATGCGATTCAAGATTCAAGAGTTTTATTTGTCACATACACAGTTATATACAGAATATACAACCGGCAGTGAAATGTAAACGAGAGTAAAATAATAAATAAAAGCACAGTCTTCGCGGAGCGACCTGAACGGCGGCCAAACACGGTGGCGCTATCTTGGAACTGTGGGGTAACGCAGCGCTGCCTTATCATATTAGATATGAGTGTGTTGAAAGTTATGTTATAACTACTTTGTGCATTCACTCGGCTGCTATGAGACACTTGTTGCACACTGCAGTAAGATCAATATTAGGCATGGTAAAACATGGTACTCATGGTAAATCAAGAAAACAAGATTTAAACCATAAGACTAACTGTGTTGCGTTTTCTGTTGATGAATGTATCCAAACAGTTGCTCACCTGTCTAATACAACACATAATATATTAAAGCGTATTTTGGTGTTTCCATGGTTTCTACAAAATAAAACCGGAAATCGAGGGTAACGCAGGTATGATGTCATTGATAGGCAATGCATGGACACGGTCTGTGTCCTGGTTAAAATGGCTCGTTTCTCTGGTTTTAAACATTCTTGGAAACATTTGGGATAATGTAAGTACACAAGTCAAGAAAATATATAACATTGTTCTAATGGATATTTTAATCCAAAAAATCGTACATTTTGTGCCTTTAATTACTCACCGTCATGTGTTCCAACCCCCATAAGACCTTTGTTCATCTTTGGAACACACATTATGATATTTTTTGATGAAATCCGAGAGCTTTCTGACCTCTCCATAGACAGCAACGTTATTGCAACTTTCAAGGTCCAGAAAAGTATTAAAGGCATTGTTAAAATCGTCCATCTGACTACACAGTGCAGTGTTTACAGGTTCTACGCTGCCTCATTATACTCATTATTATCACACGCATGCGCCGTGGTGCTCACGTGAACAGCATCGGCCAAGAATGAGCCGGCGTTCTGAGTACAACCTGGAAGCGCTGCACTGTGTTTACTACGTGAATAGCGTAGGAGAATGATGTTGAAGAGAAGAGATTGTTGAATAAAGTTGTTATTTTTGTTTGGTTATTTACACACAAAGTGTATTCTCGTCGTTTACCACCTTTCTGGGCCTTAAAAGTGGTGATTACATTGCAGTCTATGGGGCGTCAGAGAGCTCTCAGATTTCATCAAAAATATATTAATTTGTGTTCTGAAGATGAACGAAGGTCTTTCCATGGGTGAACTATCACTTTATAGTCCCAGATTAAAATGCATGTTTGAGCTGTTTTAACTGAAAGCATCTTGCACTGATATATCTTAAAATATGTCAGTGCCATTGTTTTGTCTCACGATGCACACCGGTAATGTTTTTTTTGGGGGGGGTTTTAAGCTACTTACAAACCCGATTCCCAAAAAATTGGGACACTGTACAAATTGTGAATAAAAAAGGAATGCAATAATTTACAAATCTCATAAACTTATATTTTATTCACAATAGAATATAGATAATATATCAAATGTTGAAAGTGAGACATTTTGAAATGTCATGCCAAATATCGGCTCATTTTGGATTTCATGAGAGCTACACATTCCTAAAAAGTTGGGACAGGTTGCTATAAGAGGCCGAAAAGTTAAATGTACATATAAGGAACAGCTGGAGGACCAATTTGCAACTTATTAGGTCAATTGGCAACATGATTGGGTATAAAAAGAGCCTCTCAGAGTGGCAGTGTCTCTCAGAAGTCAAGATGGGCAGAGGATCACCAATTCCCCCAATGCTGCGGCCAAAAATACTGGAGCAATATCAGAAAGGAGTTTCTCAGAGAAAAACTGCAAAGAGTTTGAAGTCATCATCATCTACAGTGCATAATATCATCCAAAGATTCAGAGAATCTGGAACAATCTCTGTGTGTAAGGGTCAAGGCCGGAAAACCATACTGGATGCCCGTGATCTTCGGGCCCTTAGACGGCACTGCATCACATACAGGAATGCTACTGTAATGGAAATCACAACATGGGCATGGGTTCTGTGGTCAGACTGGGACGTCATGTCATCCGGACTAAAGAGGACAAGGACAACCCAAGTTGTTCTCAGCGCTCAGTTCAGAAGCCTGCATCTCTGATGGGATGGTCCTGAAATGGCCAGCCTCCAGATCTTTCACCCATAGAAAACATTTGTCGCATCATAAAGAGGAAGATGCCACAAAGAAGACCTAAGACAGTTGAGCAACTAGAAGCCTGTATTAGACAAGAATGGGACAACATTCCTATTCCTAAACTTGAGCAACTTGTCTCCTCAGTCCCCAGACGTTTGCAGACTGTTAGAAAAAGAAGAGGGGATGCCACACAGTGGGAAACATGGCCTTGTCCCAACTTTTTTGAGATGTGTTGATGCCATGAAATTTAAAATCAACTTATTTTTCCCTTAAAATGATACATTTTCTCAGTTTAAACATTTGATATGTCATCTGTGTTGTGTTCTGAATAAAATATTGAAATTTGAAACTTCCACATCATTGCATTCTGATTTTATTCACAATTTGTACAGTGTCCCAACTTTTTTGGAATCGGATTTGTAAATGTCCTAATTGAACTAAAGCCTAATCCTGGTTTAGTCTAAGCCCTGTCTGTGAAACCAGGCCTTAAGGTGATGATACATGGGGCAACTTTTTTTTAGCAATGTTGCCGAACGATGTTGCTTCTCCCTTGGAGAATGGGCAAAACATTTATATCTGGATACTTTAGATCGGTCGTGGGCCCTGTGTCTGCCCTGGTTGCCCATTGACAGAAACATTGCTCAAAAAGTTGACCAGTCTATCATCGGCATTTGCATATCAAACTAAGACAAAAAATTCTCTGCTTTCTATTTTTTACACTGTGCAGCAATCATCTCAAATCCATTAGAAACCAACACAATTATATTATGTATGTCTGTAGAATAAAAAACAAATTGTAGGAAAATGCTGAAGCCTTCATCTTCATTTAAAAGCATCATATTTGACTATACTGACATAATAAATGTAAACTTTGATCAGTTGAGGCTAAATGGACCTCTAATGAAGTAACCCAATCCTTTCTACCTGCATTTTGGGTGTCAGTAATGGGACACCCTTCTGCTGCTTTGCATATTTTGAGCCGTTCTTTGATGGAAACCTACAATCATTTCCAAGGCAAATCTGTTATTGAGAACAGGTCAACTGCGTGGGTGGAACGACAAACAAGTCTGTTTACCAATTGTACTACGTTTTCTGCCAAATATATAGATTGGGGACAAGGAGGATCCTTCTGGAGCAACCTGAAGTCAAGAGAACAAATTTGCACCTTGGTAAACCAGCGCACGTTATTTCTACTCAAGCTGGTTGAGCATGAAAGCTTGCTAGCCAGGCTAGTTAAAAAGCCTGGTGTGGAATCAAGCACACCTGCATCCAGAACACAGGAATACCATATACAGGGTTCATAAATCTCAAAAATTTTATTTAATTGGATTATTTTAACATTTATGCATTTAGCTGATGCTTTTATCAAAAGCAACTTATCATAGAGAAACAAGCAATTCAACACAGAACCAACAATATTCAAATATTTTTGTATTTTATTTTATTTTTCATTTTGCAGATGCTTTTATCCAAAACAACTACCAATAAAATAACATAATCAATGCGTCAAAGAGCCAACAATATTCATAAAATGCCAGTTTTTTTGTTGTTGTTGTTTATTCATTTTACATTTATGCATTTGGGAGGCGCTTTTATCTAAAAAAAAAAAAAAAAAGTGTTCATAGTGTACAATGGCAGGTTTTATTGTTTTGTTTTGTTTTGTTCAAAATTTTATTTTCATTTCATTTCATTTTGCAGATGCTTTTATCCAAAGCAACTACCAATAGCTGAACATAAGCAATGTGTCAAAGAGCCAACACTATTCATAGTGTGCAATGCCAGTTTTGTAATTGTTTTGTTTTATTTTATATTATTTTATATTTATGCATTTAGCAGGTGTTTTTATCAAAAACAACTAACAAAAGAGGAAATAAGCAATTATTCACAGAGTCATCAATATTCATAGTGTACAATGTCAGGTTTATTGTTTTTGTTTTAAGTATGTATGTATTGATTGATTTATTTCCTATGAGTGGTGGCTGAAAATAATAGCACACACAAAAAAAGAGGAAAAATGAATTAAACAAATCTGTTGTACTTCTCTAGACTTGCCACATCACCATGGACCTTGAAGATGCCCTTTGACTTCCCTTTCCCTCACGTCCCCCCTCTATCATGGAGTCTGACCCGAACCACCTCCGTGACCCCTACAAACCTGACGAGGATGGTGGCGAGCCGCCCGATCTGGAGTGCGCCATCTGTTTCTGCCAGTTCAACAACATCTTCAACACCCCTAAAGTACTCGAATGCAAGCACACCTTCTGCCTGGAGTGTCTTGCGCGGATGAACGTGAAGTCCACCCAACCCAACACCATCCAGTGCCCGCTGTGCCGTGCCTACACCCCGTTACCAGACTTAGGTCTTCCCAAGCTTGCGAATGACTCCACGGTACTGTCCTACCTCCCGGCTGCCATGCAGCACGTCTACAGCATCCGTTTTAACCGAAGCAAAGGCAAACTGCAGGTGAAGAGAGTGCCCAGCTCTGTCCCAGCTCTAACGCAGACCATCAGCCAAAGTCTCGATGTCGGGAGCCCAGCAGGTGAGGGGGGGGAGCGCGGCTCAGCCAGAGAGAGGTCTGTACTGATCACCATACTGCGGGCGCCACTGTGCAAAGCTTTTATCATGAGCTCGGTGGCCATTATCACGGTCATTCTCATCATTGTGATCATCATGATCATCCAAAAAAAAGGTACTTAGATTACCACTGGCACTGACTGCAGCTGCGTCAATACGGCAGCATAAACAACAAACAAGCAACATGATGAGCATATTTTTTAATGTTTGCATATGCAAATCAAACTGTCCCTCTCATCATGGATGTCTACTGCTATATATGACAGCTGAGAAGGACTGGTTGTGAAAAAAGTACTGTGAAGCTATCATGGTATTTTAGATAGCAGGCCTATTACCAAGGCACATGTACTAAACACTTTGGCACCTATGTCCAATACTGTGGTAGCCCTCCTGTAGCTCAAACAATAAGAGCGTGGCGCTAGCAACGCCAAGGTCATGGGTTCGATTCCCAGGGAAAGCAAGAACTGACTTGTTTTTTTATTTTTTTATTCTGATTTTCAGGAGGCACTCATAACTGCACAGTAACCTTACAAAATATCATATGGTAGGCTCATGGTACTGACTATGGTACTATATGTCCAACATGTTTTTTGGGTTTTTTTGATAATATATGTTTTAAAATGTATGTTATATTTTAAAATGTATGTTATGATATATTATAACTGTTTTTTATTCACATTAATCAAAATTTTCAATTGTGGCCTTTTAAAAAGGCATATGAAATAATAAACTAAGTGCAATGCAGTGTTGTCAAAAATATAGATTTTTCCATACATATCGATACTGAAACACTTCCAATACAAATTTCCTGCAGAAACACAATGCCAGTTGTGATTTCTCGCTCTCTCATCTCTCCGACAGCAATTGACAAAATCTGTAACACCAACAATATTCTTCCGGAGCAAATGAAACGAGTGAGTGAGGGGAGGCGTTTCATTTGCTCCGGAAGAATATTGTTGGTGTAATTTTACTTGTTTCCGCAGATTTTGTGCTCACACCCAAAGTGTGCGCACATTAAAGAGTTAGTTCACCCAAAAAATTAAAATTAGCCCATGATTTACTCACCCTCAGTGTGTACTCATCCTTAGGTGTATTTGACATTCTTCTGTCAGACGCATACAATCAGAGTTATATTAAAAAAGTCCTGGCTAATCCAAGCTTTATAATGGCAGTGAATTGTTGCCTCATTTATGAAGTCCATAAAAGTGCATCTATCCATCATATAACTGCTCCACACTTCTCCAGGGGGGTTAATAAAGGCCTTCTGAAGTAAAGTGGAGCGTTTGTGTAAGAAACATATCCATATTTAAAACTTTGTAGACTAAAATAACTAACTTCCGGCGGATTGCCGTACGCATCGATTTACAGCTAAAGAGGAACCCTTGAACCCTTGATGCATGCGTATTGACGAACGCAGAAGCACAGAGGATTGAGCAAAACAAAACAGGGGTTACTCTTTTGCCGAATTGTGTACCGCCGGAAGTTAGTTAGTCTGTGATTGACACATAATATTAGACAGACCAAGACAGACGCATACAATTTTCACTTGCTGCGCTAGCGTTAGACAGCATGCATGTTAAGGGCATGTAAACACTACACGATCTTACATTCATAATTGTGAATGTAGCTTGAAACGTATATTGCTTGAAGCCCTTCTCCTTCTTGGTTGTTGATGTATGACAGTGTGTTTGGATGATTCGACTCCTTGGTACATCTTGAAGCGACTGAGTGAAAAACACCATAGTTGCTAGTGACCAGGGATGGGGAGTATTTCAGATACATGTATTTAAAATACATATTTGAAATACAAAATACAATTTTGTATTTTAAAGCCTTTGGAAAAAATCTAATGTAATTTGTATTTAAATACATTTAAGATGAGTATTTTTGTATTTTCAAAATACTCAAAATACTTTGAGCCAGTCAACCTCTTTATCAGGGTGCTGTTTTGCATCAGCTAATTCAGACCAAACACACCTCCTCCTCCCAACCCCAACATTCATGCACGTGAGCCGCAGCTGTGCAACCCAGCCTTGGATTGGCAACTTTTCTGGAATAAGGTGAGGATGTCGTGGTCAATTCTACTTGTTGATTAAAGTAGCTTGTCAAATGTGTTTGAAGCATTAACATTACTGCATGTTAGGGATGGGTGATATCATATGACAATACATATCGTAGATTCGTAGCTTTGATATAAATTGTGAATCGATGGAACTTTTTCTAAATCGTTTACATAGATAGGCCTATCGGGGTAAGCAAATATATCTGTGCAGCTTTTAGTGGGCAGGAATAATTGGAATGTTAATGTGGAAAAAGAAGCAAGAGCGAATTAGTTATTGGGTGTGATGTGATTTGTGTTATTATAACTGCCAATAAAGGAAAATATAATTTACACTTGCACGTTGGCAGGCAGTTTTTTTTTTGCATGCGTGCTCCGAGACGGAGTGGAACGCTGACAAATAGGCCTACACTTTTGACTTAAAAGCCTTTTTAACGTGGCAAGCGGTGGAATCAATGCACAGTTACCTCTTTCTCTTTAGCTTTGTGCTGTTAAAGCCTTGTTTATACTTTCGCAATTTGCATGGCTCTACGCCGCGAACCTGCTTACTGCGCACTCTCCCCAGTAAACCTATGAGGTGATAAAACATAATAAAAGTTAAAAATGTTTTACACTTTTTTGTAGGTTTTTTATTATTTCCTACATGGCAGGGGAAGGGAAGAGGTATATAAAATGAAAACGAAAGTTTCTGAGCAGTTGCACACATCTAAATGCTTTTTGGCATTCAGAATAGGCCCAGATAGATTTCAGCCTAATAGGAGTACCTGCACTGAATTGCCAATTTCACATGTATGTTGTGTATTTTCAAAATACAAAATACTGTATTTGTATTTAAATACATTTTTCCACACAGTATTTTGTATTTGTATTTTATAAACCTGATTCCAAAAAAGTTGGGACACTGTACAAATTGTGAATAAAAAAGGAATGCAATAATTTACAAATCTCATAAACTTATATTTTATTCACAATAGAATATAGATAACATATCAAATGTTGAAAGTGAGACATTTTGAAATGTCATGCCAAATATTGGCTCATTTCGGATTTCATGAGAGCTACACATTCCAAAAAAGTTGGGACAGGTAGCAATAAGAGGCTGGAAAAGTTAAATGTACATATAAGGAACAGCTGGAGGACCAATTTGCAACTTATTAGGTCAATTGGCAACATGATTGGGTATAAAAAGAGCCTCTCAGAGTGGCAGTGTCTCTCAGAAGTCAAGATGGGCAGAGGATCACCAATTCCCCCAATGCTGCGGCCAAAAATACTGGAGCAATATCAGAAAGGAGTTCTCTGTGCGTAAGGGTCAAGGCCAGAAAACCATACTGGATGCCCGTGATCTTCGGGCCCTTAGACGGCACTGCATCACATACAGGAATGCTACTGTAATGGAAATCACAACATGGGCTCAGGAATACTTCCAGAAAACATTGTCGTGAACACAATCCACTGTGCCAAATCTCTATAGGTCAAAAAAGCAGCCATATCTAAACATGATCCACATTGCATTCTGTTTTTATTCACAATTTGTACAGTGTCCCAACTTTTTTGGAATCGGGTTTGTAAATACATTTCCATGTATTTATGCCCATCTCTGCTATTGACGCTACGTGCACCGGATGCGACCTAGCTGGCTGACTTGGAATGTGGAAGAGAGTGTGCATGAAGCCAAGGGGGTAATCCAGCACCCGGAAAGCGTACCTTCCATAGGGGCAGCCATTGCTAACCAAGCCATCACCTGCTGTTAGCATCTCATTGACTCCCATTCATTTTGGTGTCACACCGAATAACTTTACATCTGAGGCGTTTAAAGACTCCATTTGTCCATTGTTTTTTTTTCTAAAGAAACACGACAATGTATAAAAGGCTCCATTACCTTGTATCTTACACTATCACCCCGTAGAAGCCGTTTTTGTAAAAATAGGCGATTGCATCATAACCATGTAAGTAGCACAGTAGAGAAATTACCGTATAGACAGGAGGAGAAGCTCACAGGCAATCTTTTACTGCCTATGAGGCAATCGGGGGGACGTGGAGGCATAAAGTCAAGGGACAAGCATGGGGAGAAGCCCATAGAGAGCCAAAATCTCTGCAAGATTCGCTGATTAAGATTTGACTTTGCACAACTACTAGAAGACGTACAACTGTCAGACAGGTTGCTCACGTCACATCTACGTCGTCAAGCTCAGTCTGAGGCTGCGCAGTATGCTCAGCCATCAGGAAGTGAGTGCTTCTAATTGACTTCACTTCTCTCCGTTGAAGTCTATGGGGTCGCTGTGTCCATTTCTTTTACTGTCTATGCATGAAGCACATTTTCTTTTACTGTCTATGATTTGAACCACTGAATTTTTGTGGAAGCGAATTTATAAAGCGAAACAAAGTGGACCGAAAATTGCCTGTTGAATATTATAGGTTGTATTGTTAAGCAGAATTACTATTTTGGAAGTGAAATTTGAGAGGTGAATATGGATTATTGATTTTTAATAATGAAAATGTGTGTGAAATGTTTTGAATTGAATCATTTAACATCTTAAATATACAACCATGTTGAATTTCAGCCCATAAAAATGCAAGCCCTAAAATACAATGCATTAAAATGCAAGCATGATATATATTTTTTCAAGTAGTGCAATTCAACAAGCTTTTTTGTTTCAAAAACATTTGGCATTATTTTACTTGCATAAAAATTTTTCACTTGCTGCCTAATATATCCCACCCACTAACAGGTGCCTTGATGAAGAGATAATCAGTGTTATTCACTTCACCAGTCGTAATGTTATGCCTGATGTGTTATAGTAGCCTACATCATTTGGGACACAACTTGTCGTATTACCCTACATGATTGGTTGTATTGCACATATATATTTTGTACTGAAATATTCTGTTTCATACACCAGCACAGCTACTAAAGTCATATTGTCTCGATTACATAGCGATTGCATTAAAAAAGTTGATCAGAGTCATGTAGAAAAATAAATACTGCAAGTCTACCCCGCACATCCACTAGATGGCGCCTTCTCGCCAGTGTTCATTCACTAATATGACCCGAACTTCACCGCACTCCAGTAATGAGCGGCCTACGCAACGGAAAAGTACCAGAGCTCGTCAGAACTCTCTTGCCTAGTATGGCTGACATCTAACTTTCGAAAGCTCAGAAATGGGGAAATCTATTTCTCTGTAACTTAAGTGACTTCAGCAAAAAGGATGAGATGGAAAATGTAGGAGGAAGTAAAGTGATACTTTGCACTTAACAATCTGGACTTTTTCATAATTTTGAAATCAATACATCAGTAGCCTATGCTATGCAAAAGGTCTAAAAATAACACACCGCATGAGCACAAAGACTTGATAAGCTCTGTTTTGTTAACATAAACTAACAATGAACAATATTTAGAGCATTTCTATTATTAGCCGTCTTTGTTAATCGTAAAAAAAAAAAATAAAATAAAAAATGTTAAATGATGCGGTTAACTCATGTAAAAAAAAAAAAAAAAAGACCTGATTGTAAAGTGTTACAGACAAATCTGGTCTTAAAAATAGATGTTACAACCTGGACTGATTATAAGGTGTGCTGGTCGTTTCTGTTTCTGTGTGGATTTGGATCATATATCAACAGACATGACCAGTTCTGCTCTAGACGGTTTGATTGTACAGTGAGTTGATTTTAATGTACTGTATTAAGGTAAATGTTGGGTTAGACTGATCACCACAGATTCTTCCAGACAGTTGGGCGAGCGGTGACGTCATAATGCATTGCTGTGCTTATGTGACACATCTCTGCCTTTGTATTGTCACAGCTAATGCTAATGTACGTCAGATGATGCTTAAACTGGAAGAAAGACTGTGGCCAGACCGGATTACAGCAGTCATGTTTGTGTTACTATTCTTGTTCTTGTGTACAGCATGTGAACTACAGTGCACGATTGTGCTTTTCACATGTTAAAAGAAGTGTGTGTGTGTGTGTGTGTGTGTGTGTGTGTGTGTGTGTGTGTGTGTGTGTGTGTGTGTGTGTGTGTGTGTGTGTGTGTGTTATGAATGTCTGTCCGCTTCAGCCAACTAGTTGGCTGGTTATGTGTATCCTTCATGGGAACTGACAAGAGTTTTGTCTGTACCTTATCTTTGTTTTTGTTGAGGTCGTGCTGAGTCTGCATGTGGTTTCACAGACAGGGCTTAGAATAAACCAGGATTAGGCCTCAGTTCAATTAGGACATTACAACAGCTTTTATAAACATGCCTTAGAAAAAAAAAACATTACTAGTGTGCATCTTGAGACAAAACAATGGCACTGTCATATTTTAAGATACAGTATGTAGCTCTCTAACAGAGTTCATTGTAAAGCATTATCTATTGTGAAGGCTCATTTCATTATGGTTGTTGTAGCCCTGTGCTGGAATTTATTGTCAAGGAAGTATTGTGTCTATTACAGTTTTCTCAATCAATTTGACACATTTCTCCAAATTAATGTAGTTGCTCTCAAAACAATTTACACAGCAAACTAAACACTCTTATCCAACACAAACAGTTCAGTATTCACTGCATAATGAAGCTTATTCTAGTAATGCATTTATCAAAAATAAATAGTAACACCAAAACTACTAGTGTGTTCTCTGTTGATTTGATAACAGATTCAGCTGTAGATGCACAAATACACAAATCAATGAAAGGGCATGTTTTTCGTGTTCTTTAATCATGTTCTTCAAAGTTCTTTGAGTTTAGTTTTATAACGATTAGTTTTCAAAAAACAAACCGATTCCAAAAAAGTTGGGACACTGTACAAATTGTGAATTAAAAAAGGAATGCAATAATTTACAAATCTCATAAACTTATATTTTATTCACAATAGAATATAGATAACATATCAAATGTTGAAAGTGAGACATTTTGAAATGTCATACCAAATATTGGCTCATTTTGGATTTCATGAGAGCTACACATTCCAAAAAAGTTGGGACAGGTAGCAATAAGAGGCCGGAACAGTTAAATGTACATATAAGGAACAGCTGGAGGACCAATCTGCAACTTATTAGGTCATTTGGCAACATGATTGGGTATAAAAAGAGCCTCTCAGAGTGGCAGTGTCTCTCAGAAGTCAGGATGGGCAGAGGATCACCAATTCCCCCAATGCTGTGGCCAAAAATACTGGAGCAATATCAGAAAGGAGTTTCTCAGAGAAAAACTGCAAAGAGTTATACTTCCAGAAAACATCGTCGGTGAACACAATCCACCGTGCCATTCGCCGTTGCTGGCTAAAACTCTATAGGTCAAAAAAGAAGCCATATCTAAACATGATCCAGAAGCGCAGGCGTTTTCTCTGGGCCAAGGCTCATTTAAAATGGACTGTGGCAAAGTGGAAAACTGTTCTGTGGTCAGACCAATCAAAATTTGAAGTTCTTTTTGGAAAACTGGGACGCCATGTCATCCGGACTAAAGAGGACAAGGACAACCCAAGTTGTTCTCAGCGCTCAGTTCAGAAGCCTGCATCTCTGATGGGATGGGGTTCATGAGTGCGTGTGGCATGGGCAGCTTACACATCTGGAAAGCACCATCAATGCTGAAAGGTATATTCAAGTTCTAGAACAACATATGCTCCCATCCAGACGTCGTCTCTTTCAGGGAAGACATTGCATTTTCCAACATGACAATGCCAGACCACATACTGCATCAATTACAACATCATGGCTGTGTAGAAGAAGGATCCGGGGACTGAAATGGCCAGCCTGCAGTCCAGATCTTTCACCCATAGAAAACATTTGGCGCATCATAAAGAGGAAGATGCCACAAAGAAGACCTAAGACAGTTGAGCAACTAGAAGCCTGTATTAGACAAGAATGGGACAACATTCCTATTCCTAAACTTGAGCAACTTGTCTCCTCAGTCCCCAGACGTTTGCAGACTGTTATAAAAAGAAGAGGGGATGCCACACAGTGGGAAACATGGCCTTGTCCCAACTTTTTTTAGATGTGTTGATGCAATGAAATTTAAAATCAACTTATTTTTCCCTTAAAATGATACATTTTCTCAGTTTAAACATTTGATATGTCATCTGTGTTGTGTTCTGAATAAAATATTGAAATTTGAAACTTCCACATCATTGCATTCTGATTTTATTCACAATTTGTACAGTGTCCCAACTTTTTTGGAATCGGGTTTGTAAATTAAAATAAATAAGTAAAGAAATAAAGAAATAAATGTACTGCAATAATTGAATCAATGAACTTTATAGATCTTGCCTCTCATTTACATCTAGACAAAGAATTTCATCAACATCACAGCATATATTTTCACGAGTCATGCATTGTGGGGGAAAAAGTCACGAATCCATCCTTGTTCCTCAACTTCTCCACAGGCCTCTTCCATCGCTTCCATCGCAGAAGACTTACTTGCCAGCAGCCATTTCACCCTGTAGCCCAAGACCCATTGAAGCTAAGCAGGCCTGATCAGTACCTGGATGGGAGACCTCCTGGGAAAACCAGGTTGCTGCTGGAAGAGGTGTTAGTGAGGCCAGCAGGGGGTGCTCACCCTGTGGTCTGTGTGGGTCCTAATGCCTCAGTATAGTGATGGGGACACTATACTGTTAAAGAGCACCATCCTTCGGATGAGACATTAACCGAGGTCCTGAATCTCTGTGGTCATTAAATATCCCAATATCTCCTTCGAAAAAGAGTAGGGGTATAATCCCAGCATCCTGGCCAAATCTGCCCATTGGCCTCTGTCCATCATCATGGCCTCCTTATAATCCCCATATCCTGATTGGCTTCATCACTCTGTCTCCTCTCCACCAATCAGCTGGTGAGTGGTCAGCGTTCTGGCGCAATATGGCTGCCGTCGCATCATCCAGGTGGATGCTGCTCATTGGTGGTGGTTGAGGAGATTCCCCCTTCCAAATGTAAAGTGCTTTGAATACCCAGAAAAGCGCTATATAAATGTAACAAATTATTAATTATTACTTTGTTGTAAGGGTTGCAAGAAGAGAATATGCTGGAAGGAACACCATCCTGAAATGTGGGTGATGCTCAAATAACTCTTAGACCAGTGCTGAATGGTGAAAGTGGACATTGTCCCACACACAAATTATTGTGATTTTTGTAAAACCAATAAAATTTAAGCTTAGTGTTTTCTGTTTGAATATATTTGTAATTTTGTAAAATGTAATTTATTCCAGTGATGTCATAGCTAAATTCATCTGCTGAAAAAGTGGGCGGTCCCTGGTCCAGCAGAAACAAAGACATATTCTATGAAGTGTATGGAAATGGCATAGAAAACAAGCTTCCTCCCACCATGTTGTAAATATCAGGCAGATGAAAGAGTAGCTCTTGTCTCTCAGAGGTCAAGGCCAATATAATTTACAAACAAGCAGCATTACTCACCAGCCCTCCCACGTACAGTGTGCTTTCCTGATGGCTCCTCCACATGAGTAATCGCCATCAGTCCCCTTCCTTTCTGATGTAATGTCATGTCAAATATAGACAGGAAACACTCTCTAGTAAACGTATAACTAAAAATTACTTATGATTTAATTATATATTTGACATAATTAAATTTTTCTGCTTAATATTATATTATATATTAATAAAATTTATAGTTAAAATATATATGAATATTATTATTATTGTTATTTTATAAACATTCATAGTGCGTGTTATGTTTTAAATGTATAATTATTATTTATAAATAATATGAATTATAAATATATGTTTTGCGATTAAGTCAGAACTGCAAATCACAAAAGTGCACCACTGCGCAGTATTTAATGTTGCCATGGAAACAGAAACTCGAAACTCATCGTCCACTCAAGATTGTGACACAATTGGTCATTCTGTTTTGTGTACAAGCAGACACACAGATGACGAACTTTGTGGCAAAAGTTCCTCAGGTGAAATATCAAGGGTATGAACTTTCATGCTTAAATTCATGGCCTGTTTTTGTCACTTTGACTTGGAGAACCTACTGTTCATTATTTATTTTGTGAGGAAAGTTGCTCCACCAGCAAAACTACCCTAATTGAATAACTGGTGAATCAGACTGCAAATAATCCAAAATAATACCGCTTTCTGTTCCACCCACAGATCAGTTATGTAAATGTTATTTAGATAATTTGTGAACAATGTAGAAATATGTCAGTGGTGTAGAGATGGGTCATTCCTCAAGCATGGTGGCATCTGATTTATTTATTTATTTATTTATCCATCCATCCATCAATCCGAAATTGAAAGTCATCCATCTTAATATACTGTATTTGTTCTATGAATACATTCATACAAGATTATGCTAAAGATTAGGGTTAGAAAAGGGTTATTTACTTTTGGCTGGCATGCATTTTGTTAGTGGTGTTACACTAAAGGTGTCATGAACTGGCTTTTTAAATTTTTTTATACTGTTGTCTGAGGTCAACTTATGACGTTTGCGTGGTTTTTACATTCAAAAACATCATAATGAATAAGTAATAGGCTATTTTCTACCCTGGTTTTGAGGCTCTCTCATGGAACGCTCTGTTTTTATGGGCGTGCCGCACTGAAGACTTGGAAATAAATGCCCACGGCTGGGATTGGATAAGATTTGCATATTTAATGAGCTTCAGCTCCCCTGTCAGTACATGTGGGAATTGTTTTGAAAGCGTGTGGGAAAACGGCAACTAGAAGGAACCGCTCACAGGGCTTGCAAAATATCTTTATCAAACAAACACAATGATTCATCTCTCATCCACCCGCGACTGATTGGAATGTTATTTTTTTATTACTTGGCCCGCCCGATCAGTCGATATAACCACGAACCGTACACACATGTGCGCGTGCACAAGCCTCACTGTTCAAAACTTCCGCGATTGTATTTTTCCTTCAAATATCAAGAGACTGAGTAACGCACATCAAGAAAGTAATGTTATTTCACTATTTAAGATGATATGGTGATATGTTTTGGTAGCCCATTTGGAAAACACATAGATGTTGGACTTTGCAAGCCCTGGCCCATACATGGAGTCTGGGATCGAGTCTGATCCCAAATAGCAATGAACCGATAACACCACAAATAAAGGATTCTTCAGCCTTTGACAGCGTGCTAAGGTATGTTTTTTACTCCCATTAGTGTGTTGCTTCATTGATTCATGTAATCTCATCCTGTCTGCAAATCCAGTCTCTCGTTTACAAACGAATCCGTGATCAGAAATGAAGGAACAAACGTGCAGTGTCTTCCCCACGTGAGCTGGATATTCATTAAAAATAAAGTTCATCCCTGCATTCATAATATTGGAATCCGAATGAAGCTTATGCGGTATGTTTAATGCTTAGAAGTTGGATCCGGTTTAGCTCTGTGTAGGCCTATGTCATGTCAGGTACGAGTCGGTGGACGGGTCTACAGAAGTCGTTGTTCTTCTTCTGTTGAGGCAATGTTTCACCACACTCTGACGTCACAGCCTGGCACATCCTGAGATCGAGCGTTTACTGGGTCTGCTTTTCTTTGACTAACAAGGACGTTTTCAGCTCCGAAACAGGATATTCTTATACTTGCATGCACATGAACTTTAACAACTTTAATGACATCCCATTCTTAATCAGTGGGGTTTAATATAGAGTTGGCTCACCCTTTGCATATATAACAGCTTCAACTCTTCTGGGAGGGCTTTAGGAGTTGCGTTTATGGGGATTTTTGACCATTCTTCTAGAAGTGCATTTGTGAGTTCAGGCCCTGATGTTGGACGAGAAGGCCTGGCTCGCAGTCTCCGCTCTAATTCATCCCAAAGGTGTTCTATCGGGTTGAGGTCAGGACTCTGTGCAGGCCAGTCAAGTTCCTCCACACCAAACTCGCTCATCCATGTCTTTATGGACCTTGCTTTGTGCACTAGTCAGGAAGGCTGTGGCTACTCTGAAGGCCACATGAAGTTTGGAGGTCTGTACCTATTGACTCTGCAGAAAGGTGGCAACTTCTGCACACTGTGTGCCTCAGCATGCGCTGACCCCACTCTGTGATTTTACGTGGCCTACCACTTCGTGGCTGTTATTCCCAATTCCTTTTTTTTTTGTAAGCAACAGTTGAGCGTGGAATATTTAGTAGTGAGGAAATTTCATGAATGGACTTCATGCACAGGTGGCAACCTATCACGGTACCACGCTTGAGTTCACTGAGCTCCTGAGAGCGACCCATTCTTTCACAAATATTTGTAGAAGCGTCTGCATGCCTAGTGCTTGATTTTATACACACGTGGCCATGAAAGTGATTGCAACACCTGAATTCAATGATTTGGAGGGGTGTCCCAATACTTTTGGCAATATAGTGTATATTTGGCATACTGTAATAAAGATCTCATTGATTTACATTACAAGCTATCAGGCCATATAAATATCAGCAACTGTACCCAATTACGTATTTTTGCGATAGTTTGGGACTCTGAATAAATCTGAGGTGTTTTCCTCCTCAAATATGAGCTCTATATTCTCACTATATGAGCCAAAAGCCTGATGTATCAAATATAATATAGTCCACTTTTATAGTAAACTTTTTTTTTACATTTTGCCTGAAGGTTTCTGGCTATTACTTCATATGGCAGGCTTTACATGGTTAAGAGATTTTGATTAACAGTCATAAATGGCATAGTATCACTAACTGCAAACTAGCTTTTGTGATTAACATTATGTGAGAATACAGCTATAACGTTCCTTATATAATAGGTGGAATTAAAAAATAAGACTTATTTTGAGGGCTTGTTCACCAAAAATGATCCCATAATTTACTCTATCCATATATGACTTTCTTCTTTCAGCCAAACAGAAATAGGAGTTATATTTAAAAAATATCCTGGCTCTTCCAAGCTTTATAATGAGAGTGAATGGTACCTTAGAATTTGAAACCCAAAAAGCTCATTCATCCATCATAAAAGTAATCCATATGGCTCAAGGGGGTTAATAAAGGCCTTCTGAAGCAAAGTGATGCATTTTTGTAAGAAAAATATCCATATTTATAACTTTTTATAAGCTATAATCACTGGCTTCCGGTAACGGCCGTACGTCAAGTTAAGTTCCGGTGGAAGAGAGACCTCTGACTAAATTTTCATTTTTGGGTGAACTAATCCTTTAATTAGAGCGGTTATCCATTTTGGATAACATTATAGAGCACTGACATACATATTTCCTTGCTCTAAACTTACCCAATTTCAAATTACAGGTGTTTTAAAACATGCACGATTTCCTATATGAACTGCATTGTGACTTTTTCCTTGATCAATTGTTCAATTATACTGATATAGGCTATTGTTTATGGTTCGTTTGACAAGGAAAGGAAAATGGAAAGAGAGATGTGAAGTGACAGTGGAACGAGAGGGTGGAGCTCAAACACAGAGATGGTTTGATGGAAATAGGAGCCGAAAGGTGTGCATGTGTGTTTGGAACATCATATCAATCTTTGAGGACAAGAACCAACACCAAGGGAGCAAATAGACGCCTCATGCAGCTTTGAAGGTAAGAAGCTCTGTTTTCTGTCTCATCTTATTTTTTGTTTTTGGTTTAACCTTATCTGTCACGTATTTCTCTTTATCACAGTGATATCGTTGCAGGTGTTACCAGACTCATCCATGCAAGGTAAAGGCCCATTTTATATTTCATATCCATACAATCAGGCAAGCTCAGGCATCTGACCCTGATGTTGACAAAAAAGACAACCATAACATGTTTTTTTGTAATTTACATTTCTAGACAATTTGCTGTCTTCATATTCAGTTTTTACATTAGTGCTTCTGTGTAACACAACCATTTGCATGGTGAAGTTTGCATAACTGCCCTCACATAGCTGTGTGCAAACAAAAACTATTCTCCAACCATCCCTTGAAAGATGGAAATATACAGTTATGTTTTTATATATGCATCTACAGTGGCTTCAGATTACTTGGACACTCAAATCGCACTTAAAAATGTCTGATTGTCGTTGCATGATAACAAAATATCAGGTGTCATTTATATTTACGGACAAGAAAATATGGTGGATATCAGCATACTTCCCCATCTATTACATTAAGAATTGCCTTTTTTCAGTTTCCTGAAAGGTTGCGTTTAAATATACAAATGAGGCAGTGTCTAATTAAATATGCTCTAATTTGCATAAATTTCCAGAACAGAAATCTGAACCTTGAATGAAGCCAGGTTCAAAATGTTTGTTTCATTTTGTCAACTTCTTTGAGTCAGCGGCTTTTGCAAAAGTGTACATTTAGATTTGTTATGCTTATAGATGATTTTTATTGAATTTTGTCTTATTTTATTGTTTTGTGTTTCTGCTGCTGTGACACCATAATTTCCTTTTGGGGGTTAATAAAGTAGTATTGTATCGTAGTAGGGAATTGTTGTATTTTTCAGTATTTTCTGATATATTTATCACTCCATATATCAGAAAAAACTGTCAACAGCCAGAAAAAAAAATTCACAGTGTTTTTAGGAACAAAATGTTAAAATCAGGCAAATTAAATATGAACAAACCCCTTGGTAAAAACCTTCAGAATATAGATATAGTTTGGTTTATGTAAGTGCTGCTGAAGTGGAAATTTCTGAAACAGTAAAAAAAACTATTTTGAGAAAACTGCCTTTAAAGATATGTATTGTAATTGAAATCTACAGACGATATAGATACAGTTCAATGAAATAAACATTTAAAAGTCAATTTCTCAGCTTTCTTGTAAAAGAAAAAATTGTTAATGAAAGGCAAAATCCCTTAAAGTGCCCCTATTATGCTTTTTTTTCTTTTTTTTTTTTTTTAGGGATGTAAGGTCTGCAAAGATCAAAGTAATAAAGTTATTGTCTCCCAAAAGAAAGAACTGATTCTGAACTGCCTGAAACGAGTTGTCAGTAATTCCAGTCTCACTTCCTGCTCAAATCTACTTTGTAACAAATTTGCATAATTCCAGCCTTTCCAGTTTTCATTGGCTGCCTGCTAACAACAGCTACTTTGACCCGCCCTCAAACAATGTAGTTATAACTGAGAGACTGGAAGAGTCGGGTTCTTGTTATTGAGACACTTCACTTTGCAGCACTTCCAAAGGATGAGGACTTGGGCTCGAATCGTTAATGTTTATACCATTTAGTATGAGTGCTGAGGGAGATCCAAAGCTGAAATTCAGATATGGTAATGGACGTTTAGTTTCCGACACACATTGTAAGTGGTAGACCAGTCACAACAGACTTGGCCATCTGACCAATTAAAGCAGAGAAGACCAATCACAACAGACTGGGCCATCTGACCAATCAGAGCAGAGAAGACCAATCACAACAGACTGGACCATCTGACCAATCAGAGCAGAGCAGACCAATCACAACAGACTGGACACTTTTCAGACACTGTGAGAAAAAGGTGATGCTGCAATATAGGCCTATATTATGAGAAAATTAAAATGATTTTTGAATTGGATCAATGTAAACCTATTTTAGGAGACCTCCAAAACAAAATTAGGAACCTTTAAATTAGCATAACAGGGGTACTTTAAAATTGACAAGTACATGAAAAAAACAATGTTTTTGCCTGTATTGTCTTGCCTTAAGATTGATAGCACATGTACTCGAGCTTGCATCTGAGCGCAGATATTTTCTAATTTATCTAACGCAGTGACATTCAATGAGCTAGAAATCTCCACTTCAGTAGCACTCACATACACCAAACATTTACCGTTTTAAGTAATCGTTCTAATGTTTGGGGCCATTATTTCACACACAATTGGCATATTGTTATACATATGGAACCAAAGGCTCAGTCTCTAATTTCAATGTCATAGTGTGTTATACATCAACTTCCTCTTGGTGCATTTGTTGTAATGCAAAACAGCTGTGTGAGTGGAGACAGTTATGCAAAATGGTGAAGTCATCACACACACATAGTGTATGAGAAGAACACATCCCTCTCTCTTTCTCTGCCCGGACATGTGGAGCTTAGGATGATGTGATTGTGCTTAGGATAATACACATGAAAGCACTGTGTCGAAAACATTAGTGAGAACTACATGTGGACTTACCCTGCATGAATCTTAAGTAACAGAAACTAGATTACATTTTCTTTGGTAGCACTTCATTTCACAGCCCTGTTCTGCATGCGCTAGAGGGAATTCAGGGTGATTGGGACACCTTTTGCCATTGAGATGAATTACAATAGACATTAACCGTAAACCTACCGCTAAACCTAACCTTAACACATGTAGTTACCTTATATTACCCAGTACTTTCTTAGGTAAGTACACTTTTTATTACAAAATGTGAGTGGTGTTGCTCATGCAAAGATGCCACATTATGGCCCGGTTTCACAGACAGGGCTTAGGCTAAACTAGGATTAGGCATTAGTTCAATTAGGACATTTAAGTAAAAAAAAAAACATTACTGGTGTGCATCTTAAGACAAAACAATAGCACTGGCATATTTTAAGATGTAAGTGTTGTTGGTGATTTCCAGGGTGTGGTTGTGCAGTAGCTAAGAGGTTTTGAGTGGATTTAGCTCATTGTTACACAGTTGCTAGGGTGCTCTGATTGGTTGCCAGGTGGTTTGCTAAGTCAAATGAGTAATACAAATATATATATAGCTGCAAGCAGCAATTAAGGGGCACCACAAAAAAAGCTAAAAATCAAGGCAGCAAGCATCAGGCCAACTGCAAAAATTAGTAAAGACATTTTTGAGAATTGAATTGAGAATCAAATTGATCTGGTGTGATTCCAAATCTTTCCAGAGATAGAGCCTCAGATGCAGTTTGGCATTATGCCATCATGTGGTAAAAGAAAATGGTTCCATCTGTCGACACAAAATCCATGACTTTGGGCTGAAGATGATCTGACTCGAATTTGGTCAAAATCATACAAATGGTCTAGGAATTTGAAAAAGTAGGTTTTTAAAGAAAATCAAAATGACTGACAGGAAGTTTGGTCGAATATGGCAAAATCTGTATCTTTGTTCTTGGCATAACCCAAGGAATCTACAAAGCCCAGCCACTCTCTGTTTCATTACAATAGGCAAAATGAATCAAAAGTTATTAAATTTTTATTTTTTTTTTCATTATAATTCTTGACCACAAGGTGGCGCAGCCCAGAAACGTTTTAAGTACCTTTTGGGGCGAGTTGCTGATGACACTTACTGAGTTTCCTAATGATGCACCAATGCATTCGTTAAATATAGCATTTTACAACTAAATTCAAAATGGCCGACTCCTAAAAGGGCCGATATGGGAAAATTGGGAATTAAGTCTTAAGAGACTAGTTTTATGATTTTTGTCCAAACTGTTCCAAAGTTATAAGCAAAAATATACATTTTTCATATCTCCTGACCACTAGGTGACAATGCGCAGAAACTGTGCAAGTGCCATCAGGTCACAGTTGTCATAACGCATTCTCTCTCTCGATAAGTAATTCAAAAAATACTGTAATTCATTCATTGTAATGAATGTAATCTTACCGCACTTACCACACGTCTGATTTAAAGTGGGCAGAATGCTAAATCTAAAAAATTATTTTGTTGTATTGCTGTATTTCAATGCTGGCAAATGACCATGGCTTCACGTTGGGTGGTTCTTTGTTTAATTCACAGCTAGCTATGGATTATACCTTACTTATAGGCTGCGTCCAAAAACCTAGGTAGCTGACTCGTTGCCTCGCTGACTTCTCCGACAATGGCTTGTGGGGCAGCGTTTGTGCATGAAGGCACCTCACGAAACTAATTTCAGACAGACTTCTGAGGCAGTGTAACAGTTTACTGACCTACAGCTAAATAGAGAGAGCTTTATTAAACTAATAAACAAATATTTAATTACTACATTAGTAATTTCTCGCTAGAAATGACATCAGAAGTGGAAAATGTTGGTCAAAAACATACATTTACACACAAACTGACCAGCAAATGCAACTTTCGGACGCCATTTTTTTTTCTCCAGCTCAACTGTCACAGAATGTGCTGCCTTCAAAAATCAATCAGATCTCTCAGGAGACAGGAAGTGGAGCTAACATTAGATTCGGACGTGCCGTGATGCCTTCCTACCTTAAAATGTGTCCTCCGAAGGCAGCATTTTCCAGGTTTCGGACGCAGCCATAGCCTGTATCAGAAAGGTGCTTTTAATATGAGCATAATTTAATATCAGAACTTTCTCAATGACCTTGAAAAGCCTCGTAATGTGAAACCCATTTGAGCTGCTATTTAAACTTTTTAAAAAAGCAGTTTGATTTCGGATAAAATTCTCTTTAGAATCAGTTTTCTTACCTTATACTTTCCTTGCCTGCCCTTACGAAAATGAACCATGGTTTTACTACCAAAAAACCATGGTTATTATAGTTAAACCATGGTAACCACAAATTAACCCTGGCTTTGCTACTCTAACCTTAACCATGGTATTTGTGGTAAAACTGTGGTTATATAAATGGTAATCAATCAGCCAAAAAACATGGTTACTACACTTTTACTATGATAAAACCATGGTTCATTTTCGTAAGGGTGAGATTCATACTTTTCAATTTACATCCACACACACACACACACACACACACACACATCTCTATTGCTGCCAAATCCAGCCTCATATTTAGCCTCCCAATCTTAATTACCTCTAATTATCACGCTTTTGTCAAGACACAGCAAAATGTAAGACTGTTCAAAACCAGTCACGCTAACTACCTCGACCTGTAGCAGAACTGCATGGGCTAGTGGTTATATGAAAAATGGTCTTCGTGATTTTGCCAAGTAAGGCATGTTCCTGCTTCAGAATTGTTTGTTGATCCTGCAACAACATTCCTTACCGAAAATTTAGTCATATCCCTAAACCTAACCCTACCCATATGTTATGCCTAAAAGGGAAATGATGGTGAATAACACTGATGTAGAAGCACCTAACCCTGGTTGTAAGCCTAAACTTGACATAAACTGTCCCTCAAATCTGATTGGATGATTGGAATGTTGAGCATGTTGTACTTGGAATGTTGAAATCACGTCCACCATTTTTTTTTCTTTTTAGTTGTAAATTAAACAAATTATTAGTACCTTTACGTTTTCTACTTAAAAATATCAAGTGTAATTCTGTTTTACTTGCTGTTCCTTTGTAATTATTTGTGAAATTTTCTCACCATTTTTTTCGGTGTGTATGCTTTTATATTTCCTTTAGATCAACTGCAACACTGAGTACAATACAGTACTCATAACGGAGTGTATACTTTGGGTTGATACGATTAAAACAAACCTTGGTGCGATTGCTCTATTAGTGCAGTTCATTTGAATAAGTGTGAACGATGCCATCCGAACCCTGGCACGGACCAAACAAGCGGACCGAGGTCGCTGAAAAGATGGGTCTCTTGTCTGCTTCCAAACGAACTCTGGTGTGATTTGAATGAAATATGAATGCAACACGGACCAAAGACAAGGACATGATGTCACAAGATGCGACCATAAAAAGGACAGAATGCTCAAGCGTACCTGCTTTTTCTCGTCTTAGTTGCCCCTCACAGTTCGGTTCAGACATCAGAACCGCGTCTCCTCGCAGAAGATCTTCGTTTGTGTGTGATAGAGGGATTCCTGCCGCTGTTTTGACTCACATTTTATAAGCTCTTCACGAGTTCTCAGCTGCTCAAAATACCATCATATGTAGCTACGCACATACAGCGAACGCATTTAGCTCAGAACACAGCATTGTTTTGGAAGTTTGGTAAGTTCTGTAGCAAAATATACATTATAAAAGCCGTCCAATCAGGTTGTGGACATATCCCTATGCCCTTAGGTTCGGTATCTTTACATTTTGGTCCGGTCTAAACAAAACAAGCGAACTGAACTACAAGTGTGAACACACCCTTTGAAGGCACTGTAAGATTTGGATTAAAGCATTTACCAAGTGAATTAATGCAAATACTTTATTATGTTTGTTACTCTCAGTATTCTAGACCAGTGGTGGACTGTGAAGGGGTTTCAATGGATGTTCAAGTGGAAAAGGAGAGAGGAGATGAGGAGAAGGAAGTTGGGCAAAGCACGTCTTTGTTCTCCCCACAGCTGAAAGCCATGATCCGAATCAAGAAAAAGTACCTAAAGAGATCTAATTCAGTCAGGCTGGCTCATGGCACCAACTCGGCTGTCTCTGATGGGAGTTTGCATCCTAAGAGCCCCCAAACCAGAAAGTCCAAGCGAAGGAAGTCCCGCGTGCTGTTCCCTAATGACACTCTGATGTTCAAACCAAAGAAAGAGTGCAGCCGAGCAAAACCTTTCCTAGTGCTCTTTAGCGTGATCGTCTTCGTCCAGGTAATTCTGCCTGTTCTTTCCCTTGGGTGTCATTTCTTTTGTGCCAGAATTGAAAAACCAATGAATTGAAAACACACACACACACACACACACACACATTGGATTTGGCTCAGGTGTTATGCCGAATCCCCTTCCTGATGCAGTGCCCAGCAGCGCTGAGAGTACTAATACTCTAATGAGAGTTATCTGACCATCGAAATAAAATATAGCCAAAGCTTTATTAATCCCCCCTATTTGAGAATAGGCTTGAAAATGCACTATCCAAACTTAAATGGTTGTAATTCAAGGATGCTTTGGAATAAAGACCTATGTTTGGTCTTGTTTTAAAGACACTCAGCAGATTATTGGTGAAAGCACTTAAAAAAATGGAAATATGAAAAAGTTATGGAAGTTTAAATTTACTGTACTAATTTTTATTTATTTTTTTCCAAAATAATTTTTACTCTAAAATACTATATAATCAAAGCCACATGTCTAACCAAGTTGTGTTCAAATTTGATACCACAAAAATGCAAGTTCCCAGGAGATTTGTTTAGGCACTAAAAAAAATATCTATCGGTTGTCACACATTCCATTGATTTTTAATTTTTTTATGCATTCTCTTGTAACAAATTAATACATTTCTGACCAAATATCACTTCTATCACAAAACAGTCACCAAATATGGAACCTTGAGACTCAGACCTTTCTGATGATATGTGTTTTGTCAAGATTAGAAAAGATTTTGTTTATAAAGTAGTTAAAATACATTTTGTAATATGAAACCTGACACCGCCCACTAGGGGAGGAGCCCACTAAAAGAATTTAGAGTAGAGTAGAGCATTTCCATGGTAAAGCAACGTCCAATTTCAAAAACGGTTTTCACAAGATGAATTTTGAGTTTGTAAGCGTTCGAATGGTACCTAATGAAAAAAAGCAATAAAAAAATTGCGCCAAGCATCCCGCTAGCAGGACGGTGACAGTTATGGGGTTAAAGGTGGCTTCCCATAACCTTTTTTAATTTGTTCCTGTTCTCCCAGGTCTACAATGCCATTGAGAATCTGGATGACCATGTTGTGAAGTACGATCTTGAGGGTTTGGAGAGAGCATTGCACAGGGAGGTGTTTGGCCAGACGGAGGCACTAGAGGAGCTAATGAACCAGCTGAACGATTACCTGTCCACTTATGCCCACCAGTACCCCCTTGCCCTGTCTTTGCACGGTGTGTCTGGTGTCGGGAAGAGCCACCTGGGTCGCCTACTGGTACGGCACTTCCGCTCCGTGGTAGACGACAAGCTAGTGGTACATTATTTATCCAAACACCGCTGCCCCCCACAGGAAGCAGCACAGCACTGTGCCTCCGCACTGGCTCAGCGTATAGCTGAGGTAGTGACTCGAGCCGAGGAAGAGGAGCAGATTCCCTTCTTCATTCTGGATGAGGTAGAACTAATGTCACCTCTGCTGCTGGACACCTTGCAGACGTTCCTTCAGTCAGATCAGACAAATGAGTTTCTGAACGTGGTTTACATTTTCCTCAGCAGTCTGGGGCAAAGGGAGATCACAGCTCACATCCTTCAAAACGCCTCCATCACCGGAGCCCATAAACCGCTCCGACAGGCCCTGTCTCTCATCCATCCTCTATGGACGGAGCCAGCAGTCGAGCTTATACCTCTTTCCCTGCTGGAGCGGGAACACATCATACAATGCTTTCTAGAGGAAATGACCCTGGAAGGGTTCTACCCTGAACTCAGTCATGTAGAGAGACTGGCGGATGAACTGGCTTATCACAGAGTGGCTGGAAGACAGTACGCAAAAACTGGATGCAAACAAGTAGTGGGAAAAGTTAACCTGCTTTGAGAGATTTGAGAGATATCTTTCAGTTACGCAAATACAGACTTACATCTACAGCCAAACTTACATTTCAAACACACTACCATTCAAAAGTTTGGGGACAGTAAATAAATTCATATTTTTTTATTCAGCAAGGGTGCATTAAATTGATCAACTTTCTGTTCATCAAAGCATTCTGACAAAAATATGTTTCCACAAAAATATGTTTTCAACATTGATAAAAATCAAAAATGTTTTTTGATCTTCAAATCATCATATCAGAATGATTTCTGATGGATCATGTGACACTGAAGACTGGAGTAATGATGCTGAACATTCAGCTTTACCATCACTACATTTTAAAATATATTACAGTTGTCTCTTTTATTTGGAAGACAGGACTTACTTCATTAGTTTAGTAAGTAAAAGTGAGGGTAAAACCGTAAAACCTACATGACAACAAAGTCACTATCACTTTACTTTACCTTGATTACGCAGCTGTAAAATTCATGTTTAGCTGTAGTGACAAATAAACCTTTTTTAATTTAAATGACGTGTCTCTCTGTGAAGTATTTCTCAAAAAAGTAACAGAAATATGTAAGGAATTGTTTTTTTTGTTTTTTTTTGGCTGAATGGAAGTATCTTAAAAGAATGTTCAATAATACAAATATCAACAATATTTGTGTCAGAATGTTGATTGCCACAGAAAATAATGTTGATGACCCTCAAAATCATATGACCAGAGAATGATGAACGTTTTTTTGTTGTTGTTGTTGTTTTTCTTGTGTGAACATTAAATTGATGTTGCGATTGCATTGATATTACGAGAAAAATAAGAAAAAAATCTATGCATGCATGGCCTTTGGGGCTTTCGTATAAATCCTTATGAGGTGGCACTACTTTTCTCGGCGGATGAACTTCTGGTCACGTTACTGATGTAATTTCTGTGGGCGGAGTTTGTTCCATGTAAACAGCTTTCTGGTAAACTTGTGCATATGTTTTTGCTAAAAGGTTAGCAATTCAGCAGCTGTAGTAGCATTACATCACCAAGTTGAAAGATTGGGTATAACTTCACATAGACCAGGTAAGCGCACTTCAATCACATTATGTCTTATGTTAAGTCTTGTGGCTGTATTTTTTATTTTAATTTTTTAACTGTGTATATACATTTTTACGTGCTGCCATTGTTAAGTGTGCCTTACAGTAGTTGTCATTTAAGGGATGAGTGAAGATTATTTTTGTTGCTAATCAACATTATGCCACAAATGTTGCCTTTAAAAAAAAAAAAAAAAAATAAATTACCTTGAGTTTCAAAATAAATTGTGACGAATCACAACACAGGACAACAAACAAACAAAATTACTATATCTGTGCTTCGCTAATAACCTTGTGGGAGGAGTGTTTGTGAAGGGACTTCACAAACTTATATTTAACCTGGTTGCTTATTGCAACTTTGAAATATTTAAATTGCGTTTTACCTCATATACTGTATATATATACCAGTAACCTAATTCAAAGGGAAAACAAGATTATTTTCCCGACCCCACTTGGCACCCAGTTGTTTTTTTCTCACTTTAAGCAAAAACTCACTTCAATATTTGTTTTAGAAAACAATATATAATATTTTTAATATTTAAAATGTCTAATGCTATTTCATGCATTCTGACTACTGTTAAAGAGTTGGCTTCTCATGCTAAACATGGCCAAAGGTTAAAAAATGAGTTGGACGTATGACGGAGTATTTCTGTGCCAAATACACTCCTTCTGGATTCAAACAAGTTTCTGAAAGTTTTTTTCGAGTATGGCCCTGTATGATGTCATAAAGATCGGAATTGCTTGTATGGGCACTTCTCCCGGATGAGCGCGTGTGCACATCAACCAGAGCGAGAGCAAGAGCCCATCAATGAGCTTCGTTCAGGTTACAGAAGCCGTCAGCAGCGCTGTCATTTTGTTTTTAGACCAGCAATGTCACTAAGTATGTTTCTGGTTGTGAGGGAAAGATAACCTTGTTCAGCTTCCCAAATAACCCAGCGTTAAGGAAAACGGTGTACGCAGTTTGTTTTTCTGGTGCAGAAATGGAGTTGTGCAAGTGTGTTTCGGTGACGAATGTTTTATAAACAAGGCCCAGTTTGGCACTGGATCTGCAGATCATTTGAAACTGAAAGATGATCCAGGGATCATCGAAGCAGACAAGGAATGGCTGATGAGACAGCCACTCAGCACAGCGACGCAGGGATGCAATGGGCACACTGAACCGGTGGAATCCGGGACGAAGAGCCAAGACCAGGAAACACATAAACATACAGTCCATGTAGTCACAGGGTAAGTGTGAATCTACGGGCTGTAAATTAAAGTGGTGTTTGTTGTTCATTGGGAGCTAATTAGAAATGTTGTAATGTTGAGAAAAACGTTGCCTGGTCTGAGTCTCGATTTCTGTTGTGACATTCAGATAGTAGGGTCAGAATTTGGTGCAAACATCATGAAAACATGGATCCACCCTGCCTTCCATCAACGGTTCAGGCTGCTGGTGATGTAATGGTGTGAGGAATATTTTCTTGGCACACTTTGGTCCCCTTAGTACCAACTGAGCATCGTTTAAATGTCACAGTGTACCGGAGTATTGTTGCAGGCCATGTCCAACTTCTTATGGCTACTTCCAGCAGGATAATGCACCATGGTCACAAAGCTCAAATCATCTCAAACTGGTTTCTTGAACATGATAATGAGTTCACTAAACTCAAACGGCCTCCACATAGCAATAGCGCACCTTTGGATTGTGGTGGAAGATTCGCATCATGGATGTGCAGCAGACAAATCTGCAGCAACTGTGTGATGCTATCATATCAATATGGACCAAAAAGGGGTCCAACCCAGTGCTAGCAAGGTGTACCATAATAAAGTGGATGGTGAGTGTGCATATATATATATATATATATATATATATATATATATATCAAATATGAGAGCTATAAATGCACTGATTGCCTCTGTTAATTGTCTTGTGTGCAAATATGTTGGTGTTTGGTGGTGTGCACTGCTGTTTTCACTTGGTTGAGGTTTGGGTTTGTTTCCTCTGTTGTTATTGGCAGGTTGATCTTGATTTCACCCTTGTGTGTATATGTGTGTGAGACAGAAGCCTGGTTACCACCACAAATAATTTTAAACCCCAATTACACACCCCAAACCTGCCTACAGCCCTCTGTCTGAGAATGCTGAACATAACAAGATTCACTTTTAATCACATCGAGACACGGCCGAAAAGTGTCACGCAATCACCACACATGCACACACTTTCCATGCAAAATGCCTTCCATTTGGAGAAAATGCCTTGAAATATGAGTACTTTTGACTGTACTAGCAAAAGATTTGCGGTATATTAAAAATGTACATTTATATATTCACACTGCAGAAAATTATGCTCTTCCTCAGTATAGTTGTCTTCTTTTCCAGAACAAAAATTCTTAAATCAAGATACATTTACTTGTGAAGCAAAATGACAAGATATTAAGTCTTGTTTTCTGTATATAAAAAATAATAATAATTAAAAAAAAAAAAAAAAAAAAAAAAAAAAATAATAATAATAATAATAATAATAATATTATTATTATTATTATTATTATTATTATTATTATTATTATTAAGTGAGAACAAGGAAAAACAAAATTTGCAATCGGGGCAGAAAAATAAACTTGATCCCTGACCCCACTGGCAGTTGTTGTTTTGTTTTTTGCTAAATGTATTTCAAAACTAACTTTTTTTTTTTTTTTTTTTTTTTTTTTTTTTTTTTTTTTAAATCTAAAATTCATGATTCTGTCAGTTCAGTCAGTTTGATTCAATAAATTGATTCATAACTCTTTGAACAATTAATTTGTGCAAAGTCTTCACATGGCATTTTTTTAAAATGTTAAAATATTTTCTGTCCTCTAAAAAGAAAACGACTCTATAAGTTGTTTTTCAAGCACCTTATTACGACCTTTATTTACGTTTTAAAGTCATGCGCCCTCTAACTGGTGTAAAAATAATGACAGTGTCGTGTTACGTTTTTCCTCTTGAAATGACGTATGACTGTCGTTGCCAATCAAAATGCGTGTTCATTTAAATGCACTGTGTGGATTTTTTTTTTTTTACTACCATTTGTCATATTTCATTTAACAAAAATCATTTCACAACAACTACACCCACCCCAACCCTAACTTTAGTAAATGCTCCTATGGGTCATATTTCATGAATTAAAATGAAAGTGTCCTGTTGTCGATAGGGGCGCAACTTTAGTAAACGCTCCTATGGGTCATATTTCAGGGAAGTGACAAACGACCTATATAGGCGTATTGGTTGGAGGACATGTTGATATATATATATTCTACTTGGCATTGATTCAACAAGGTGCTGAAAGCATTCTTTAGAAATGTTGGCCCATATTGATAGGATAGCATCTTGCAGTTGATGGAGATTTGTGGGATGCACATCCAGGGCACGAAGCTCCCGTTCCACCACATCCCAAAGATGCTCTATTGGGTTGAGATCTGGTGACTGTGGGGGCCATTTTAGTACAGTGAACTCATTGTCATGTTCAAGAAACCAATTTGAAATGATTCGAGCTTTGTGACATGGTGCATTATCCTGCTGGAAGTAGCCATCAGAGAATGGGTACATGGTGGTCATAAAGGGATGGACATGGTCAGAAACAATGCTCAGGTAGGCTGTGGCATTTAAACGATGCCCAATTAGCACTAAGGGGCCTAAAGTGTGCCAAGAAAACATCCCCCACACCATTACACCACCACCACCAGCCTGCACAGTGGTAACAAGACATGGATCCATGTTCTCATTCCAGTCTTCAACTGTCCAATTTTGGTGAGCTCGTACAAATTGTAGCCTCTTTTTCCTATTTGTAGTGGAGATGAGTGGTACCCGGTGGGGTCTTCTGCTGTTGTTGCCCATCCGCCTCAAGGTTGTGCATGTTGTGGCTTCACAAATGCTTTGCTGCATACCTAGGTTGTAACAAGTGGTTATTTCAGTCAAAGTTGCTCTTCTATCAGCTTGAATCAGTCGGCCCATTCTCCTCTGACCTCTAGCATCAACAAGGCATTTTCGCCCACAGGACTGCCGCATACTGGATGTTTTTCCCTTTTCACACCATTCTTTGTAAACCCTAGAAATGGTTGTGCGTAAAAATCCCAGTAACTGAGCAGATTGTGAAATACTCAGGTGGCCCGTCTGGCACCAACAACCATGCCACGCTGAAAATTGCTTAAATCACCTTTCTTTCCCATTCTGACATTCAGTTTGGAGTTCAGGAGATTGTCTTGACCAGGACCACACCCCTAAATGCATTGAAGCAACTGCCATGTGATTGGTTGATTTAGATAATTGCATTAATGAGAAATTGAACAGGTGTTCCTAATAATCCTTTAGGTGTGTGTGTGTGTGTGTGTGTGTGTGTGTGTGTGTGTGTGTGTGTGTGTGTGTGTGTGTGTGTATATATATATATATATATATATATATATATATTATATGTTATGTTTTGTCATATACACCTCCTCTAATTCTGCTTAAGTTACTTTTTTTTTCACTGCACACTTTATCATCTTATTGCAAATAAAGCACGTGCCGTAGGGAGGTTTAATAATATCAGTAACAATGTTGAGACATGCATAATCTTGACAGATGCATTTACAGACAATTTAATTATGTGCTTTGAACTTTCTGGTAAATCAGTGTAATTCAAAATAGTTACAAGTGTGGAAAAGGGCACTGGAGGTGCTGGAGGGTGAAATTTCCATGCCTCACACAAACTAACAATACAGGACTGAAAATAACACTGTAGAGAAGTTATGTTTTTTTCACTGCACACTTTATCATCTTATTGCAAATAAAGCACGTGCCGTAGGGAGGTTTAATAATATCAGTAACAATGTTGAGACATGCATAATCTTGACAGATGCATTTACAGACAATTTAATTATGTGCTTTGAACTTTCTGGTAAATCAGTGTAATTCAAAATAGTTACAAGGGTGGAAAAGGGCACTGGAGGTGCTGGAGGGGTGAAATTTCCATGCCTCACACAAACTAACAATACAGGACTGAAAATAACACTTTAGAGAAGTTAGAGTTTTCAAAAAAAAAAAAAAAAAAAGCATTTCTGTCCTTCGTGTCACTTGGTAAAATAAGGAGTAGAAAAAGTAAAAATGTAATGGGTCAAGCATGAAGAATGTTTGATTTTGTGCTGATCTCAGCATCACATGCAGCTATTGTGAACAAAGAGTTAATTTCTGAAGAAAGGTGGAGACCAAGGCCAGTACATTCCTCCGTGCTGTGGTTCAGCCCAATGCCAGACTAACTTTGTATAGCTGCCAGCAATTTTACTGCAACAGGATCTTTCAACGCACCAGAACTTTCCACTGCTCACTACTGTGGCCACTACTTTTATGCATTGTACAATAGATTTGCACATTTACAGCTTTATTAATTTGATTTTAAATAAAGTTGTTAAAAATTGTGGATTGCGTCACTGGAAACTTAGTGGAGCAACCCTGATAAGAACTTACAAAACTTCCTATTAAATCAGGGACCGAAAACACACTCCTCTGAAATAAAACATGAAATAGGACTCTTGATTTTTTTGGAGACATAGTTTCACTCAGAGGACATAAATCACAGGCTTTCTAATATCAATTTGACCTCGGTTTGGAAATTAAATCAGTTTCCTGGCATACACTTAGAATGAACTCTATAATTTCCCTCTGGCAAGCGTCACTATTATAATTTCTTATACTTAGGGTTAGTGATTTTCATTTTGTAACATCCTGCACCGTATGTGCTGTAGAAGTGAACGATTTGTGAAGTGGATTTGATTTTCATCGGCCAGACTATAAAACAGGTTAAAAAAAAGTGCCACAAACACTCTTAAAAATAAAGGTTATTTATTGGCATCTATGGTTCCATGAAGATCCTTTAACACCCATGGAACATTTCCATTCCACAAAAGGTTTTTTTATATCGGAAAAACTGTTTTAGATTATTAAAATGTTCTTCACACTAATATTGGTTAGTGGTTATTATAAGAACCGTTCACTGAAAGGTTCTTTGGCCCTGTTTACACCTGGTATTAAGATGCATTTTGGTTGACAAGTGGACAACACTAAATACAGGTGTAAATGGGGTCTAAAACGTTTTTAGCTTGTCCACCTTCGACCACTTCCAGAGGTAGTCAAAAATTAATTTGACCAGATTGCTTTCGTAGTGTAAACGCTCATGTGGTCAAATGCGTTCCAACAGCCACAAAAGACTGTCTACTCTCCACCTACACACCGTAAACATTATGGGAAGCGCAATAGCCAGGATTTAAACTTTGTTGGCTGCAGACCCAAGATGAAAAACGTACCAAGCAAACACAGTGTTCTCTCATCATTCCTGATTTCTAACACACTCACAGCATTTGGCATGGTCTTGCAGCTATCAGAGCAGAAATGAAAGCTGCTGCCTCCGTATGTTTTTCTGTTTTCTCCGGTTGCGAAAGATCAGAAAAAGCCCATACATTTACCCGCCCATGGACCCTCCCCTCGAAGAAATCAGGACAGAAGTGGTTCAAAGAGGACAAAAGAGATGGATATTTACACCAGGTGTAAACGGGAATGTCTCCCATGTCTACTTGGGAAAATGCATCTTAATACCATGTGTAAACAGGGCCTTCTTTTTTGGAATTTATTTTTAAGTGTACTGACACTAAAAGAGGGCCCTATGCCATATTTAGAAACCTGAATATCACATAGGCTGCATTTACGCTGGCACAACAAATCAGATTTGTTCTGACTCAGATTGGAATTTGTTGCACATGTGTAAACACAAAAGTCAGCTTGAGATCCGATTTGTTTTGCATCCGATCTGAGCCACTTTCAAATGTGGTTTTAAATCAGATTTCTGACCTATGTCTAAACAATTCCCCTTTGGTATTCCAAGCCAACACAAGGCAAGTGCGACATGTTTGCCCACAAATATAGTTTTTTTTTTATGTTGTGATATGAAGCAGATGGGCCTGTGTGCGCTTGCTTACAGCTTTTTTATTGAGGTGGGAACTTCATAAAGGAAAGAAATTGCACGCACGGAAATATTCAGGAGCTGGTTTTCATCTTCTACCCGTGAGTTTTATAAATGAAACAGCTTCACTGCTGAAAGCTACATTATATTTATCATCGAGCTGTAGATTTAAATAGCCTAACAAATGAAAATTACAGTTATTTCCCAGTCATAGCCGTTCGGTCAGATTTTGCGCTGCAAAACATCCATGGCAGCTGTTATCTTGTCTATGTAGGCAAATAATCATGACCACCTGATATGAATTATATTAATAATTTTAACAGCACTGCCATTCAAAACCAGAGGGTCTACCATGTGCTTAGTAAAGCGATCACCCACAATCATTTTGGACGGGAATTAATGTAAACACAGATATCGGATACCAGTTGCGTCTAAAGTGAATATAAATGGGCGGGCCAAAAAATATGGTCAAAAGATCGAATTACTGCATTAAGATTTGCATAGACGATAGAGATGTAGGGATGGGCTCTTTTAAGTTGGGCCATGAAGCAACCACACAGAACCGCATAGCAACGCATGAAAAACTGCTAACAGCACCTTAGCAACTGTGAAGCAATGTCTTGACAACCACAAACAACACCATAGCAGTGGGGTTTTGCCTGGGCTAGCACCACTTACTTGTTCAAAGAAGATGTAAACATCTAGTAGTATGTTTTGTGATTGAGGATCTTGAACCGAGCTCGTACAACAGCCTGTTTATAAGACCAGCTTCTTGACACACCAGTACCACACTTTGAGCTTAAGAAGTACATTCTGAATATATTTTCTGTATAAATTACAAATTATATATATAATATATATATAAAATATAAAATATAGTGTTGGGGGTTTCACGTCTATATATGCACTGATCTACACTGATTTTACATTCCATTAGTAAGAGTGTGAAGGTTGAATTAGGAGAGACTTATCTGTGACCAGGACAGCAAGCCTTTGTGGTGTATCGAGAGCAATGGAATCCAGGGTAATGTCGGCATACCTACACGTAGGACGAACCACATCCAAAAGGAGTAACTGTGGACGCAAGAGGAAGCTGTCTGAAAGGGATGTCCAGGTGCTAACCCAGATTGTATCCAAAAAACATAAAACCACAGCTGCCCAGCTCAACTCTCCTGTTTCCACCAAAACTGTTAGTCAGGAGCTCCACAGAGTCAATATTCATGGTCTGGATGCTATAGCCAAACCAAATGTCAGTTTCATTGGTGCCAACAGTGCAATCTTGGACTGTGGAGAATGTGAAACATATATTGTTCTCTGAGTCCACCATCACTATCTTTCCCACATCTGTGTGTTACGGTGTGGAGAATCCCCAAAGAGGCTCAACACCTGGACTGTTGCTGCCCAGAGTGAAACACGGCGGTGGATCAGTGATGTTTGGGCTGTAATATTGTGGCATTCCCCACTGTGCTTGATGGGCATCACTGCCAAGAACTAGCAAACCATTCTGGAGAACCAGGTGCACCTAATGGTTCAAACATTGCATCCTGAAGGGGGTGCCGTTTATCAGCATAATAACGCACCACTGCACACAGGAACACTTGTGACAGAATGGTTTGATGAACATGAACGTGAAGTTGAACATCTCCCATGGCCTGCACAATAACCAGATCTAAATATTTTTTAGTTACTTTGGAAGAACAAGTCAGAAAATGTTTTCCTCCGCCGACGTCACATAGTGACCGGGCCACTGTCCTGGAAGAGGAATAGCTCAAAATCCCTCTGGCCACTGTGAAGAACTTGTATCTGTCAAAGATCAAATCTGCCAAGTATTGTAACCCATATCATAACTGTGGACTGTTTAATATATATATTGATTTTGAGATTGGTACATCCATCTCTAAGGGAGATCCTAAATGTTTTTTACGACTTTAAAGTTTGCACTTGACCTATGTGTAAGTTCATTTGAGAGTGATGCAGCAGATGCTATATAAACACGCCTCCACAAACAGCCGGTCACGAAGTGGAAATCATTCACAACTACAACATCATCTAAAAGCTAACATGACCCCATCACTCACCCAGAAACTACATCCTGGAAAACACTAATTGCACATTTCGGATGGTTTTTTTTAATGTGTGGGAGTGATTATTATAAGGATGGTTGTAAAGATCAAACTCTATAATGTGTGACTCCACACAAGTCATCAATGTGATCTGCAAGCTTTTGTGTAGGAGTATTTTTTCTTTCTAATTGAGTTTAATATTAGCAACCATAAAGACGTGAGTGAATTGTCAAAGTTCCTTAGCAACAGAGGGACAAATGAGCATCCAAGAGGAGTTCTTTGATGGCATCTATAATCCTGTGTGGAATGAAAAGACAGAACGTTCTGCTTCAGGTGTCTCCCTGACACCTCAGAAACGCCCATGATTTTCTGTCTGCTTTCGTTGTGCCTCAGGCCGCTCACTACCATTTTCGAGGCCGGTAACATTATCACTTGGGACTTTAAGTAACATTTTCTGAGAAATGTCTTATTATTACTCAAAATAGCAACAGCAGCACATGTAGATAATGTTTCTTCTCATGCATCACTTTTTAATACTAAAAGGTAAAAAAAAAAAAAAACGAATTATTGGAAATATGCTCTACTGTTCAAAAGTTTGGGGTCAATAAGATTTTATTTTAAAAGAAAATGAATTCTGCAAGGATTCATTAAATTGATCAAAAGATTAAACCCATGATATTGTCACAAAAGATTTCTGACAAATAAATGCTGTTCTTTAGAACTTTCTAGTCATCAAATAACCCTGGGGAAAAAAGCGTCATACAAAAAATATTAAGCAGAACAACAGTTTTCAAATGATAATAAAAAGAAATGTCTTGAGCAGCAAATCATCATATCAGAATGATTTCTGAAGGATCATGTGACACTGAAGACTGGAGTAATGATGCTGAAAATTCAGCCTTTTTTTCACAATATTACTGTTTTGTTTTTTTTTACTGTACTAAACATTACAGTCACACACACAAAAAGTCACTGGATTTAAATGGGCAAATGCTTAAGAGTCAATGATTGCTGCAGTTTATTGCAGTGATTATGTTTCCAGCACGTTATATGTTTGGCATCAGTTCCTCTAACCCTAATTGATGGAGTGTGTAGCTTTACATTTCTTAAGCAACCATGTCGGAAGACACATCATGGCCATATTCCAGGATGATAATGTCAAGATTCATCAGGCTCAAACGGTTAAAGAATGAGGAGGGAGCATGAAGAATCATCTTCACACATGAATCAGCTCCTCTGAGTCCAGACCTTAAATTCATTGAAAGGCTTTGGGATGTGCTGGAGGAGACTCTACAGAGTGCTGGACTCTTGCATTGCCAATACAAGATCTTGACCAAACATTGATGCACCTCTTGATAGAAGTGTTGTGAAGGTGCGTCAGTCCTTGAAGAAGTTATCACACCATGAAATATTAAATAAACTAAATCAAGCATGATGTACTGGACCCCACTTGGCTGTTGCACATTTTGTTTCAGCACAGAACTCAACTTGCTTCATGATCATGCATAAAGCAGAGACTCTAACTTCTGCTGAAAGTTTCATAGACAGTGTGTATAGAATGTGTCTGCCCCCTTAGGGTAACAAGCCAAGGCGTTCTTGAAAAAAAAACACTAATTTGAAAAGCCACAAAAATGTTGCGATATTGTGATATTAATCAGCATGTGAACCAACATGCTTAAGTAGTCTATTGTATGTTGCAACAAATGAAACTAAAAAAAATGTGTGAGAAAGTATGCAAGGCATGTCACAGGGCATGAGGGCTTCCCTTGTCAAAGGTGGAGGGGAGGTTGTAAGGGTAAACAGACATGTGCACCTCTAAAAATAACCCAAGGAACCAATCAACCGCACACAAGGCGGGCCCAGAAATCTCAGGTGTACAGGTTACACCCATCCAAAGTGCATGTATAAAAGGAGAAATAGGCAGAGGAGAAAGAATAGACAGTAACCAGTGTGAAAAACAACTGGTTTATTGAAAAACCTCAAAGCAAAAGGACACTGAGAGAAGAGTCAAGACAAAAGGAGACACATTTCGACTCCAAAGATGTGCTCAAAACATCCTCATTCTGGTGTGGAAAGGTTTGGAAATGGAGAAAAGGCATCAACCTCGCCTTCAATTTCCCCCAAACCTCAAAGACCTCGTGCTCGACGGGTCCTTTACCCTCCAGGAGTGAGGAAGATCATGCCAAAAGAGGAGACAGATCCTGCCAGACGTTGGCTGTTCTTGCTTTCTGCTTTGCTCTTCCTGCAAATCTACATGGAGGAAGGCCTGTGTGACACTCAGGGCGTCCCAGACCTACCGCAGGCCCAGGATGATCGCTGCACGCTTGATGAGAACCCCTTCACACAGGGGACTTCGGAGGCAGACGTGGCTCAGTGTTGGGGCATTGAGCAGTCATGCAAGTTGTACTGGGAAATGAGGAGCTGTTTCTGAGACTGGTGCCAAATGCAACAGCAGTATGTGAATGCGAACGCACATGCTGAGCTGTGCTTCCTGTACGGTGGGCTGCAGGGATTAGTCTATTCGCTGAATGAGCTTTTCCATCTGCACTTGGCTGAGAGACGGGGGAGACAGAAGGGGCCCTTCTGCATAAACGAGCAGCCTGACTGAATAAACTGGTCTAAGCTGGACTGGATTTCCTGCATTTAATGAAACGTGGCCATGCAATCGTTGTGCTGGAGACCCTGACTGTAACCTGATATGCATGTACGTCAGCGTAGGGGAAAGTGATGATTCATAGAGTGAAAAAACCTCACACACTACACTAAACGCCCTACAGACCTGAGACTCGGCTATGTGTGTGTGTCTGGGAATGCTTCTGTCATTGACGGCAAAATATGTGTAATACTATGTGTGCGATTGAATGTGTTTCCGGGGGATATTCATAAGGGTAAAAAACAGTGGAAAACTGATTGTGTGATGATGTAAAATGTCTGGCGGCGTTGAGTCCTCCTTTTGTCTATTTAAAAACTACTGTATAATACTGTATATAGCCACCATCAATATGCATCATTAATCAAATAAATATGTAACTCATATATTTCTTTGTGAGTGTTTTCTTTGTGAGAGCCTAATTAATTTTAAAGTGAAACATTTCTGGGTGGAAATATTAGTCCATGTAAAGCTATACTGTATAATCTAATCTAGATGTACATTTAATTGGCGATAAATAAGCTTGTAAAACAGAACATTATGGAGAAGAAAAATGTAATGAATGAAAAAGTATGATGGATTTCAATTCCGTTTCAAATTAAAGTTTAATTTTCATTAACTTATAGTTACTTATCTCTATCTATCTAACCATCCGTCCGTCTGTTCGTCCATCCATCCCTCCGTCCATCTAGCATCTATCCATCCATGTTCATCCATCCATCCATCTGTCCGTCCATCCATCCATCTCTCTCTCTATCCATCCATCCATCCATCCATCCATCATCCATCCATCCATCCATCTAATGTTTATCTATCCATCCATCTGTCCGTCCATCCATCCATCCATCCATCCATCCATCCATCCATCCATCTAATGTTTATCTATCCATCCATCTGTCCGTCCATCCATCCATCCATCCATCCATCCATCTAATGTTTATCTATCCATCCATCTGTCCGTCCATCCATCCATCTATCTATCTATCCATCCATCCATCCATCCATCCATCTAACGTCTATCTATCCATCCATCTGTCCGTCCATCCATCTGTCCATCCATCCATCTAACGTCTATCTATCCATCCATCTGTCCGTCCATCCATCTGTCCGTCCATCCATCTATCTATCTATCCATCCATCCATCCATCCATCTGTCCGTCCGTCCATCCATCCATCTCTCTCTCTATCCATCCATCCATCCGTCCATCCATCCATCCATCCATCTAATGTTTATCTATCCATCCATCTGTCCGTCCATCCATCCATCTATCCATCCATCCATCCATCCATCTAACGCCTATCTATCCATCCATCTGTCCGTCCATCCATCTGTCCATCCATCCATCTAACGTCTATCTATCCATCCATCTGTCCGTCCATCCATCTGTCCGTCCATCTATCTATCTATCCATCCATCCATCCATCCATCCATCCATCTAACGTCTATCTATCCATCCATCTGTCCATCCATCCATCTGTCCATCCATCCATCTAACATCTATCTATCCATCCATCTGTCTGTCTGTCTGTCTGTCCGTCCATCCATCATCCGTCCGTCCGTCCATCCATCCATCCATACATCCGTCTATCTATCTATCTATCTATCTATCTATCTATCTATCTATCTATCTATCTATCTATCTATCTATCTATCTATCTATCTATCTATCTATCTGTCTGTCTATCTGTCTGTCTATCTGTCTGTCTGTCTGTCTGTCTGTCTGTCTGTCATACACCTCTCCATCCATCCATCCATCCATCCACAAACCATACAATGCCGTACAGTAAATAAAAGAAAGCTCAAAATGAACTCTCAACATCTAACAGAAGAACACATTGTGCAGGCATGTGTATAATGGCAGGTGATAATGATAGTTTACCACCTCTTTGTTGTTTACAATCACTTTTATATCAATTATCCCATTAAAATCAAGGCCTTTTAATTTTTTTAAAAGTGAAAACCTTACACAACCTTAGCATTGCTATTATGGCATCACTACACCGACAGCACTATGACTAGATTCATACAGTTGGTCCACACAGACATCATCTCATCAGAATGGCACAGTGACACCCCAAACACGTACACACACATTCTGAAAACATTTAACTTTCTATCTTTCGTAAAAAGACACAAGATCCCTTAGGTATTTGTGATGAAAGACATGGTTCTATTATAGTGACAAGTTCCTCATCAAATCTACCTGCCCCTCCCATATCTGAGCTAATGCATTGTGACTTCTCTGTTAATGATGACTGTCACTGTGTCATTATGATGAGACCGCGGCCTGACTGTGGGAATCTGCACAGCTGACTGAATTCTCCATGAAATCGTTTTTACATAGAAAAATATGTAAATATATTTACATTTTTATATTAAATGTAATATTATAGTAAATATGTTTCTATATATATATATATATATATATATATATATATATATATATATATATATATATATATATATATTTATATAAATTTATTTTTATCAAATTTATCATAAATTTACTGAAATAAAATATTAATCTGAAATAAATATCTAAATAAAAACTAAATTAAACTTGGAAATTATGTCTTGGCAAATAACTGAAATAAGTTTAAGTTGAAGCACTAAAATTTACTGTAAATAAAAAAATACAAACAACAAATACAGTCTAAATGGTAATATTTAATAAAAAAATAAAAAATGAAAAACTATAAACTAAGATATAAAATAAAACCGTAATAAAGTAATACTAAAATAATGCAAATTAAATATAAATTCAATTAAATTAAATTCAGTTCAATTGATTTAAACTCAGTTGCACTGTACACTCCCTGAAGCGCATCAGTCAGCATTACATCACTGTGACAACACCATGAACCAAGAACACCTGTCTGAAATATACAACAACAAAATGTAACAACTGCTGAGGGGGTGACGATTCAAATGTGTACGTGTGTTTTTTAGTGTACGTTATAGCCAAGAGGAACAGATCCTGACCTGCAATGATTTCCTGTTTTCACAGGAAGTTTCTCTCATGAAGCAGGTGTGATGCATTACATCTGCTCATCACCACCACCATCCACTTCATTCACACCACCATCATCATCATCAGTGTTGATCAAAGACCTATCATTGATTTAGTTGTGTCTCACAACAATTAGTCATTCGGTCCATGACATAATGGTTGTTTTCTACAGAATGCCACAGTCTAGTTCCTGAAATATTCGTTCATTTCCTTACAGAGAAAAGTGATAATGTGAAAGACTTTACCAACCAACCATGAGCTCTGGGCTTCTCAGTCGTATACACTTTTAGAATAGTTAATGATTTAAAGTCATTAATGATACGGCAGTATTTTCGGAAATGGAGTTGAAAGTGATCCTGCAACTCAACTGGTAGATACTAAGGTCATAGGTTTGATTCCCAGGCAAAACACAAAAAATGTATACCTTGAAAGCACCGTAAGCCTTCGAATAAATGTGTTTGCCAAATACATAAGTGCTTGATCCACCCTCGTCTTAAATTGCAGACTTGAGCTGATGGCGGTTAAATATATAGATGTCTTGAATTGTTCAGAAACATTAGACGCATTGCCTTAATCCATATGACGCTGTGTGTGCCAGTCTCACACCTTTTTTGACAATTTAATTGTTTAGAAAAGGTCAGGCATTGTTGTTCCCACACAAGAGGATGCATTCCAAACTATAAATAGATGCATAGTTTAGGCTTTAGAAACATTTCATTGTGTGCTCTTTGCACTTTTATGCTATATTTTGCATCTTAGTTATGTCATATATCCTAGTAGGGGAGGGTTATAACATGAGGTCAGTTGTAACACTGTAAGTTTGACAGGTCAGAAAAGTAACGTCATTAACATCATACTTTTAATAATATAACATCATCTTTTTAAGCTCACAGGAGAAATTGCATGTGCCTAGCAATCATTGAATTGTAGGTACAATTATTTAACTTACATGACCTGAAGTAACTATTTCTCTAGTTTAATTGGCCCCACTTTATATTAGGTGGCCTTAACTACTACTTTAAGTTAAGTTAAGTTAACTACTACTTTAAGTTAAAAATAAGTACTTATTGTGCTTAAATTGTATTGCAAAACACTTTTGCTGATATTGACGTGGTAAAGTTAGGGACAGGTGTGGTGGTGTGGGTAAGTTTAAGGGTAAAGTTAGGGACGGGTGTGGTGGTGTGGGTAAGTTTAAGGGTAAAGTTAGGGACGGGTGTGGCGGTGTGGGTAAGTTTAAGGGTAAAGTTAGGGACGGGTGCGGCGGTGTGGGTAAGTTTAAGGGTAAAGTTAGGGACGGGTGCGGTGGTGTGGGTCAGTTTAAGGGTAAAGTTAGGGACGGGGTGCGGTGGTGTGGGTAAGTTTAAGGGTAAAGTTAGTGGGTGCGGTGGTGTAAAGTTTAAGGTAAAGTTAGGGACGGGTGCGGTGGTGTGGGTAAATTTAAGGGTAAAGTTAGGGACGGGTGCGGTGGTGTGGGTAAATTTAAGGGTAAAGTTAGGGACGGGTGTGGTGGTGTGGGTAAGTTTAAGGGTAAAGTTAGTGACGGGTGTGGTGGTGTGGGTAAGTTTAAGGGTAAAGTTAGTGACAGGTGTGGTGTGGGTAAGTTTAAGTTAAGGGTAAAGTTAGTGACAGGTGTGGTGTGGGTAAGTTTAAGGGTTAAGGGTAAAGTTAGTGACAGGTGTGGTGTGGGTAAGTTTAAGGGTAAAGTTAGGGACGGGTGTGGTGGTGTGGGTAAGTTTAAGGGTTAAGGGTAAAGTTAGGGACGGGTGTGGTGGTGTGGGTAAGTTTAAGGGTAAAGTTAGTGACAGGTGTGGTGTGGGTAAGTTTAAGGGTAAAGTTAGGGACAGGTGTGGTGGTGTGGGTAAGTTTAAGGGTAAAGTTAGGGACGGGTATGGTGTGGGTAAGTTTAAGGGTAAAGTTAGGGGCAGGTGTGGTGGTGTGGGTAAGTTTAAGGGTAAAGTTAGAGACGGGTGTGGTGGTGTGGGTAAGTTTAAGGGTAAAGTTAGAGACGGGTGTGGTGGTGTGGGTAAGTTTAAGGGTAAAGTTAGTGACAGGTGTGGTGTGGGTAAGTTTAAGTTAAGGGTAAAGTTAGTGACAGGTGTGGTGTGGGTAAGTTTAAGGGTTAAGGGTAAAGTTAGTGACAGGTGTGGTGTGGGTAAGTTTAAGGGTAAAGTTAGGGACGGGTGTGGTGGTGTGGGTAAGTTTAAGGGTTAAGGGTAAAGTTAGGGACGTGTGTGGTGCTGTGGGTAAGTTTAAGGGTAAAATTAGTGACAGGTGTGGTGTGGGTAAGTTTAAGGGTAAAGTTAGGGACAGGTGTGGTGGTATGGGTCAGTTTAAGGGTAAAGTTAGGGACAGGTGTGGTGGTGTGGGTAAGTTTAAGGGTAAAGTTAGGGACAGGTGTGGTGGTATGGGTCAGTTTAAGGGTAAAGTTAGGGACGGGTGCGGTGGTGTGGGTAAGTTTAAGGGTAAAGTTAGGGACGGGTGCGGTGGTGTGGGTAAGTTTAAGGGTAAAGTTAGGGACAGGTGTGGTGGTGTGGGTAAGTTTAAGGGTAAAGTTAGGGACAGGTGTGGTGGTATGGGTAAGTTTAAGGGTAAAGTTAGGGACAGGTGTGGTGGTGTGGGTAAGTTTAAGGGTAAAGTTAGGGACGGGTGTGGTGGTGTGGGTAAGTTTAAGGGTAAAGTTAGGGACAGGTTTGGTGGTGTGGGTAAGTTTAAGGGTAAAGTTAGGGACGGGTGCGGTGGTATGGGTAAGTTTAAGGGTAAGGTTAGGTGTAAGGGAAATTACAGAAATTAATTACAGATGTAATCACATGCAGGTATTTTTACAAATAAAAGTACAATGTAAAAACATGTATGTACACAATAAGTGCACTGTATCAAATGATTCATTAAAATATAAGTACATAGTAGTTAAGGCCACTTAATATAAAGTGGGTCTGTTTAATTTGATGCTTTGTATTTATGCTAACTTCAAACCCACATGCTAAGGTTGTGGCTGCAGTTTATTAAAAATGTTACAATCAACCCCCTATGATGATTCCAATGAGACCAGTTATCAATCACATCCTCTGTTGTGGCAAAGTCTTTAGTAAGTTTTTCGTGTATTGAGGGATTTATTCAGTAAATGCGTTTCCATCATAGTTTATGCGCATGTCTTCTTACCAGATAAAAATGATCTGCCTCAATCGAACTCACAAGTTTTTTGTGCACATTATTAGAATTTATGCGCATCTTGAAGTTTCCATCCAGCGTTTTTTATGCAATATATCAAAATTCACATAAAAATAGGTGGGTCATGGAAACATGACTGAACCCTTATGTAACAGGAATACACACACACTCACACAAACACACAGCAATTGTTTTGCACCACTTTTAAAGTTATAAAAAAAAATGCAATATAATGTTTTTTGTCAGTTTAAATTGTTCACATTGTTCAAAACGTGTCTTTCTTTGTTCTTCAATGGTGTAGGTGTTGTTTCAGCACATGACCTCTCAGTGTTACATTGATCCCCAACTAGTGGTACAACTCACCCCAGTGGGATAGGTTGTAACAATGTATTTGACATTAACTCATATAATCTGTGATTGTGTAGTACATCTCCAATTGAATTATATATGTAGCAGACAAATGTGGCTACCCTTTATCACAATTTGAGACATCTAGCATAAACAACCACTGAGTTACTGATGCGCAAACAAAAAGTGCTACAACCATCCCTGGTCTCCCCTACTATAATAATGTTTTTGTGAGATTCAACTTGAAACTATTCAACTGTAATTAAACACACAAATAATATGAATGCACTTTAAGTTTGTTTGCACAAAATCCTCTGCCAAAGCAATAAACAACTTGTATGATAAATGTCAAATTGATGTAGGGGAGAGCGGGGCGCGACCTAACGCTTTTTGACTGTCTCAGTTTGTGTAAATCCACTTCGGGTTCAGAGTATTTATTTTTTCCCACATGTATGTAACCTGATATAATAATAAAAATATACAAGACAAACTAAAATATTTTGTCAATAAAATACAATTATTAACTTTTAAAATAAAATAATGGCATTTTTTAATCATTCAAAATAAACAGATTTTTGAGTTTGACAAACACATTGCTAAATACAGCTATAGCATAGTTAAAAACATAATAATAATGGATAATTTCTGAATATTGACTCTCTGTCTTCATTCACCTTTTCTCGTGGTTTCTCAAAAGAATTCATAAACGTATAGAATATAATAGCGTAGTTCTAATAGGGGCTCATTGTAACGCAGTGTGACAACATGCCCCTCCTGCACAACTGGGATTTAACCTCGGCTCGTGTCTTCTGCTGTTAGATCAGCATTAAAGAACCATCTCAACTGTTAAATAACAGATAGAAGATTACAATAATATCAGAGTTGTCTTATTTTAAATAAACACAAAAAACAGATGAAAAATAAACTTAAGTAAGAAATGTACTTTTGCTAAGGTTAAATAAATGTTCAGTTACATCTTCCAAAGATTTTTTTTAATTTTGGCGCAATTTTTTCTCTACATAATGTTGATATGGCAGCTAGTAAATACACAAAGTTTCATCATCCTGGCATGTGTGGAAAGTTTTAAACCATGCATGTTACAACTAACCCCGCGTTAGGTTGTGCCCCGCGCTCCCCTACTGTAAATACAAGCGCTGTCTGAAACAATCCGCCCCCTTTCTGTAATGAGCAGCACTGCAGATAAATGACGTTCAACTGTCCTGATAATCAGCACGTAGACACTTGGCATGAATGAAACACTATAATGAGAATTATCCGCGAACAATGACCCACATCTCGCTAACAACCCAAGAACTCTGATGCACAATGTTCTGCCTGTCAAGTTGCATCTGTTGCCATTGCAAAAAAACAAGCTCAGTCAAACATGTTCATGAGAACGTTTCCCTGAGAATCTACAGTCAGACCAGATTAACCCATTTAAAGCCTGACATATGAACGTTTGCGCTTGTGTTTTTGTTAAGTATCATATTTGGGCTTTTGTGGCTCTGATATACAGTGGAAGAATATGAAGCTAAGACTCAAGGAGGAAAAAATACCTCAGTTTTATTCAGAGGCCTAAATATGGTAATGTTAAGATCTTTAGTACAGACTACTATTTACATAAAATGCACATAAATATCAGTTGCCACTCTATGTCTCCCAATAATATTGATGATAATGCTAGTTTTATGATCAAATCTCTGTAGATTTTACTGTGGAAGGGTAATGCAGTGCAATATAATGATGATTGAGAGAAGAACAAATAAACGTTCTCAGATGTAGATGTATCATATTTGCTACTCTTATTTTAGCGTGTTAATCTAAGTGCTTTATTTATTACAGTAAGTGTTCATATTACTAACCATATAAAAAGTATTCTTACGTTTACCTTAAAAAAATATGCAAAAATTTCACAGCAAAATGACACGTGTACCACGACCTGAAGGGGGACATTTTTAGAAATATACTAAAAGGCCTTTTAATTATTAAAATGTTCTAAACTGTCAGTCAGATGGCAGACATTTGCGTATCAAATCGGCTACAGCAGGGCTAAAGGCACACCTTAAGAAATGTGCAGAAAAAAAATAAATAAATAAATAATATATATATATATATATATATATATATATATATATATATATATATATATATATATAATATGTTTGTATTGAACATTTAAGGAGCAAATGAAAATAAATCATAAAAGTGGTTTTCTTTTAGGCTTTCTAGCATGGGGCAAAAAAAAACTTTACAAATACTTTAGCTCAAATAATGTTTTTAATAATGTGTAAGTTAATACTTGTTCAAAACAATCACTTTAGCAAACTATTTTCTGTTTATTTTGATGAATATAACAATTAATTTTTGTTCAATAAATATGCTGTCATTAAAATGTTAATGTAAAAATATATTTTAAAAATACAGAAACAAAATTATTTTAAAAAGTAAAGATTTTGAAAGCATTGAAGGAGATACCATAATAATTTAAAATAGCTTTACAGTAGTAACAATATATATATATATATATACACTCACCTAAAGGATTATTATGAACACCATACTAATACTGTGTTTGACCCCCTTTCGCCTTCAGAACTGCCTTAATTCTACGTGGCATTGATTCAACAAGGTGCTGAAAGCATTCTTTAGAAATGTTGGCCCATATTGATAGGATAGCATCTTGCAGTTGATGGAGATTTGTGGGATGCACATCCAGGGCACGGCTCCTGTTCCACCACATCCCAAAGATGCTCCTATTGGGTTGAGATCTGGTGACTGTGGGGGCCATTTTAGTACAGTGAACTCATTGTCATGTTCAAGAAACCAATTTGAAATGATTCGAGCTTTGTGACATGGTGCATTATCCTGCTGGAAGTAGCCATCAGAGAATGGGTACATGGTGGTCATAAAGGGATGGACATGGTCAGAAACAATGCTCAGGTAGGTCGTGGCATTTAAACGATGCCCAATTGGCACTAAGGGGCCTAAAGTGTGCCAAGAAAACATCCCCCACACCATTACACCACCACCACCAGCCTGCACAGTGGTAACAAGGCATGATGGATCCATGTTCTCATTCTGTTTACACCAAATTCTGACTCTACCATCTGAATGTCTCAACAGAAATCGAGACTCATCAGACCAGGCAACATTTTTCCAGTCTTCAACTGTCCAATTTTGGTGAGCTTGTGCAAATTGTAGCCTCTTTTTCCTATTTGTAGTGGAGATGAGTGGTACCTGGTGGGGTCTTCTGCTGTTGTAGCCCATCCACCTCAAGGTTGTGCGTGTTGTGGCTTCACAAATGCTTTGCTGCATACCTCGGTTGTAACGAGTGGTTATTTCAGTCAAAGTTGAAATAAAACTCTTGAATCTTGAGTTGCTCTTCTATCAGCTTGAATCAGTTGGCCCATTCTCCTCTGACCTCTAGCCATCAACAAGGCATTTTCGCCCACAGGACTGCCGCATACTGGATGTTTTTCCCTTTTCACACCATTCTTTGTAAACCCTAGAAATGGTTGTGCGTGAAAATCCCAGTAACTGAGCAGATTGTGAAATACTCAGACCGGCCCGTCTGGCACCAACAACCATGCCACGCTCAAAATTGCTTAAATCACCTTTCTTTCCCATTCTGACATTCAGTTTGGAGTTCAGGAGATTGTCTTGACCAGGACCACAGCCCTAAATGCATTGAAGCAACTGCCATGTGATTGGTTGATTAGATAATTGCATTAATGGGAAATTGAACAGGTGTTCCTAATAATCCTTTAGGTGAGTGTGATATTTTATTATATAATATGATTAATAACAGTGATTCTCTAAGGTGGACATCTAACCTATTATGTTAATTACCATATGAATCTAACCAACTGGAAACTGGAACAACTGGAAAAGTCAGCTAACTATTTATTATCAAGTTAATTATTGTGCCTTTCACCAGCAGGGGCGCATTTTACCCCAATTACCATACTTTTACATATTCTTCCGTTATTGAAAAACATATTCTTTAATTAGCGTGAACAAAACCATTAAGAAGACCAATTGTCTCAAAATATATTCAATCATTTGAGCGATTCTCATTTGCTACTTAAATCTACAACGTTTTAAAAAACTATTAGATCAAATTAGTGCAGAATCAACGATCGCGTCAAGGATCAGCCAAATTTCCACATGCATCTTGAAAAGCGGAAGTTTAGTAAAGCGCTGCTTTACTAAGTTTTTGTGCCATCTGGTGGTTTATAGGAAAATAAAATCGAAGGAGCCTGTTACCCCGGTGCACCTTTAGCCCCGTGTCATCCATCAGAGCTCCAGATAAGTCTGTATTAGTTCACAGTGACTGATGCAGCCGTAATGCTGTTGACCCCAATGTTTAGCGATAACAAAATTGCTCTAATCTATTTTAATAACGAAATGCATGCTTTAAGATCAGAAACGTTTAGCTTGAAGGAGCAAGCACAATGTCAATGTCACCACATACCAAGCTGCATTCCTCCACACCACTGAAACCATAAGTCATACTGCTCACTGTTAACACCCACGAGTGCATTCACTTTCATACCTGTGTGTACTTGAGCTTTAATTTTAGTAAGGGTGACGCAAAGCACATGCGGCCCTTCCTAAAGTAAACATGCCAGGCCTGAGGCAGGGATTCCAGACCCGAGGCTTCACCCGCAGCAGACATTCCACTGCTCATGCTCACTGAGAAATACCATAAACCAGAGGGTGAGAAATGCAGGTGCTGCCCTTTGACTGGACGGAAGCGCTCGTTCATATCATGAAGAAACTGATGACAGACACACGGGGGAATTAGCCCATTTGTAGTCACAATCTACGATGTTGTAGTGCATCTCAAGTGACCCATACTAACCAACTAGTCAGTTCAAAAAATTCATTTTTGGGTGAACTATCCCTTTAAGAAATCTCAGAATGTGTCACTGCTGAAATCACTACGTTGGAAACGAGACACAGTAGTGAATTAGGCAAAGGAAGTTTAATCAAAGCAGAAAACTCTTTGTTTTGAGTGTTGTGTCAAGTGTTGACTCATAAGTGCATCAAACTTATGCATCTATTTCAAGCTGTGGCGAATGTTCCTAGGAACACCATCGAACATAATATTCAGCCTTCTTGAGTCACTAACGTAATTCTACATTGAAAAAAAAAATTTAATTATACTGTTTATACTGAATGAGAGGTAATTACATCAAGAAATTATATTACAGAAATGGCTTCTTTCCCCCCAAAAGGAAGCAACCTAAATTAAAAAAAAATAATAACTATAGTATAGTATATATATAGCATAGTAACTATCTCGGTAACTATAAAGGTTCAATTAGAAATGCGATCTGAATTTTCACTCAATAAATAAATAGCGAGTATTCCAGAAGAGAAAGGTGAATGACGAAATGTTTAAAAATGTGTTTTCTTGTAAGGTGTTTAAATATTGCTGGCCCACTTTGGCTGAATGTGTTAAATGGGTAAAGTGGGTGACCTTTAACCTTTGGTAATTATACTCAAATCCATTAAATAAATTGACATTCACTGGTTGTTCTATAGTTGACATACTTTTTTTTAGAAAACAGAAACGAGTGTGCCATTAGGAAATTCAAGTCAGAGAAGTGGAGGAAAGGAAAGAAAGGCATCAAGTTCAATCTGTGGAGTGAAGAAAGGATGGGTAAAATGTGCTGTATATAAATATTTAAAATGTGGGCACAATTTAAGACCATTTAAAGTAAATAAATAAATAAAAACATTTTACAATATGGTAACCATTTTAAATGTTCCTCTTATTAAAATTGTGTTGTTGCATACTCCAGTTTTTAATATGTAGCTCATTTTCATCCATATGCTGATTTCTGAATATTCTGATTTCTGAAATATTTCTACCAGTTGTTTTGAATTTTACACATGCATTGAGTGAATTCTTCTCACAGCGTTTGGGTTTGTTATGGTGTTGATCATATGTGTTAATAAATCATGTTTTTAATTCAAATATAGGATGATTTTTTGATAAATCAGGCACTTCACCTGAAAATAAATTTGTCAGGAGTGCATTATATCAACTGTATCCAAATTGAAATATTATAGCTGGACCTTAAAGTTAACAAAACGTAAAAGAAAAGAAAAGAAAAAAAAACATCTAGGTCTAAATTACACGTTTAACAAAAGGTGACCCACTTTGCCTGCATTCACCCTAACCAGGAGATTATTTGTGATATGATCCAAATAAAGTGTAGTCTACCTCTACATACATTTAACAGACGTTTATAAATAAATATAAAACATATTCAAAGTCGACAGTCTACTCATTGTAGAATGAATATTTTAAATAAATAGGCTAAATAAATACAATTAATACAATTATTTTGTTTTAAACTCAAAATGCTATTTGAAAAGTGTATCTTTTTTAATATAATGTTTTTTTTTTTACTGAACTATCTGAAGTCAGGCATACTTCGGCTCCCTCGAGTATCTGTTGTCATATGATGAACTCATCTTAAGGTAAAAAACGTGGAACTTTTTAGTTAAAATCATGTATTTTCCGCTCGAGCGTGGGGTGTGGCCATTTCTATGGGCGTCTCTTAAAAGCAAAATATACAGTATAAAACCTCACGCTGAAGTTAGAGAAGTCACTTTTGAGAACCAGCTGAGACACAGAGCAGATAACGCATAGCTCCTGCAACTGACCTGAACTGACAATGTACAGCAGATCAGACAGCCTGGTCCTCTCACTACCGAGAAACACTTTCTTCCAGCCGCAGTCGCAGTTCGATTTCAGACCGACGATGCAGCGCAACACCGAGCCGGAGATCTTCACCTTCGAGCGGATCCCGGAGCCGCAGCAGCACCAGCAGGCGTTCCATCACCGCGGAGCTCCGCTGCGCCCGCGCAAGAGAAACACCCGCGTCATGTATCCCTCCAAAGTGCGCAAATATCTGCCACCGGCCGAGAAGAGCCCCGCCAAACGCTGGCTGCTCGCCCTGTGCCTGGTGGTTTTCTTGCAGATCTACACGGAGGAGGGATCCGTCGAAACGACGCAAAGTGAAGCACCAACCTTCACCGATCCCGCATCGTACAATGTTCTCCCTTTCCAGTCCGCTGAGGAGCAAGCCAGACAGATGATGGGCAAGTTTCCTGAGGACTTCAGCCAGGCCAGCAGCGAGGAGAAGAAGGAGAGCACTTGGCTTCTGAACACTACATGCCCGAGCTCGAGCTTGGAGGAGGACTTCGCCACTCTCTACCAGCAGAGCCGGAGGAACGGATACGTGGTGGCCCTCCTCTACCCCGTATATCATAGTCTCGGCTCAGAGAACTGAATGAACTCAGAATCAAGTTCATGGACTAACCAAGACAAGTCAATGATTTTGAACCTTCTTGGAGAAGAGAAATAGGCTCCTGTGGTGCCCGGAGAAGTCATCTGGTCCAGCTGGACTCCACCGAGAGATGGAGACGGGACTTGAATGATGAACAAATAATGGAATGAAACTTGAATGGCTCATTTAGATTTACTTGAAAATGTTTCACTTGAAAGTGTATAGATTTACCTTGTAGCCTCACAAGTAGACCTGTTACATGTCTAAACTAATGAGAGTGTCACGATGACCATTTGTGTTGCTGAACACTGCAGATCGCAGACATACTTGAATCTCACATTGATCATTTTATGTGTTATATGAAGAACTATTTGCTGTAGCTATTTATTTAATGTTTATTTAATGTTATTTATCATTATGAATTGTTATTGACGTATTTATGTCCTATTGCCTTGTGAAAATAAATTGACATTTGCATCTTCAATTCTGTACTTTTTCATTGTCTTCTCCTAATATTATTAGTTCTCACAAGCTTGGTTCAAAATACAGCTATTTCTCTGAGCCACCTCTGAAAGTACAATTCTCAAACATGAAATATAGGAAAACATATGATTTATGTGTTGTACAGTACACGTATATGCTGATATGGCTTGATTGAAATATTAGAACAGAAATACTTTACTACGTTATCTGTTCAAGTCCTAGAGATAATCACTGTAATATTAACACCATTAATGAATCATTTATGAAAATGTATTAGGTACCATGATGTTCATATAATGAATAAAGTAAGAAAGATCACAATAATGCTTTGTGTGTTGTTCTTCACTTTAATTGCATGAGCATATTCAGATGTGTTTCGTGTGGTAAGAGCAAATAATGATTTAATATGACTGAACTACTCTAGCTTCATTAGGTTACACTATTGATTGTGATTTTAAAGGGGCCAGATCAGGCATAAACTGAATATGTCCCATTTTAGAGTGTATTTTTAACAAAACATGGCACTGGCACATTCTAAAAGATTACGCACTGAGTGATTTTTAAGAGGAAATACCGTGTTTTGCCAATCTAATGCAAATTGGAGAAGGATATTAAAGTGGAAATAAATCAGGGAAATGAGCATATCATAATGCAAAATGAGCTCAACAGTTGATAAAAGAAACGTTGTTCTGTCATTACAATCTTTTCTGCAAAAATTTTATAAGAATATTCAAATAATAAATAGTAAATGTGGTACACTGTATTGTATTTTTGTATGTGTATTGTAAAGTAAAAATAAATAAATAATAATAATAATTAGCTGTGTCTGCTAGAACAGCCACAGTTTGTTTTAGGCATCATTTCATATCATTTAAACGTTTTATGATTGTTTTATACCTCTCAGACATATTTACATATGCTGTAAATCATTTAATTTAATAGACATTAAATTTAATTATATATGTTAGATTTTCACCATAAAAGTATTGTTTTTACAGTGAAACAATTTAGAGAATCTACAAAACGTGTTTTTGTCTCTGATTTTGTCTAATTAATTTGTTTGGAAATTTACCCCATGATCTACTCACCCTCAATCCATTCTAGGTGTATATGACTTTCTTCTTTCACACAAACACAATCTGATAATATATAAAAATATTCTGGCTCTTCCAAGCTTTATAATGGGAGTGAATGGTAAATTAGATTTTGAAGGTCAAACCAGCACCTCCACCCATCATAAAAATATTCTATACTGCTCTGGGGGGTTAATAAAGGCCTTCTGAAGCGAAACAATGCGTTTTGTAAGAAAAATATCCATATTTAAATCTTTATAGCCTAAAATAACTAGCTTCGGGCAGTATACTCCTACAGCCTATGTCATGCATCGCGTCACAAGTTACTGATTTGGCGCAAGTCGTCTGCCAGAAGCTAGTTGTTTTTGGCTATAAAGATTTAAATATGGATATCATGCCGTGCAACACGTCCTAAAAAATGAAGCCAAAGCGTCTCGATCACCCCCAGGTGGTTGGTCCCAGTATAGCTCATAAACCCCGCCCCTCCATGTATTCTAATGTAACGCAAGACAAATTAAACAATCAAATTACACTTCAAATACATTTTTTCCAACAATGGTTAATGTCATTTTAGGTCGTTTTTATCACGCTGATGTAATTCCAAATGTTCTTTTTTTAAATAAGTTTGGTTTTAGTTAGTTATTTGACGCTATAAAAACGGGGGGTGTGACGTCATGATTGACAGCTGTGACTGACAGCTTCTCTGAGCGAAGATGTCACTGAAGCACCAACAGATTTTTTTCTGGGATTTTCGGGAGGAGATTGGAGCTTTAAATTTACACAACTGTTTATTTCACACCAACATAATGAGTTGTTCTACAGCTAACAGCGGAAGTGTGGGTGGGGTTTTGATATCTCGGCTTCCTGCTCTCTACTGCCCAGACTCGGTCCAAAGTCAGCGCCATATTCGAACATTGGCGGCTTCACTTTTCTCCATTAGAAGATAGTGAAGGGGCGTCGTCCATCTTTTTTACAGTCTATGATGGATATTTTTTCTTATAAAAAGGCATCGATTCGCTTCAGAAGGCCTTTATTAACCCCCCGGAGCCATGTTGAGTACTTTTATAATGGATGGATGCACCTTTTTGACCTTCCTTTACCATTCACTCCCATTATAAAGCTTGGAAGTGCCAGGGAGTTTTTTTTTTAATATAACTCCGACTGTGTTCGTTTGAAAAAAGTCATATACACCTAGGATGGACTGAGGGTAAACTATCCCTTTAACAAATATTACATAGTGCATGTGTAACGGACACAGGCCAGTAAGAGCTGTGTGTCTAAACCTCACTCCAATTGCCTCAAGAGGTGCGCTAGTGACTGACGCTAGTGTCTTTATCTTCCTTGTTAGCGCACCCACCTCCCACTCCGGAGACCCCGGTTTGAATACCTCTCGGGGCGGGTTGAGTAGGACTGGTTACATTTGGTGCCGTGACCTGGATGGGAGTGAGGTTTAGGGGGCTGAGTGTAACAGACATAGGCCAGTAGGAGCATGCAAACCTCACTCCCCTGGACTCAAGATGTGTGCTAGAGGCTGTGGTCTTTAGCCTCCTTGTTAGCTCCCGCCTCCCACATCGGAGACCCCGGTTAGAATCCTGCTCAGAGCGGGTCGTGTCTGGAATATTACAATTATTTTATTATTTTAAAGTTGCTTCTTAATATTTTTGCATGCTTTAAAATCTTGGTCGTACATATGTACTCACAAACAAATAAAAGCCTACAAGCTCTGTGAGCATGTATCATCAGTCATATTTGTGTTTATGTGACCTGTCGGAAGTTGTGGCCAGCAGCTTATGAGGAAGCCTTGTGGGAGATTCCCCGATACACTTCCTCTCCAGTCCACATAATAAACCACTTACTTTCCACAGCCACAAATTCAAATACATGATATGGTTTACATTTGAACTCCCCCACACCAAACACACACTCTCCCTGTGCACGCAGACCTCCTGGTTTTCCTTCTTTTGTCCTTTCAACCCTGTCGCCTATCTCTCTCTCTGTATGCCTCTGTGAGCTGGCATTCCAGAGCCGTGAGTCAGGTGACACCACATGCTCTGAATGAATCCCGCCTATTGGCCTGAAACCGGAGAGCTAAGCTACAGTATGAGAAAAAATACTGCGAAGAACAAGGAGAATTCCTCACATGGACAAGGTGTGTTCAGCCTGTCGGGACTTGATCAAAGACAGAATACAAAAATCCCGATCGTACCTTGACACGCACTTGTGCAAGGCTCACACAAAGGCCGTAGAAGGCTGTAGAAAGGCCAGAGGTGTTCTTGCAGTATTGCACGTGTTTGGCTTCAACTTTGTGCCAAAGTGTCGTTTCCTGTTTGTCTGATCAGACCTCAGTTCTACCTCGAGAAAGTAGAGATACTTTGGAGTGCATAAACAAACTCTTGCAAAATAAATCATGTTCTTTCAAGAGTTTTTTTTTATTTATTTTTTTATACGGTTTTAAATCTTATTCATCCATCCATTATCCAAACCGCTTTATCCTTATTAGGGTAGCAGGGGGCTGAAGCCTAACCCAGCATCTTGGGCCACAGGTGGGGAAACGTCTTGAATGGATGTCCTGTCTATTATAAGGCTCACACACAGACACGTTGACACCTGCAGACAATTTAGTGTCACCAGTTGACCTTTGGATTGTAAGGGAAACCAGAGCACCTGGAGGAAATCCATGCAGACACAGAGAGAACATGTAAACTACACACAGAAAGGCCACCTGGTTGAGCCAAGACTCGTTCCAGGGATCTTCTTGCTGTGAGGCAACAGCGCTACCCACTGAGGCGCTGTGACATTTTAAGTCTCAATTTACAATTTGCAAAAGTTGATTCTTTTTTTAATAGGCTTTATTACAGACGTGACATGTACAAACAGGAAAACAGGTCTCATTGCATCAAGTGTTAACGGCAGTAAGAACTGCCGGCGATATCTATGGACTTTTAAGGTAATCAGCTAACCTAGCTAGTTCTTTTTATTGTTGCTGTTTTATTCTATTTAAATATCTAAAGGTTAGTGGGAAGAAGAAAAATAAAAGGCGTTTATCAATCTACTTATGCGATGAACATTGGTTTCGCTCAACTTTGCACGCTCCTTTGAAGGAGGCTCTCTGAAATGGCTCTATATTTAAAGAAGCACATACAAAAGACCTAAATTGGAAGCAATGAGACCAGTTTTTACAGAATACGGAAGTTTGTTGAACATAGCCCTCATTGTTGAGAGAAATCGTGAGTGCAGAGGCGTTGTGTGTGCCGTGTGAACATTATGGTTTCTGTAATGTGAGCAGTTACTCATCTCACTTGCACAAAAACAGATTCAGTATTCCTCAGAATGAATAAAAACAGTGAAATGCAAACTCAGAATATTACACAAACCTGCAATAACACAAATATACTTTATGTATTTAATCTCACTTTATTAATGAATTTCTTTTGCTGCTGACCTTCAATGATCCACTTCAACCATATGAATAAGTCAAAGGTTTGCTAAAAGGTTTGTTTGAGCTCCATCCACTAGTGTACTGTACAGTACAGTTATTTTTAAAAGTAATGTGTGCATTTCATTACTTTTGTGTTACTTTTTCTCACCTGAGCTGGGCTCACTTGATTGTTTGTTACAAAAGTTCTATTTTTGGCATACTGTACATTTAATAAGAGTACTGTAATCTTATTATCATTATTATACTTTTGCAGACTTTTAAGTCAAAATAGTTCATCATGATGGACTCTACAGTTGCTTGATTTTTGCTATTTTTTGCTTATGAATATCAAGCACAGTTTTAGCCAGTCATGGTTCATGAATATAATCACAGGAAGGGGTGTGTTAACTTAACAATCAAATAAATGTCATTCACACTCATAAATCTATTATTTCAGTGAATAATGCTCTCAGATTGTCTTGTAGGGAGTATGCCAGCATTCTTGTCAAACAGTAGGGCACAATCTGTTAGTGACAATAAGGTTGTATGTTCAAATTCCAGTCATAATAGTTGAGAAGTTGAAAAGTTGAAATTTTGACACTAATTCAAAATATGACTTAAGTCATAATAATGACCAAAAAGGACAAATTGTGACATGACTTTTAAGTCATCATTTAGAAATTTAGTAAATACTAAGTCAAAATTAGGACTTAAAAAGTCACATTTATGGCCTAAAAAGTCAATTCATGACATAATGTCAAAATTGTATATCCGTTTGTATATTCTGTATATAACTGTGTATGTGACAAATAAAACTCTTGAATCTTGAATTAAGACTTAAAAGTTGAAATGATGTCAGAATTTCCATTTTTTTATTTAATTCCATTTTAATTTTTAAGTCATAATTTCGACATTATTTTCATGTTGTAATAATGGCTTATCAGAGCATGATTCTTTTATCTCATGTGGCAGAAATGGACTTCCATACAAAATATATATGAGTAATTTTGATTTCTTATAATCGATTGACTATTTGCTGCTGTGTGAATTGTGCTGTTAATGCATGATCTGGTTTTGTAATTTGTACCTGCATACTAATGGTATTTTCAGATGCATGTATGGCATTATTGAAATGACTCTGAAGTCTGAAGATGGCCCCTTAAGGAGAAGGATGAGAATATTGTTTCATGCTGATGGAATGGTAAATATTCAGCGAACTGTTACTGTATACATGGAGAAACACATGTAAACTGATAAAACACACATCTTAAAGTTTTTATGAATGTTACTATTGTTAGAAATGTAAAGAATTAGAAAACTTAAGGAAGTGATAAGAATCTGTTCAAAAAGGAAGGTGAGTAGAATCTTAATAAGCTATGAACTGAATGAGTGAAATCATTGCGGATGAATGCCAATTATGACATGACAAGCTGAAGAAAGAATGGGGCGAGTCTCATGATTGCATTAAATAAGTTTCTTTTTAATCAGAGCGGAGAGCCCACAGGAAGGAAACTGATGTAATCATGATTTTGCATCTTAGTCTGCCTTGTGTACAATTTCATAATTCTTTGTGTCATCATTCTTTTACAGATGCCTGAGACTAAAACCACAACCTTGAGTTTCAGGTGTACCATTATAGACTGAAATCATCCATGAAAGGTGTGTGTGAGAATTTCTGTCATGCTTTCATTCACTGCTATCTCTCTCTCACACACACAGAGAGGTGTGAAATATATATATATACAAACCCGTTTCCAAAAAAGTTGGGACACTACAAATTGTGAATAGAAAAGGAATGCAATAATTTACAAATCTCATAAAATTATATTTTATTCACAATAGAATATAGATACCGGATATTGAAGTTCTTTTTGGAAAACTGGGACGCCATGTCATCCGGACTAAAGAGGACAAGGACAACCCAAGTTGTTCTCAGCGCTCAGTTCAGAAGCCTGCATCTCTGATGGGATGGGGTTGCATGAGTGCGTGTGGCATGGGCAGCTTACACATCTGGAAAGGCACCATCAATGCTGAAAGGTATATCCAAGTTCTAGAACAACATATGCTCCCATCCAGACGTCGTCTCTTTCAGGGAAGACCTTGCATTTTCCAACATCAATTACAACATCATGGCTGCGTAGAAGAAGGATCCGGGTACTGAAATGGCCAGCCTGCAGTCCAGATCTTTCACCCATAGAAAACATTTGGTGCATCATAAAGAGGAAGATGCCACAAAGAAGACCTAAGACAGCTGAGCAACTAGAAGCCTGTATTAGACAAGAATGGGACAACATTCCTATTCCTAAACTTGAGCAACTTGTCTCCTCAGTCCCCAGACGTTTGCAGACTGTTATAAAAAGAAGAGGGGATGCCACACAGTGGGAAACATGGCCTTGTCCCAACTTTTTTTAGATGTGTTGATGCCGTGAAATTTAAAATCAACTTATTTTCCCTTAATATGATATATTTTCTCAGTTTAAACATTTGATATGTCATCTGTGTTGTGTTCTGAATAAAATATTGAAACTTGAAACTTCCACATCATTGCATTCTGTTTTTATTCACAATTTGTACAGTGTCCCAATCTTTTTGGAATCAGGTTTGTATATATATATATATATATATATATATATATATATATATATATATATATATATATATATATATATATATATATATATATATATATATATATATTACCAGGAAATGAGAAGATGCATTTGCATCTGTGTAGGAATGTGAGAGAACAAGAAAACTCGGTTTGGCTTAAGTTCCTCCTCTGGTAATGTTCTCTTCCCCATTTTACTTCTTGACAGTTCTCTATTCTATCCTATCTCAATAAAGGCCAGAAAGATATTTAAATAGAAAAATGAGCCAATGACATACAAAATGGTCTACAAGGCAGAGCCAGCACACTAGATTTTCTGAAGAAAATGTGAATGCTGTTTGTGCACAACCACAATGCCACGATTTCCAAGGTGTTATAGGTGGTTCCTAGTATGTTATTGGTGGTTGCTAAGTGGTTCGCTATAATGGTTGCTTGCTTGCGTGTTCTGTGGTTGATGGATGTTCTGGGTTCATTCAGAACTATCATGTCTACTGTCATGTGAAGTATATCCAGGGCTGTATCCACTAGACATTAGCCCCTTTCACACATGCAGTCTTTACTGGTAAATTATTGGTAACAGATCATGTGTGAACAGGACCTTTTCAAAAATACTGGTAAATTGCTGGAACAAATTTACTGGTATTTTTGAAAAGGTCCTTTCACACATGATCTGTTACCATTAGTTGTAACATTACCAGTACATTATCGGTAATGTGCTCTGTGTGATCGCGGAATGAAGATTACCGGTATATTCATGAAATCATATTCATGAACCCCGGTATATTCATGAACCCCCCCCCCCCCAATTTGGCCACTCAAATCAAAGAAGGCAGGGATTTACTGTTCACAGAAGATGAGTGCAAATTCCAAAAAAAATCTAAATTAAAGCGTTAACGCTTCAGTTTTAACAGTGAAAGAGTGTGTGTTAAGATGCAAGTAGCTAAACATTTAATATTTGACAGCTGCTTTATGATAGAAATATTCAGCGACTGTCAGAAATATCCAATGATGCAAACTAGTCAACTTTTTAAATTAAATTTCACCTCTTTGAATTGAAAATGCTATTAAATCCCTTGTAATCCTTTACTTATCCCCGGCTTGCTTGCACTAATTACACAGTATACACTCATGGAATCTTCCTCCATTGGCTGGAGGCAGAGCAGGAATAAACTGGTTTGGCAGATGCATATCCTGTATATCCTGCCGGGATATTTCTATGTGCTAGCTTCAACCAGCAGGGATTCATTGAGGGTGAATGTGTCTCCCTGGGCATGTCTGAACCCATAGAAGCTGTGTTTCTATGTAAGAAAGACAGATCTAGAAAGAGAGAACGGCATCTAGGAGTGGGTGGCAAAGAGGAAAACTCCTTACCTCCTACACCCATGACATTGTCATCGATTATCAGATAATGTATTCTCATGGGCCTGTCAGGACTGTTGCCATGGGTCTCAAAACACAGAACCAAGACATATAAAATGTCTGTCATAATGGTGTCATTGTGATCACTTTGTTGAGTAAAAATATATTTATTTGTCACATTTGTCAGATGGAATCAAAAACATAAAAATATAGATAAATACAACTAAAGATAAAATAAAAATACAACTATATTGTATTGTGATGTCATTTCCTTTATGATGTAATGGTATGACATAAATGTTACATGACTTCCAATGACCCTGTAACACCACATTGACTTTTATAATTTATTGTATTATTTATACTGTTCACATTTTATATGTGTTACATTATTGATATATATGACTGGGGAAGAAAATCGATTTACCTATGAATCGTGATTCTATTTTCCACCCATTCGCATCGATTCACAAATTTCAAAAATCGATTTTCGTTTTTTTATTTTAGTAATTATTATTATTTATCTTTACACTAACTAGTACTATATAACTAGGCAAACTTTAGGCCTCATATCAAGTTCAAACTATACAATGTAATTTTCTAATAAACATTATGTTTATAACAGAACATTTATTCAAGTCACTGACTGTATAAATTGCATTTACTGTGTATTTTAAAAATATCATCAATCCATAAATTATCATCAGTCCTTTTCGTTTAAATATTAAGTTGCAAAGTAGAATAACAGGATCTACATTAATGTTTCTTAAACCTTCTGTTATGAGCAAAGAAACATCATGTGAGAAAAGATTTAAAAAGTATTTTATCTGAAAACTAGTTTACCTTGAGCTTGTTGCACATTTACACAGTCTTTATAATCACAATCTCGTCTTGATCCTTAAAATAACAAACAATCTGGTACCTAGAAGATAGTAAAGATCACACTCCAGGACCTGTAGATCACTGTAACAATGCATTCCAGATGTCTGGCGATGGGCTGTCATGCTAAATATAGGATGACTGTGATCGAGTTTTATTCATTTCTTCAGAACATGAGCGATGGGAATTTACCAGTAACCTGTGTAAACTGAAATGTAGGAGAAGCTTATACCTGCGGCTGGGAAATCTCACCTCTCCACCCCTCTGTTGCACATGTGCTGTTGCAAAAGCTTTCTATCATAAATGATCAATGGCAGTAAAATATGTCCATATATAAAAGTAAAGTTATTGCATTGTGATAATAATGGAATTTTTTAAATGTATTAAAATATTATGTGGATGTGGTATAACAACTTATAACCACACTTAAAGTGAAGCCACAAGTCTGCTCATGCTTCATTTCAAATCTGAGGATTATATCTCTAAAACTATGAAGTTTATGAAGCATTTTCTAAGACCATGTCATGTGAGGTTTTCAGAGAAGGCTGATAATATGCTAATAAAATGTTTTATTGCCCTGTAAACACCTACTTACAGTCTATTGTCTGCTCCATTAATGTTCTATTGTTCTCACTCGACGAACCTTTCACACCTCTGCCTTGAATGAGACTTAAAGGTAGGGGAGAGCGGGGCGCAACCTAACGCTTTTTGACCATCTCAGTTTGTGTTAATCCACTTGGGATTCAGAGTATTTCTTTTTCCCCACATTAATTTCCCAAGTCTAGTACAAATATGTGGTTTTGTTTCATTGATACACTGTATACTCTTTTCTTGATTTACCCCGAAAGAATGGAAGTGAAATGTGACAACATGGGGTACGTTTGTAACATGTGAGGGGCACGATGTGACAGCTTAAAATGTTATCTGATATGATCAAAAAATATCCAAGACAAACTAAAATATTTAGTCAGAATATGATTATTAATTTAAAAAAAAAAAAAAAATAATGGCATTTTTAATCATTAAAAATATACTGATTTTTGAGTTTGACAAACACATTGCTAAATACAGCTATACAGCATAGTTCAAAACATAATCATAATTAATAATTTCTGAACATTGACTCTCTGTCTTCATTCACCTTTTCTCGTGGTTTCTCAAAAGAATTCATAAACGTATAGAATATAATAGCGTAGTTCTAATAGGGGCTCATTGTAACGCAGTGTGACAACATGCCCCGCCTGCACAACTGAGATTTAACCCCGGCTCGTGTCTTCTGCTGTTAGATCAGCATTAAAGAACCATCTCAACTGTTAAATAATAGATATAAGTTAAATAAACACAAAAAACAGAGATGAAAAATAAACTTAAGTAAGAAATGTACTTTTGCTATGGTTAAATAAATGTTCAGTGATGTAAATTTTTAATTTTGGCGCAATTTTTTCTCTACATAATGTTGATATGGCAACTAGTAAATACACAAAGTTTCATCATCCTGGCATGTGTGGAAAGTTTTAAACCATGCGTGTTACAACTAACCCTGTGTTAGGTTGTGCCCCGCGCTCCCCTATAGTTCACCCAAAAATTACAATTCCCCCATGATTTACTCACCCTCAAGTCATTCTAGGTGTATATGACATTTTTCTTTCAGACGCATAAAATCAGAGTTATATTAATAAAATGTCCTGGCTCTTCCAAGCTTTATAATGGCAGTGAATTGTTGCTCTGTTTTTGAAGTCCATAAAAGTGCATCCATCCATCATATAACTGCTCCACACGGCTCCGGGGTGTTAATAAAGGCCTTCTGAAGCAAAGCGATGCATTTGTGTAAGAAAAATACCCATATTTAAAGCTAAAATAAACTATAGCTTCCGATTAAAGTGAATTGCCTTCCATATTCAACTCACGGAAAAAGTGTAGCGCCTCTCGCAGTTCAAAATGCTTACGCTACGTCTGACGACATTGCACACCAGTTATGGTTTTTTTCCAATCTGGCGGAAGCTAGATAATTTATTTTATAAAGTTTTAAATTTGGATATTTTTCTTGCACAAACGGATCACTTCGATTCAGAAGGCCTTTATTACCCCCCCGGAGCCGTGTGGAGCAGATATATGATGGATGGATGCACTTTTATGGACTGAAAAAACCGAGCAACAATTCACTGCCATTATAAAGCTTGGAAGAGCCAGGACATTTTTAATATAACTCTGATTTTATGCGTCTGAAAGAAGAATGTCATATACACCTAGGATGACTTGAGGGTGAGTAAATCATGGGCTAATCTTTAATCTTCATTATTCTTTTGTTTGTATTCAGCCATTATTAGCCTTTACTCTGGCATTAAATGACTTGCCCAACAACACCACTTTTTTATCCCAATATACATAAATTTTGTAAACAAAAGCAAATGTAAAAACAAACAAAATAATATTTTGCGAAATAATAGTCATTAATTAATAGTCATTAATTATTTTGGGTTCTATAATTGTTTTTCTGTTTAGCCATTAATGGGTTGCTTTCCTGGGCAAATAAAGACCAGTTTACACCAAGAACGACAACTATAACAATAACAGTATAAATATAATATAATAGCATAAAATAAGTCCATACCACAACTAAAACTTTCAAAACGATCATGTTTAGTAGGCCCGTGTCCACTGTGGACTGAACACTAATATTTATTGTTATAGTTATCTAACATTCTGGGTGTGAACGTGTCTTTAGGATATGTGTCAAGAAACATTTACTTTCCAAATTCAAATTGAAAACTCATGAAACAATCCCTGCTTAAACCACAACGTGTTTTCCAAACTTTCTCTTCAGGATCAACACGCTCAGTAGGATATTTCCTGTAGCTATTTATCACATGCTCTGCCCGAGTGCTCATTTCCTATGCTTCACTCTTCCTCACGCTGGCCAGTGGAAGAGAGGAAATTATGTTACATCATTCAAGTGTTGTTTAATAGAGGCCTTTCCCAAATACTTCATCACTTTCACGTGTAATGGTCATTTAGCCAAGCCACTCATGACCGGTTGCTCTGGGGATGAAGAGGTCAGTAGCCTAGGCTATACCAGAATGACAAAGCACTTCCTGTCAGTTGTAATGTTTTTATAAGTGTGATATATTTTGCCAGTCAGGCTGTGAAAACATTACAACTCAGTGAATGTCTGGGAATATAAATTCAATTAAATTTTTTGTTGCCATAATGACTAGTTGACTGTAGCCTATGTATATGAACCATAAAGTCACCTTTATTCATAAAGCGCTTTATACAATAGATATTGTTTCAAAGCAGCTTTGCAGTACTGGAAGGAACTTGATTTGGGCTGTTGTTCAGCTGAAGTCAGTGTTGATTCAGTTCTGTTCTAAAGTTCAACAATTATTACATTGGTTCTATAAAGCAGTTCTGCAAAAAAATGATGTCATTGTTCAGCTCAGTCCAGTTCTCACAACATCGCCAGTACATTCAGATCAATAATATTGTTGAATATTAAGTGTCCTCAACTAAGTAAGCCAGAGGCGAGGCAAGGAACCCAAACTTCATCAGATGACAGAATGGAGAAGAAAAAAAAAAATTTGGGGTGAAACCAGGTTCAGTCGGGGCCGGGGGGCTAGTTCTCCTCTGGCCAACGAATGAATTTTGATTCAGGCTGTATCCCAAGTCAGAATTAAGAATTATTATATACAGAATTAAGTTTGTGCTCCAAGGAAGGAGCCTTGGTTCCTTCCTTGGAGCACTTTTGATAGATCCTGACCACTGCAGACCGGGAACACCCCACAAGAGCTGCAGTTTTGGAGATGCTCTGACCCAGTTGTCAAGCCTTCACAATTTGGCCCTTGTCAAACTCGCTCAAATCCTTACGCCTGGCCATTTTTTATGCTTCTAACACATCAACTTTGAGGACAAAATGTTCACTTGCTACCTAATATATATATATATATATATATATATATATATATATATATATATATATATATATATATATATATATATATATATATATATATAAACAAAAGACGGATTTACAGAATGTAAAACAGTTTTAATTATAAAAGAATGTTTTGTTGACATTAGTTGGAATCTCCTTCCTGGCATATCCCAGTGTGTGCTTTCATCCTATTTCCTCAGACTGCCAGTAAACCCTGCTGTATCACTTCTCTTCAGGAATGTGTCGAAACAGCTGAGGCACCGCTGTCAGAGAGACCGAAAAATGAGTCTGTGCTGTCCCCTGATGGACCAAAGGAGCAACTACAGTAACTTTCTGAAATAAAGGATTTTTGTGTTGATTAAATAAATAAATTATATAAATGTAATACTCACATTTAATTCTCAGAGTAAATTCAAATCTATTTATTAGAACATTTTCATCAGTTTCATCAGAACTGGTCTCCATCTCAACCCACGAAGCACGTCTTGTCTAGCTTTACTGTCACCAGCCCATTTTCTGTTAGTGACCTGCACAAACTAGCTCATTGTCAGTTAGATCCAGTTAGACCTCACTTTTAAAAGACACCCGGTTTAAAAGAGTTAAAGGCTGCCTATCGTTTGCTTACCTGATCAACTGCTCTGTTTCCTCTGAGTCTGGCCCTCTATCAATAAAATCTGCTGCTGTCATATTTTGAAGGAATCGGGACTAGTTTCTTCTGCTATGAATAAAAACATATATGTATCTTTTGTTTCTAAACTGCTCGAAAAATTTGTTGCCTCCCAGATACAATCTCATCTTTCTGTTAACAATCTTCTTGATCCCTATCCGGTTTTCGATCAGCCCATAGCACTGAAACTGCACTATGCTAAAAATGACCAATGACCTTCTCCTGTCTGCTGATTCAGTCTTATTACTGTTCTCACCATGCTTGATTTAACAGCAACTTTTGACACTGTATCCCATAACTATTTCTCATCTTTTAGATATATGGATTATGGTTAGCAGTTTCTAGGTTTTATCTCACTGATAGACAGTTCTTCATTGCTGTCCATAACTTCAAATCTTCCACTTGTTCTCTCTCTCAAGGTGTCCCACAAGGCTCCGTTCTTGGACCTTTTCTCTTCAAAATTTAAACATTGTCTTGTTTTTTGCTATCATTGTTATGCTGATGCAAATTTCCATTTCTTCTCTTCCTCTTGATTCGCTGAAATCAAAATTTGGTGATATAACAACTTTCTGAAATGTAATAATGATAAAACCGAGGATATTGTATTTGGTCCACCATCCCTTTTTTCGATTGATGTTTTTCGATTGATGGGGCTCTATTAATTCCATCTCAAACTATTAAAAACCTGGGTGTTACATTTGACCCCTTACTTACATTTCAATCTCATATAAACTATTTTTAAGACTGCATTTTACCACCTTCGTAATGTTGTCTTCACAACGATTTCTCTCAGCCCCAAAGACACTGAAACTAGTTCATGCTTTAATATCCTCACGTCTTGACTGCTGTAACTCACTTGTCACTTCTCATCGGACTGAGCGCTGAAACAATACAATATGTTAAAAATTCTGCTGCCGGAGTCATTTCTCAAGTCAAGAAATCTAAATGCATTACCCCTTTACTCTATAATCTACACTGGTCGCATGTTTCTTTCCATAGTCAGCATTAAATTCTCTTCCTTTTTAACTTTTAAACGCCTTCATGATCTTGCGCCTCATTATCTGTCTGAACTGTTGCACTATTATATCAGTGGGTGGTAGATTGTTCAGTGCTTTGGTACCCAAACTCTGGAACTCTCTTCCACTAACTCTTCAAGACGCCTCCTCATTCATATCAGAACTCTGTCTGGTGTTTTACTGTGTCACTTATTAAAGTTTTTTATCTAATATTTATATTTTATTTCAGCTTTATTTCAATTACCAAAAATGTTTAAATAGTTTTAGTTTTACTTAACAATAACAACCCTGCTTTTGGACTTAAAAACAGTTATAGCCCTTGTGAAAACTTGCCTGTGTAAAAGCCAGTCTCCCCTATATATCTTGTTTTACAGCTATTTTTGTAATAATATAATAGGCCTAATATAATAGGCCTAATATAATAGGCCTAATATAATATAATATAATATAATATAATATAATATAATATAATATAATATAATATAATATAATATAATATAATATAATATAATATAATTTCTATTCTAAGTGTATTCATTCAGTTGTTCAGTGTTACATTCATGGATGTGAACTCTGTCTAGTGTTTTACTGTGTTTATTACTGTGTGTATGGCCCCTGTCAGTGGCCCCAACCTGTCAAAATGACCCCCAACCCTTTAATCTGTTCTTTCAGAGCAGTTTCACTGTCACCAAAAAACTGTGAGTTCAAACAGTAATACAATTAAATTATATATATACACTCACCTAAAGGATTATGAGGAACACCTGTTCAATTTCTCATTAATGCAATTATCTAATCAACCAATCACATGGCAGTTGCTTCAATGCATTTAGGGGTGTGGTCCTGGTCAAGACAATCTCCTGAACTCCAAACTGAATGTCAGAATGGGAAAGAAAGGTGATTTAAGCAATTTTGAGCGTGGCATGGTTGTTGGTGCCAGACGGGCCGGTCTGAGTATTTCACAATCTGCTCAGTTACTGGGATTTTCACGCACAACCATTCCTAGGGTTTACAAAGAATGGTGTGAAAAGGGAAAAACATCCAGTATGCGACAGTCCTGTGGGCGAAAATCCCTTGTTGATGCTAGAGGTCAGAGGAGAATGAGCCGACTGATTCAAGCTGATAGAAGAGAAACTTTGACTGAAATAACCACTCGTTACAACCGAGGTATGCAGCAAAGCATTTGTGAAGCCACAACACGCACAACCTTGAGGCGGATGGGCTACAACAGCAGAAGACCCCACCGGTACCACTCATCTCCACTACAAATAGGAAAAAGAGGCTACAATTTGCACGAGCTCACCAAAATTGGACAGTTGAAGACTGGAAAAATGTTGCCTGGTCTGATGAGTCTCGATTTCTGTTGAGACATTCAGATGGTAGAGTCAGAATTTGGCGTAAACAGAATGAGAACATGGATCCATCATGCCTTGTTACCACTGTGCAGGCTGGTGGTGGTGGTGTAATGGTGTGGGGGATGTTTTCTTGGCACACTTTAGGCCCCTTAGTGCCAATTGGGCATAGTTTAAATGCCACGGCCTACCTGAGCATTGTTTCTGACCATGTCCATCCCTTTATGACCACCATGTATCCATTCTCTGATGGCTACTTCCAGCAGGATAATGCACCATGTCACAAAGCTCGAATCATTTCAAATTGGTTTCTTGAACATGACAATGAATTCACTGTACTAAAATGGCCCCACAGTCATCAGATCTCAACCCAATAGAGCATCTTTATATATATATATATATATATATATATATATATATATATATATATATATATATATATATATATATATATGTATATATATATTGTATATTGAATAAAGTAATCAAATGTAAAAATTAATTTTGCCCTACGCAACATATACACTCTAAAAAATGCTGGGTTACAAAACAACCCAAGTTGGGTTGAAAATGGACTAACCCAGTGATTGGGTTGTCTTAAGCAAACATTTAACTCCAACCGCTGGGTTAAAACAACCCATTCACTAGGTTAAAACAACCCAATTGCTGAGTTAGTCCATTTTCAACCCAACTTGGATTGTTTTGTAACCCAGCATTTTTAGAGTGTAGGGAGGACCCTGTATGTATGTACAGTATGTAGGTATCTGTATATGCTGTACGTCTGCCTTGTTTAATCCATTACCTCCTGTACAGAGACCTTGAGCTTGGGAAAGGTGCTTTATAAATAAAACATATTATATTTAAGTACTATTATAGTTTATATTAATTTGTTGAATTTGCTTTTATTTGTATATATTTTATTTTAGTTTAATTTTTAGTATTTTTTTTTTTTTTTTATTTTTTTATTAGTTTTGTTTTTATATTACAATTTAGGTTAACTTTATTAATTACTACTAATAATCTTATATATTTTATATTTAAAATTAATATTGTTATTTTTTTATATATTTTTAATTTCTAATTGTAATTTTTATTTAAGTTTTTATTTAATATTTATATTTTATTTCAGCTTTATTTCAATTAACAAAAATGTTTTAATAATTTTAGTTTTACTAACGATAATAACCCTGCTTTTGGACTTTGTACAGTTAGCCTATATAATAAATATATAAATAAATGAATGAATGAATGAATGAATATAACAAATAAATAAAATAAAATAAAATAAAATAAATATAAATATAATATAATATAATATAATATAATATAATATAATATAATATAATATAATATAATATAATATAATATAATACAATACTTACTTGTTCTAGTGTCTCCTTCAGTTGTTCAGTGTTACATTCATTGCTCTCCTTCTTCAAGTGGCCGGAAGAGGGATGTGATGTAAAAATCACACTGAACGGTTTTTTTCTCCCCCTGTGCAGCAGATCTTCCGATGCATTGTAACAGTGTTGAAGAACATAAACTCTTGAACACAATGCCTCGACATCTGTAATGGCGTGCTGACTTTCGGATGTGAAACGATTGCCAGGATCCCGAAAACAGGTAATCTGACAGTTTAGAGCGAAAGATAGAAAAGTTTCTGAAGACAAACTGAAGTTGTTGATTTTTTTTTTTTTTTTTTTTTCCTGGACTCTTTTGTTGCGATTGAGAAACACTCTTGCGTTCAGACAGATCAGACGTGTGTTGTTGATGAACTCGAGGTGATTCATAGATGCTTGAAACGTTGTTTTGTCATCTTTGGACACTTTTTTTTGGAGATCAACATAGGTCTCTTTCATTTACAGTCGATTGTGTGAAAAGCTTTGAATTGACAATATCATCCACATGGTCCTTTTTGATGTTTGATGGGTATGTTGGCAGAATGGTCAAATGTTTTGTGGCTGTTATTTCACTTTATTGTCTTGATGAGTTTATTTCTGTAAGTCGCCGCTTTGTGTTTCATTTGTCTCCTTGACGATCGGCTTTATAAACCAGGCCGCAGTGCGCATGTCTAACTTTTACCTATAATAACTGATCGCCGGTAACATGACTACCTCTAGAAAGATCTGTTAAATATGTATGTATTCTGCACGAGGGATGTCCGATTCGTCAACGAATCGTTTTTCCGACTCGGTTCTGAGTCGGTTCACAAATAAACCGGTCTGGTCACGAATCAGACTGAATCAGTCCGAACGGTTAAATGGAGCGCAACAGTTCCCGCCCCCTTTTTCAGCGGCGCTGATTCCTGAAGTATTTTTTTCCCCCATACATTTTCCCATAGGGATTTTAATATAGTCGTGAGTTATAAGCCGTTAACCAAGTCAATCAGCTAAAACTGTTTTTGAAAATCTGACAAAGGTTTGAAGCCCAGAAAAGTGCTTCCATCCATTATAAAAGTAATCCACACGGCTCTGGGGGGTTAATAAAGGCCTTCTGAAGCGAATCGATGGGTTTTTTGTAAGAGAAATATCCATATTTATCACATTATAAAGTAATGTGTACCACCACCCCCTGTGTGGATTACTTTTATAATGGATGAATGAATTAAACACGATGGAGAAACACTTACAAATGTTGATTATATGTATAAAACAATATATTTTTAGGGTGTAGGGAGACTCGCTCGATTATATAATTTGCAGTGCTTCTTTGGAGTGAGCGAGGCTAAAGAGTGTTTTGCTTATTTATTTTGGAGTGTGTTGCTTTTTCTCTAATTGGTGTAATTTTTCTACAGCGTCATGGGTAATGTAGTTTTCACCAGGAATTCTCTGTTAAACATGATTATTATAAAAAATACTGACAGTTTCAGCAGAAGCAAATACAGCCTCATATCTCATAGTAGGTCTGTCTTTAAAGCTTTATAAGTTATGGTTCAAAAAAGTTTTTACTTCCATAACTCAATTGTTGCACTCTATACAGTGCATTAGCACCCTCTCCCTTTTACAGCGGCACTGGTTACAGATTAATTTCCATTAATCCATTAATTTTCCTATAGGGATTTTTTTTTAAAGTCTTCGTTAAAGAGTTATAAGCCAGGAACCAGGCCAACCAGCTACGAGGTGAATCACATTACAAACTTTGATTTGAAGCAAAAAAGTTTTTGAAAATCTGACAAAAATACAAAGGTACAAGACTGTGTACTTAATGACTTTATTGAAGGAAAGAACTACAATCCCATGAAGCATTGCAAACAGCATAATGAAATTAAAAACAATGGAGAAATATAAAATGACTAATTTACAAATGTTGAATTTTTTATATATATATATATATATATATATATATATATATATATATATATATATATATATATATATATATATATATATATATATATATATATATATATACACACACCTAAAGGATTATTAGGAACACCTGTTCAATTTCTCATTAATGCAATTATCTAATCAACCAATCACATGGCAGTTGCCTCAATGCATTTAGGGGTGTGGTCCTGGTCAAGACAATCTCCTGAACTCCAAACTGAATGTCAGAATGGGAAAGAAAGGTGATTTAAGCAATTTTGAGCGTGGCATGGTTGTTGGTGCCAGACGGGCCGGTCTGAGTATTTCACAATCTGCTCAGTTACTGGGATTTTCACGCACAACCATTTCTAGGGTTTACAAAGAATGGTGTGAAAAGGGAAAAAAGGCTGCTGGTGGTGGTGGTGTAATGGTGTGGGGGATGTTTTCTTGGCACACTTTAGGCCCCTTAGTGCCAATTGGGCATCGTTTAAATGCCACGGCCTACCTGAGCATTGTTTCTGACCATGTCCATCCCTTTATGACCACCATGTACCCATTCTCTGATGGCTACTTCCAGCAGGATAATGCACCATGTCACAAAGCTTGAATCATTTCAGATTGGTTTCTTGAACATGACAATGAGTTCACTGTACTAAAATGGCCCCCACAGTCACCAGATCTCAACCCAATAGAGCATCTTTGGGATGTGGTGGAACGGGAGCTTCGTGCCCTGGATGTGCATCCCACAAATCTGCATCAACTGCAAGATGCTATCCTATCAATATGGGCCAACATTTCTAAAGAATGCTTTCAGCACCTTGTTGAATCAATGCCACATAGAATTAAGGCAGTTCTGAAGGCGAAAGGGGGTCAAACACAGTATTAGTGTGGTGTTCCTAATAATCCTTTAGGGGAGTGTATATAAAACAATATATTTGAATTGTTTTATTTATTAAAGTTTATTGCAATATATATGTAATCAGCTTGATTACATAATTTGCAGTGCTTCATGGGAGTGGGCGGAGTTAATGAGCTCTTTTTGGCACATGTTGCTTTTTTCGACTCTCTGATCGGTGTCGTTTTCTGTATCATTGTGTAATTTTCAGCATTATGGGTAATGTAGTTTTTCACCGGTAATTCTGCTGTCAAGCCATGCATGAAATCATGCAGGCTGACAACTTCAACAGAAGCCGATATCATGGATTAACAACCTTGTAGCTATAGTAGGGCTCTAAGGTTTATAAGCTATTGTTAAAAATGTATTTCTTTATGGAGAAAATGAATGCAGTTTTTACCAGAACCCGAATGTTGCTCTCTATTACTAACTCGTTGAACCGAGAGTCGAATCTTTGCAACATGTCCGGTATGTAATTGAGTGTGCTATTTTAAGACTAAAACTATTTTAGACTTGCATACAAGAGTTGGTTTAATAAATAGCTTTGTTAAATCAAAAACGTGCAAAAATATTTTAGTCGAGAAATTAAATACTTTATGCCATAAAAGAATTACAGATTTATTTATTTATTTTATCCAGTTCTTTGACTCAAACTGTTCGAATGAACCAATTCGTGAAAATGCACATTTTTATTGAGTCATGTGTTGTTTTCAATTTTATACAATTTATTAATTACAACTCTTTTATTAAAAACAATGGTTTCATGTTTTTATTTGTTACATTTTCAATATTTGATGTTTCATGAAATCTATTTTGATAAATGTTTTACTGTTAAAAGACTAAAATAAGCTGTTTAGTGGCAGGTTCCATTTACGACAACTTACTCCTTAAAATATGCCCTGCTATTGAATTGATTTTGAAGAAATATGAGAATTATTCACTATAGAGTAAGTGTGACGACAAGCCCCAGTGTATTAACAGGAATGTATTAAAAACTTTCATAAAACTACAAGAACAACACAGCTCATTGGATTGCTCACTCTCAGCAACTATTGAGTAGGAATTGGAGATGGATTGATATGTTGCTGCTTTAAAAGGTGAAAGATCGTTGATTTAAATTCATTGCATGTGAGGTGACAGGTTATTGATGTTTATTAACGATAACTGAGAATCCGAGGCATTTCATCTCTGAGTTTAATCTTCAGAAAGCCGTTATCACAGCGATTTCCTCTGTGTTTTTTATTAAATGCCTCATGTACTGTTTTTCTTTCTCCTGTGATGCAAGAAAGTGTTGTGTGCCAGAGCAGAGGTCAGATGTTGCCTAACAAATGAAAAATGCCTCGAGCGTAAATTCTCATAAATTCGCTCATGCTCACAGTTTCTGTCTGTGTCTGATTATCAGGCTCTCTGTTCAGCGTTTATCTGAAACTTACTGCAGACCTTAACGCTTGATACTATCGGCAATAACTCGATTTCTGAAGCCATTTTGGGGTTGATGAAAAAAGGGTTTTGGTTATGTCATAATAGGGATGCAAGATAGGGTGTGTTTGTCTTATAGGATGAATTTAATGAGAGCAGTTAAGTGATATTTAAGTACCACAGATGTAATGAAGCACAGAGAAGCCTTATTCACTAGATAATACTCTTAATCATAGCATCCTGAATTTACTTTGATCATAGTTTCCACAAAATATTAAGCAGCACAACTGTTTTCAGCATTGATAATAATAAGAAATGTGTCTTAAAGAGCAAATCATCATATCAGAATGATTTCTGAAGGATCATGTGACTGAAGACTGGAGTAATGATGCTGAAAATTCAGCTTTGATCACAGGAATAAATTACATTTTAAAATATATTGAACTAGAAAACAGTTTATAAATATTTCATAATTGTACAGTTTTACTGTATTTTTGATCAAATACATGCTATGGTTGAGCATGAGAGGCTTCTTTCAAAAACATAAAAATAATACGTATAATCGCAAACATTTGAACTGTAGTGTAAATGTTAAAACTGCACATTTGGCCCAAGTTACTAATTTATTAGCAGCAATAATAATATTAGTGATGCCACTATGGAAAAGCATCAGTCCTGGCTATTAAAAAGTTGGTCACTTCACTCTTTCACATTGAAATGTGAGAAACTGTGATCCTAATTCATCGCTGTCTTGATAAGTTATCTTGAGTTTACCAGTCTTACGTCTATGCAAGGCCTCTCAGCTATTCTCAGACTTGATAAATGCTAGAACATGACACAAAACACTCAAGGTCAATATTGTGCAGATACTTGTTCTATTTGACTTGTTCCGTAACTGAATTCAGAATTGGTTTACAAACATGATTCCAAAAAAGTTGGGACACTGTACAAATTGTAAATAAAAAAGGAACGCAATAATTTACCAATCTCATAAACTTATATTTTATTCACAATAGAATATAGATAACATATCAAATGTTGAAAGTGAGACATTTTGAAATGTCATGCCAAATATTGGCTCATTTTGGATTTCATGAGAGCTACACATTCCAAAAAAGTTTGGACAGGTAGCAATAAGAGGCCGGAAAAGTTAAATGTTCATATAAGGAACAGCTGGAGGACCAATTTGCAACTTATTAGGTCAATTGGCAACATGAGTGGGTATAAAAAGAGCCTCTCAGAGTGGCAGTGTCTCTCAGAAGTCAAGATGGGCAGAGGATCACCAATTCCCCCAATGCTGCGGCCAAAAATACTGGAGCAATATCAGAAAGGAGTTTCTCAGAGAAAAACTGCAAAGAGTCTGAAGTTATCATCATCTACAGTGCATAATATCATCCAAAGATTCAGAGAATCTGGAACAATCTCTGTGTGTAAGGTCAAGGCCGAAAAACCATACTGGATGCCCGTGATCTTCGGGCCCTTAGACGGCACTGCATCACATACAGGAATGCTACTGTAATGGAAATCACAACATGGGCTCAGGAATACTTCCAGAAAACATTGTCAGTGAACACAATCCACCGTGCCATTCGCTGTTGCCGCTAAAACTCTATAGGTCAAAAAGAAGCCATATCTAAACATGATCCAGAAGCGCAGGCGTTTTCTCTGGGCCAAGGCTCATTTAAAATGGACTGTGGCAAAGTGGAAAACTGTTCTGTGGTCAGACCAATCAAAATTTGAAGTTCTTTTTGGAAAACTGGGACACCATGTCATCCGGACTAAAGAGGACAAGGACAACCCAAGTTGTTCTCAGCGCTCAGTTCAGAAGCCTGCATCTCTGATGGGATGGGGTTGCATGAGTGCGTGTGGCATGGGCAGCTTACACATCTGGAAAGGCACCATCAATGCTGAAAGGTATATCCAAGTTCTAGAACAACATATGCTCCCATCCAGACGTCGTCTCTTTCAGGGAAGACCTTGCATTTTCCAACATCAATTACAACATCATGGCTGCGTAGAAGAAGGATCTGGGTCCTGAAATGGCCAGCCTGCAGTCCAGATCTTTCAACATTTGGCTCATCATAAAGAGGAAGATGCGACAAAGAAGACCTAAGACAGTTGAGCAACTAGAAGCCTGTATTAGACAAGAATGGGACAACATTCCTATTCCTAAACTTGAGCAACTTGTCTCCTCAGTTCCCAGACATTTGCAGACTGTTATAAAAAGAAGAGGGGATGCCACACAGTGGGAAACATGGCCTTGTCCCAACAATCCCAACTTGTTTCAATCAACTTTTTCCTTCACACTTGAAGGTCCTATGACATGGATTTTTGAGAAAGGGGAGGTGACCTTTCCCCGTGTGACGACATATAGGGAAGATACTATCGGCAATAACTCGATTTCTGAAGCCATTTTGGGGTTGATGAAAAAAGGGTTTTGGTTATGTCATAATAGGGATGCAAGATAGGGTGTGTTTGTCTTTATAGGATGAATTTAATGAGAGCGGTTAAGGATATTTAAGTACCACAGATGTAATGAAGCACAGAGAAGCCTTATTCACTAGATAATACTCTTAATCATAGCATCCTGAATTTACTTTGATCATAGTTTCCACAAAAATATTAAGCAGCACAACTGTTTTCAGCATTGATAATAATAAGAAATGTGTCTTAAAGAGCAAATCATCATATCAGAATGATTTCTGAAGGATCATGTTCCAGATTTGCCCATCTGAGTTTTCATTTTCTCAAAGGCAGAGCAGGATTCCCAGGGCTTGGTTTACATCTGTCTATATCTCTAGCCACTGGCAGACCATAGACAAGCTAGGGAACTCATATTAATAATGTCATAGGACCTTTAACTGACAGGCTACAATTACTGCTGTCAAACCGATTAATCGCGATTAATTGCTTCCAAAATAAAAGTTTGTGTTTACATAATATATGTGTCTGTACTGTGTATAATTATGTATACACACTCATTCATGTATATATTTAAGAAATATTTGCATATATATATATATATATATATATATATATATATATATATATATATATATATATTATATATATTATATTATATATATATATATATATATATATATATATATATATATATATATATATATATATATATATATATATATATATATATATATATATATATATATTATATATATATATATATATATATATATATATATATATATATATATATATATATATATATATATATATATATATATATATATATATATATATATATATATATATATATATATATATATATATATATATATATATTTTTCTTAAATACATGCATGTGTGTCTGTGTATTTATTAGGGCTGGGCAATATGGCAGTTTTTTTTTTTTTTTTTTTTTTTTCAACGATTGACCGATTCACAAATGTAACTAGTTATCTTAAAAACGTAACTACAATATGCTTCTCTTTATTAACCATCTGGTTATATTGAGATCTATGTATAGATCCAAAGCAACTTGCATTGCAATTAAAGGGATAGTTCACCCAGAAATTACAATTCCCCATGATTTACTCACCCTCAAGCCATCCTAGGTGTATATGACATTTTTCTTTCAGACGAATACAATCGGAGTTCTATTTAAAAATGTCCTGGCTAATCCAAGCTTTATAATGGCAGTGAATGACAGCCCAAAGTGCATCCATCCATTATAAAAGTATTCCACACGGCTCCAGAGTGTTAATAAAGGCCTTCTGAAGCGAAGCCATGCATTTGTGTAAGAAAAATATCTATATTAAACATTCAAATCTATGTTTGCTTGCCATATTCAAAATATCTTACTTGTGCTTTTTCCCCCTTTCCTATGGGTTCTTTTCATGCTCGGAAAATATAAAGGTCTTAGCATGAACTCCTGAATAGATATGAAGACATGAAGTTTTCTTCGACTGCAATTGTTTGGCCACAGTAAGTTTGTCCTTAAGGCAACAGCATTTGGTTTTGGATACATTGGGCCTCTTAGTTTTTAGTATCCTGTTTTATTCCCCCTGTGTGGTGTATTTGAAGTACATTTGAGGTCTATCTAACCTGACTAACTGACTGTTGAATGAGATTATTTACAACATTGATGTCGGTTCTGGCTGTGGTTTTGTGCAGTCTCCCGCGCTCTCTCTCTCTCTGGTGAGCTGCCAGCGACTCTTTCTTGGTTTTGCTCTGCACATTGTTTATTATGTTGCATAATTTGAGATGTTTGGCAGTAAGACTTGTCAGAGGCCATTGAGTGAACTGTACTACAGTTCCCTAACACCAGGATGAAGGAATGTGGGAGTGATGCATGTGTTTGTGTGACAATGGTAGATGAGAGTGAACAGAACGGGTTTAAGTTTCTCTCTGTCCTTCTAGCTCAGTAGGGCAAACACGTTCTTGCATGCTTGCAGAGGTTCACATGTTTGTCAGCATGCATGCATGTACATGCTAGTTGTAAGAGTCTGGAATTTGGGTATAGGGTAGACTTTCTGTCTTGAAACAGCCTGTTTGTTGTTTGCAGCACTTTGTAGATACTGTACATCTGTTTCAGGAAAGGTGCGATGCAAATGCAACATAATGTAGCTTAATTCACAGATTTACTGTATGCATGGCCTACTGAAAAAAAAAACAAAGTTGTAAATAAAACTGATTTTATTGGAGAAGTTTTTTCTACTTCATATTGGCTGTTTCTTTGTAATTGTTTCTGAAATTTACTAGCAGTTTCTGAGTGAAAATTGTTTCAAAGTAAATCCTGATAGGTAAATGGTTTCTTAGTCAACTTTAGCTTAAAGCTTAAATCTTAAATTTAGGATCATGCGTTATGCAGTTTCATCATTGTAAAAAAAAATCTGCGTAATGTGTTCATAGGATTTTATGCTGCATTTTGGGTCATTTTCTTATATAAAAATTGGGTAATTTTGACATATAGTGGTGTCAAAAGTACCGTTACTTTTGTTTCAAGTTGATACTAATTAAAGGTGCACTATGTAACCTTTCCATCCGCTATTCAAAACAAAGGCGTAGTTTGATGACGCCAAGCTTGAGCGCAGAATCTTGGGACATGTGGTCTTCACCTCACAGCCGGTGGAAAAGAATCGGGATAGGACTCGGGCAGAAATCATGTTCATGGATGAGATTATTAACATACTGTAGTATGAAACAGAGCAGAACCGAGTGTTGTGGGAGCTGAGCAAGGCCGCTGGAGCGATTGTTAGTAAGATGAACGCAATATACGCCTCATGAGCAGAGGGACGTTTATTATGCCACAGTCGCACCATTTCCATATTTCCGGTCGTGAGTATGAGGTAACACAGCTCTGTTTATCATATTAGATACATCTGAGTGTGTTGAAAATTATGTTACTCTGTGCGTTCACTCGACGGCTGCTATGACACTTGTTCACACTGCAGTGAAAGTAAAGCATTATAAAGCAAAATAAAACCGGAAACCGAGGGTAACGCAGATATGACGCCATCGACAGGCAACGCCCTCACATGTCCTGGATCATTGGTTAAAATGGCAATTTTCTCATGATTTACAAATAGTTGGAAACATTTGGAATATTGTAAGTACTCAACTGAACAAAATATATAACGCTGGCCTAGTGGTTTTTGGCTGAATTTTTTTACATAGTGCACCTTTAAAGCACATTAATTCATTAACATACGATTTGCTAATAATTAAATTAATATCGAACCTCAATAAAGGACTTTAGTAAGATTTTACCAGAAGAGGTTTTAGAATTTGTATCATATGTTAATGTTAAAAATCTTGTATAGTAAGTTCTGTTTGCTTGGTTTTTATTTTTTATTGTATATATGTAACTTTTGTATTTTTGTAATTCAGTTTTTGCCATGAAGATAGCCACAGATGCTGACATGGCACTATACTGATACTGAAAAACCTCAGTAAAGAAATGTGTTAGTAGCATATACATTTTTGCTGTGGTATTTAAAATTGGCTTGGTTAAGATTGGTTAAGGTTCTCCCTGTTAGCAAAGGGTCTGTTAGTGCTGTTAATGTTTTGTTGCTTTGCTGTGTTTCCCAGTCGGTCACATGAGGCCCCTTAGAAAGATGAGCAAGAAGGCTGGAATCCCGGCACTGGACAGGCCTTTACATGAGCCAAACATTACATAAACCATCTGCATCCTCCTTCTCTCTCAACCATCTCACTCTCTTCTTCCTTTATTATGCACTTTATATCTGCAGCCCCCTATCATGCAGTAGCGATAAAGTGTCACACAATTTTCTCTCAAAACGTTTCTTTTGCACTCCAGAAATTTTAGTTTGATAATGTGCGTACATGTTTTTTTTTTGTTGTTTTTTTTTTCACTAACGCAAGTGGGATGAATTATGTTCCGTTCTTGCAAATTATGTAATGGCTCATGGGGTATTCTCATCAACACACTGAGAACATGCTGTATGATAAACACATGAACCTTCACACGTCATGATTGTGTTTACAGGCTGTAATGATCGAAACCAAGTTTGTTGGTAAGATTTGTTTAGAGTGCCGCTATTATGCTATTTTAAAAGTTCCTCCTTTTTGTTTTGGAGGTCAAATAGATGTGCACCTTTATATCATCTGGTAAAACATTCCAGTGTGAATAGTGGCTTTCACAGAAAAAGCTGATAGTCCAAAAGCAGAACGATGAAAGGATACAACACAATCTCTTATGGATGGTAACTAAGTACTTTTACAGAGTATTTAGAGAGAAATAAAAGTTACAGAGTACAGGAAGGGCCAAACCATTTAAAATGTTGTATACAAGACAAAAATGTCTTTTAAAGGTGCTCTAGAATGAGTTGAAACGATATTTTAAACTGTTCTCTGATCTCTACATAGAGGCTAAGTGGCTTATTTAAGGGCAAAAAATTGTCCAGATACAGTTTTACAGGTCCATTTACAACCCTAGAAATTGTCCCTAGAATGAAATGGTCTGTTTTTGCCTTATTTGGAAGGGCCATGAATAATAACGTTGAGATTTGCTCTGATTGGCTCATTTCAGTAGCTCACACAAGTGCAGTTATTCAGCGAACACAATCTCAAACAGCACAAGCGACAGAACACAGACTGACTGAATGACACTTTAAGCAGAAAGTCTCAAATGGAGCTGAAATGCAGCTTACTTGTTTATTGGTGTTTTCAGATCATCCACACACACGCGCAAGAGAGAGAGCTTGCATGCACATGGTTTCCAGATTAAGCAAAATACCGGACAGAATACGTGTTTTAATAGAAAAGCTCTGATTGGGGGATTTAAATTACTGAAATCTGGCAACTGCAAGCATGAACACTCGAACGCTCCTCTTTTTCCCGACAAAACCAAAGAGTGCTTTTGTTCTTTTTTTATTTTTTAAACTATTTTAGTCTTGTCTTTTTTCGTCAACGATATTGCATGTTTATATAGTCACAGTTATCGTTTAAAGACGCTTGTGTCATCTCGTCTTGTCTTAGTCATGGAAAAAAAGGTCGTCAGTGAACATTTTTCATCATATTTTCGTTACGAAATTGACACTAGTCAGAGCAAACTAACAACTTTGAATTCATTTGGTGCTGTATCCTGTTATAGATAAACATCAGCCATGCCTGTTGACAGTTCTGTTCTGTGGGAAGGCTATGAAAGGTGCTCACTTCCCCTGCACAGCCTGGAACATAACATTTAAATCCATGATCTGCCGTTTTCACTATATTGTCCTCATCTTCACAAAACCTGCAGATCTTCTGTTGATTCGGTGCAGGTCCACATTAATACTGCCTGGCCTTGAACATGGGCTGGTATATGCAAATTTGGGCAGGCGTAAATATTAATGATCCCAACTGTTACGTCACAGTCGGTGTTATGTTGGGATTCGCCCGTTTTTAGTGGTCTTTTTAAAGCACAATATTTACATATGAAGGAGGAAGCAATGGTGTTTGAGGCTCATGGTATGTCAGTTCCATGTACTGAACTCTTATTGTTCAACTATGCCCAGGTAAATATGGTTTTCCATTCTAGGGCACCTTTAAATTGTAAAAACTCAAAAGATTATGTTTCTCCAAAACTGAAGGTGGGTCATAGGCTAGATTCTATTTAAAAGAAACTTTCTATTCATCAAAGAATCCTAAAAAAAAATTGACACAACTGTTTTCAACATTGATAGGAATTATAAATGTTTCTTGAGCATCCAATCATCATATCAGAATGATTTCTGAAGGATCATGTGACACTGAAGACTGGAGTAATGATGCTGAAAATTCAGCTTTGATCACGGGAATAAATTATATTTTAAAATATATTCATATAGAAAACAGTTATTTTACATTTGAAAAATATTTCACAATATTACAGTTTATTTTTTATTTTTAATACAATAAATGCAGCCTTGGTGAGCATAAGAAAGCATTAAAAATCTTACCGATCAAAAACTTTGAACGGCAGTGTATATTACACACTACATTAAAGGTGATAATGCTTAATGGGGGCACGTTATACCTGACCTCTCAGATAATCAACAGCACAATCTAAATGATTTGAAGTTCAGTATAATTCATGTCTGTAGGTTTGTGATGTTGTTTCGTAACGTCCAAACTCTCTGAACTTGTCATAGTTGTAAGTAATGGCTGATGATGGTTTGTGTGTAATTGTCTCTGGGGTAATGGCTGGGGCGTGATGCAGTCATAATATCAGACACATTCCTGTGGTCTGAGGTTTGGGGAAAGAGAGAGACCCTCCACAGTAATCGCACTGCAGTCAACACAGTTTCAAACATGAAGTGCACACTGTCTGTCCTAACAACAACACAAACATTTATCTCAGTCTTTCCAGCGCTGATACTCACTGCTATCAGAGGGGCCCTGAGGACCCCGGCTCCGGAGAAGAGTGGTCCTGTCTGGCTCAGGCTTTTGATGAAAGTTTTGTTAGGCTTTGGTCTGCAGAACCTGGATTTGTCGTAATATGTTTGGGTTCTTGCGAGTTTCTTTGGTTATAATGTGTCTGCCAGGAACATAAATGCATGTAAACCTGCTTCTGAGGCAAGTATGAGTGGTGTTTGCCTATGCAAAACACTCCGTGCTGGGATGGTTGTTAGGATGTTGCCATGTTGGTGTTTAGCATGTTTCAAAGATGTTCCAATTCAAAAGTCTTTCCAAACCCATAAGACTTTATTCATCTTCAGAACACAAAGAGCTTTCTGTCCCTCCATTGACAGCTACACAACTACCATTTTGTCGCTTCAAAAAGCTTGGGACATGGCTTTTAATGGTGAGACTTTTTTGTAATCAGGCTCTCAAAAAGTACACATTTGTAGGGCTGGGTATTGACACAAATTTCACAATTCGATTCGATTCACAAGCTTGCAATTCGATTTCGATTCAGTATCGATTATTTAGGATATACACTCACCTAAAGGATTATTAGGAACACCATACTAATACTGTGTTTGACCCCCCTTTCGCCTTCAGAACTGCCTTAATTCTATGTGGCATTGATTCAACAAGGTGCTGAACGCATTCTTTAGAAATGTTGGCCCATATTGATAGGATAGCATCTTGCAGTTGATGGAGATTTGTGGGATGCACATCCAGGGCACAAAGCTCCGTTCCACCACATCCCAAAGATGCTCTATTGGGTTGAGATCTGGTGACTGTGGGGGCCATTTTAGTACAGTGAATTCATTGTCATGTTCAAGAAACCAATTTGAAATGATTTGAGCTTTGTGACATGGTGCATTATCCTGGTGGAAGTAGCCATCAGAGAATGGATACATGGTGGTCATAAAGGGATGGACATGGTCAGAAACAATGCTCAGGTAGGCCGTGGCATTTAAACAATGCCCAATTGGCACTAAGGGGCCTAAAGTGTGTCAAGAAAACATCCCCCACACCATTACACCACCACCACCAGCCTGCACAGTGGTAACAAGGCACGATGCATCCATGTTCTCGTTCTGTTTACGCCAATTTCTGAGTCTACCATCTGAATGTCTCAACAGAAATCGAGACTCATCAGACCAGCAACATTTTTCCAGTCTTCAACTGCCCAATTTTGGTGAGCTTGTGCAAATTGTAGCCTGTTTTTCCTATTTGTAGTGGAGATGAGTGGTACCCGGTGGGGTCTTCTGCTGTTGTAGCCCATCCGCCTCAAGGTTGTGCTTTGCTGCATACCTCGGTTGTAACGAGTGGTTATTTCAGTCAAAGTTGCTCTTCTATCAGCTTGAATCAGTTGGCCCATTCTCCTCTGACCTGTAGCATCAACAAGGCATTTTCGCCCACAGGACTGCCGCATACTGGATGTTTTTCCTTTTTCACACCATTCTTTGTAAACCCTAGAAATGGTTGTGCGTGAAAATCCCAGTAACTGAGCAGATTGTGAAATACTCAGACCGGCCCGTCTGGCACCAACAACCATGCCACGCTCAAAATTGCTTAAATCACCTTTCTTTCCCATTCTGACATTCAGTTTGGAGTTCAGGAGATTGTCTTGACCAGGACCACACCACTAAATGCATTGAAGCAACTGCCATGTGATTGGTTGATTAGATAATTGCATTAATGAGAAATTAAACAGGTGTTCCTAATAATCCTTTAGGTGAGTGCATATCAGGTACAATACATGGCAAATTTTCTCAAGGAAAACAAATCTCATAACTAATGCTGTAAACTAGCCTACTAGACTACATTAGCCTACTATATTGAAGGTAAAATTAACTGATTTGTATACAAGCAGAAGGGGATATCGTCGGACAGTGGAAGGAATACTTCGAGGATCTCCTCAATCCCACCAACACGTCTTCCATTGAGGAAGCTGGCTGAGGGCTCTGAGGTGTATTCATCCATCACCCGGGCTGAAGTCATCAAGGTAGTTTAAAAGCTCCTCGGTGGCAAGACGCCGGGGGTGGATGAGATCCGCCCTGAGTACCTCAAGTCTCTGGATGTTGTGGGGCTGTCTTCAAGATTCAAGAGTTTTATTTGTCACATACACAGTTATATACAGAATATACATCTTGGCTGACATGCCTCTGCATCATCATGTGGCGGTTGGGGACAGTGCCTCTGGACTGGCAGACCGGGGTGGTGGTCCCGGTCTTGGGACTCCAGCAGCGCTGCCCTTTGTCACCGGTTCTGTTCATAATTTTTATAGACAGAATTTCTAGGCACAGCCAAGGGCCAGAGAGTGTCTGGTTTGGGGACCACATGATTTTGTCACTACTTTTTGCGGATGATGTTGTCGTGTTGGCCTCCTCAGACCAGGACCTTCAGCGTGCACTGGGACGGTTTGCAGCCGAGTGTGAAGCGGCTGGGATGAGAATCAGCACCTCCAAATCCGAGGCCATGGTTCTCAGTCAGAAAAGGGTGGCTTGCCCACTTCAGGTTGGTGGAGAGTTTCTGCCTCAGGTGGAGGAGTTCAGGTATCTTGGGGTCTTGTTCACGAGTGAGGGAAGGATGAAACGGGAGATTGACAGACGGATCGGTGCAGCTTCTGCAGTAATGCGGTCGATGTACCGGTCTGTTGTGGTGAAGAAGGAGCTGAGCTGTAAGGCGAAGCTGTCGATTTACCGGTCAATTTACGCTCCTACTCTCACCTATGGTCATGAGCTGTGGGTCATGACCGAAAGGACAAGATCCCGGATACAGGCGGCCGAAATGAGCTTTCTCCGCAGGGTTGCTGGGCGCTCCCTTAGAGATAGGGTGAGAAGCTCAGTTACTCGGGAGGAGCTCAGAGTAGAGCCGTTGCTCCTGCACATCGAGAGGAGCCAGTTGAGGTGGCTCGGGCATCTATTTCGCATGCCTCCTGGACGCCTTCCCGGGGAGGTGTTCCGGCACGTCCCACTGGGAGGAGGCACCAGGGAAGACCTAGGACACGCTGGAAGGATTATGTCTCCCGGCTGGCCTGGGAACGCCTCGGCGTTCCCCTGGAAGAGCTGGAGGAAGTGGCTAGGGAGAGGGAAGTCTGGGCGTCTCTGCTTAGACTGTTGCCCCCTCGACCCGGTCCCGGATAAGCGGAAGATAATGGATGGATGGATGGATACAAGCACTTAAATTACACTCAATAATTTTTAATAATAATAAAGTTATATTAAATATAAAGATTTAAATGGAAGCTGTCATAAAAACTTGCCAGATTTATTTAAACATGCATTGAATATTGAAGAACATTAAAAATTATAATGAATATGTAATATGGTGCATATATTTAGCAAATTTAGCAAATATATTTAGCATATATTTACATTTTAATAATATTTCACAATATTACAGTTTTATTTTTAATCAAATAAATGCAGCCTTGGTGAGCATAAGAGACTTCTCACAGATCAAACACTTTTGAACAGCAGTGTATGTGTATATATATATATATATATATATATATATATATATATATATATATATATATATATACAATATGGCGTGCATGAGTAACTGTTGGCAATAAAATGTTATTGTTCACATTTTATGTGCAATCTCAACAATTCTTATTTTTATAATTAGAGTCTCCATGATACTGTGTGTTTTAAGAAAGAGCCTCTTTTATTCATCATTATTGAGGATATCACCCTGAATGAGCTGGAATTCTCGGCCACATCTGCTCTGGCATAGTTTGCATAGTTAGCATAGTGGTGATGCTAATATGACCAGTGGGTTCCCACAGGACTCGGAAAAACCCAGAGGATTGTGCAGCTGCGCCCTGCATGAGCGCATCAGGGTGTCGTTTGTATTGCATTTACAGTCGGTTCTCTGACAGAGTTTAAACACGTCTTCAACATCAGACAGCGAGTGCAAATTGTGTACCAGTTAAAACACAAACATGCTTTTAAAATAGCACAGAAAATCAGTGTCTCATGCTTGCCAATACAGTAAAAACAGGAAAATTGTGAATTAAAGAGATCCAGCGGGTTATTACAATTTAAAATAGCTTTTTAATATTTTATTATATGTTAAAATGTAATTTATTCCTTTGATGCAACGCTGAATTTTCAGCATCATTACTCCAGTCTTCAGTGTCACATGATCCTTCAGAAATCATTCTGATATGATGATTTAATGCTCATGAAACATTTATGATTATTATCAATGTCGAAAACAGTTGTGCTGCTTAATTCTTTTGTAAAAACTATTAGGGATGCACCAATATGAACATTTTGGATGATACAAAAGTCTCACCGTTAAAAGCCATGTTGCAAGCACACAATTATAATCTTCTCATTATAATTTTAATGTAGCCTATATGACAGACTTGCGCTGCACATAACTGTACATAATTGCACTTAACTGTATGTTCCTTTTAAAGTGATTTCAATCATATTTAAAGCAATTCAACTGAACCATCATGATGAACAGTGCACATCTGAAGTGTCTCAGCTGAAGGAAATACATTTATCGGCTTTAATATATCGACCAAATTTTCTTATCAGGCCGATAACAATAACATAAAAAAATGAACATCGCCAATACTGTTATGGTGGCCGATATATCGTGCATTCCTAAAAACTATGATGCATTTTTTTTTCTTTTCTGGATTCTTTGATGAATAAAAAGTTCAAAAGAACAGCATTTATTTGAAGTAAAATCAGTTTTAACATTATAAATCATTGCAATTGACAATTAATCAATTGAATGTGTCCTGAATAAAAGACACCAAACTTTTGAATCTATATGGGTATTTTGTTTTTCATTTTAAGATATTTTGGTTTACAAGAGGTTACAATGTGTGTTTATTTATTTTTTTATTGACCGTAAAAAGGGGACTTTTTTATTTATTATTTTTACTTTCATGTAGAATTCAGTATTTTCTCTTTCACTTCTCGTGACATTTATATTGACTGGAAAATGAGTAGATGCTACATTACCGTTGTTTCTTCGTGTTCTTCAGAGATGTAGTCTGCACTCCGGTCTGTTGGCAGACTCTGAGGTCTCACTATGCTGCTTTATCTGCTTCTGGCCATCTTACTAAAGAACGTCAATGGCCAGATAGACCCAGGTAATGTTACCTGCACAAACATATGCATCCGTACAGACAGGACCAAAAACATTCACTTTCTCATTGTGTCCTTCAGATCACTGTCGTTATCCTCTCGGTATGGAGGACGGGAGGATCAAAAACGACGACATCACTGCCTCCAGCCAGTGGTATGAAACCACAGGCCCTCAGTATTCAAGGTAACGTGCATTTGACAGACTAATTGCAGAAGTGTAGTAGTCGATAGGGCTGCACGATCGTCCCATCATACAAAGTCACATGATTTTTTTGATTCACATAGTGGAATTTATTCGGTAAACTATATTTTTTTCACATAAATATATATGTTGAAGAAAAACAAAATATCACAGTGCCATTTTTTTTTTTTTGAATATCGTGCAGATCTAGTAGTAGATAAATCTGGGGAGATTTTTTTTATAGTGCATAAAGCTCATTTATCGCAAAAGATCAAGCTAAAATTTGACTTCTCATGATCTGACCTCTTTAACTAAAGTATAAGTTTTTAATTTGCATCTGTCTGTTGTTGCATCAGGTTAAACCATGAGGAGGGCGACGGCGCATGGTGTCCTGCTGGTCAACTGCAGCCCTCAGATGTTCAGTATCTTCAGCTTGACCTTCATCAGCTCATCTTCCTCACCGTGGTTGCTACGCAGGGTCGCTATGCACACAACTCCGGCAACGAGTATGCACGCAAGTACCGTCTGGAGTACAGTCGCGATGGACGCCGCTGGATCTCCTGGAGAAACCGAATTGGCAGTGAGGTAGGAAAGACAAGGGTGTATTTTATAGATACTATTATGAGGTACTATAAATGATGTCTATATTATAAATTTATGTCTGGGTGTAAATTATGTCATGTAAGCAAAGCAAGTTTGAATGTGGCTTCTGATGAGCCCTAATTATGTTGGCTGCATAGTTTCTATTTTCTGTGGCTGTGTCTCGTTGTGCAGTTTTGGTGTTGACAGAGAAATTACTTGTTGCTGAAAATTTGGCACGTTAGACCTGGTTTGAACACGTTTTAATGTAGTGCAACATTTTGTATTAAGAAACCGAGTTCCAATTCTGGATGCTGGCGTTTCAGCCATGCTAAACCTATTGAGTTGACACCAGCTGGTGTCTTTACATTTAAACTGTGTAAATTTTAGCAGCATCTAGTGGTGAGATTGTGTATTGCAACCGCTCAACCCTCCCTTTCGAAGCTCATAGAGAAGCTATGGTGGCCGACAAAAATGTCGTCGTCGGAGAGAGAATGGGCTGAATCTGAAATAGCCCCCTATACCCTCAAATAGGGCATTATTTGAAGGGACAGCCATTTGTAGTGGTGTCCGAAACCATAGTGGATGTTATTGAGTGCACTCATTCAATCCCACATTGCACCGCAATAACGAGTGTACAGCCGATGTACACTCAATGGCTGTCTGAATTCACGCACTCGTTTTCATTCACTCCTTCAAGTGAACTGTATTAGTGGACTAACATAGGGAATAGTGATTGAGGGTTTAGGGGGCAGTTTCTGTAGAGAAGTTTGTCCATTTAGGGCTACTGTAGAAACATGGCGGTGCAAAATGGGATTTCACTGTAAGGGGACCCTCGGTGTGTGTAGATAGAAATGGCTCATTCTAAGGTCATAAAAACATAACGGTTCATTATGTAAGGTCTTTATACACCACTGAAAACATAGTTATGTATATTATATTGCATTTCTGTCAATAGATCCTCATAAATACTACACACTGCACCTTTAAGGGACTATATCTAGTGGAAGGATACCACATAGTAGTTTAATGTCATTCTAATAAAAGAGCTGTCCATATAGTACTATTTTTATTATGCAGTAACCACAGCATGCTCTTCCTAACAAATCACTATCCCTGCTTCCGAATATGCCTACTTCCACTCTATATAGTAGGCGAAAAACAGTATGTGAGCCAAGTAGTATGTAGTATTTATAAAACTGTAGGTGAAAAGTACCCGGATGACTCTGAATACGCATCCAGTGGACACTTTACTATCCCATGAGGCCACAGGAAAGGGTTTGTGAATGGAAGACAGTGAAGTGATGCAACAGACGCCACTGGTCACATGACAGTGACAACATGGCGGATGTAGTACATCCGAATTTCATTCATACTACACACTTACTTTACAGCATGCGGTTTCGAATGCAGCATGTTTTCATAATATATACCACAATATCTTGCATCGTATTGTTTAACTAATTTCTTCTGTACATCAGATTATAATGGGCAATATAAACACCTATGACTCTGTGGTGAGAGACCTCCATCCTCCCATCATCACTCGGTTCTTGCGCTTGATTCCTGTCACCGATGCCATACACACTGTGTGTATGAGAGTAGAGCTGTTTGGATGCGCCTGGCAGGGTGAGTCATGAAAATTACTCATAATTAATATTAAACAACTACAAGAAACGATTACAAATATAATTTTATTTATCAGTGCCTTCTATTAAAGGGTTAGCTCACCCGTTTTTCAATTTTTTTTGTAAAATAATGCCTGTGGTAGACATAACTTGACGATACTTTGACTTTTTGTTCTACAATGTGAACTGCACATACTCACACCCCAAAATTCTTATCTAGTTACTATTAAAAACATACGTTTTCAAAAATAAATATAGCTGCCTCAAAATTCATGTTTCCAGTATGGGTGTGTGCAGTTTATGTTGTAGAACAAAACATCAAAGTATCGTCAAGTTATGCTTGAATTAGTTTATGTTCGCCGATCAATGTTTATATATGAATAAAACTATAAAGGAAATCTGTTCATCATATTAAGCAATCAAATCTCTATAGAAGTCTTGTATTAAACCGCTCCATTCATATGGATTTATTTTACGATCTGAGTTTTGAACTGGGGTGAATAGACTTCCAATGGGGCAGAAAGCTCTCAGATTTCATTAAAAATATCTTCATTCGTATTCCAAAGATGAATGAAAGTCTTATGGATTTGGAATGACATGAGGGTGAGTGAATGAGGACAGAATTTACCTTTAAGCTGCCAAATGGCAGCATTTATAAATGTTGACAAATTATTATTATCAGATTTTGCACAAGCTTATAGACATATGAGTTATGCATGATCTCATGCGACTCATGCTAATTCAGTTTCATACTTAGTTACATATGGGCTACAGACTGAAGCAGATCGTTTTGGCAGTCACACTCGAGCAGCTGTGGTCTGTGTAGATTTGCCCCCTAGTGTCGCAAGTTAGTTTCATTTGAACTCAGTTGCTCTAGTCTAGTGCCTTAAACGTGAGCCAAGAGGAATGAGTAAATACATTCTGAAGCTAAAACAATATTAAAGTTTGGGACCTCTCTGGTTCTCTTCCTCCTGGAGTGCAGATGGCCTGACAGCGTACAGCTCTCCAGAGGGTCAGACCATGATGGCTCCTGGCTATCCCATCACACCTCTCAATGACTCCACGTACGACGGGGCCCTGGAGCGCAGGTGAAGGTCTAATCTAATGCTGAAGGATTCAAAGAATATGTTTAGCTTTTAGGGATGAACTGATGTTAAAATTCTGGCTGATAGTGATTAGTAGATAAATAAAAATGAGTTGATTAATAAAATTCTACACTGGTTTTGTCTAAATAAATATAAAACATGAAAAATTAAAATCAGTCATTTTAAATGACTGTTAAAGGGTACATAACACACACAGTTTCTGCCAGTCTCATGTTAATCAGTATTACATTCTTAATATCTACCAAGAGTCTTTAGTTTTATCATATTTTTAAAAGACCTATATGCTGTACCAATTATTTCCGAAAACAGCCGAGCTTGTGGCGGCGTGCAGTGGGCGGAGCTAAAGAGTCACAAGCACACACACACCCCTGACACACACACAGACAATAGATCATGGCATTATCCCTGGATAACTTTTGATTCACTATACGTTTGTGCTGTCTACATCATATGCACTTACGCGCCGATTGCCAACAAAACACAGACATTTGATGCAGTTTCACTCACTGCCTGCTGTTTCGACTCGTGACCGGGAACAAACAAACACACTTGCACAACTCCATTGCTTCTCCGGAAAAACAAACGTCATCCACTGTTCCCCTAACGCTGGGTTATTTGGGAAGCTGAACAAGGTTATCTTTCCCTCACAACCAGAAACGCACTTCTTTAGTGACATTGTTGGTCTAAAAACAAAATGACAGCGCTGCCGATGGCTCCTGTAACCTGAACGAAGCTCATTGATGGGCACGCTCTTGCTCTCGGAAGTTCAGAAACTTGTTTGAATCCTGAAGGAGTGTATTTGGCACAGAAATACTCGTCCAAGTAGTTTTTTAAAATTTTGGCTGTTTAGCATGAGAAGCCAACTCTTTAACAGTGTAATTAAGTCAGAATGCATGAAATGGCATTAGACCCTGAGAAATAACTACATTTAAGCATTACAACTTTATAATGTTCTGAATGATAAATTAATATTCATTTTGAGATTTTCTAATGTAATGTTTAGCACATCTCAAAATTAATATTAATTTTGTTGTTAAACTATGGGTGTTTTTAAAGATTAATTTTAAGTGTGTTTTAGTTGATGGAAAAAGTAACCTAAATATATAAAAAAATAGACATAATAGTCTGTGGATGGTACATTTTGTTATTGCATTATATTGATCGATAATGACAGTAATGTTGTCAAATAAATGCTGGTATTCATTAAAGAATCCTGTAAAAGTTTTTCACAAAAATGTTAAGCAGCACAACTGTTTTCAACACTGACAATAATCATAAATGTTTCTTGAGCATCAAATCATCATGTCGGAATGATTTCTGAATGATCATGTGACACTGAAGACTGGAGTAATGATGCTGAAAATACACAGGAATAAATTACATTTGAAAATATATTTAAATTATAATAATAATATTTCACAATATTGCTGTTTTTACTTTATTGTTGATCAAATAAATGCAGCCTTGGTGAGCAGAATAGACTTTCTTGAAAGACATTAAAAATCTTACACCAAACTTTTTATCAGTAGTGTGTGTACAATCAAATATCTAATATCAGTCGATTGCATTTAAATAATAATAAATAAAAAAATCGAATATTCCAGTGTTGAATGATTTAAAGAAGGTCAAACCGGTTTGGAACAATATGCGTCAATGCTGATTCAATTCAATTCGCGTTTATTTTGTAGCACTTTTCACAATACATATGGTTTCAGAGCAGCTTCACAGAAAATGCAATGAGTGAACTATCCTTTTAAATAGGCTAGTCTATACATAGTTTGGAGGTTTTCTGTTTCTTCACATTGGATTCTACATCCTCTTTTTACCGATTCTAGCCAACTTGGGAATTGCGGAGTTTTCAGGGTCATTCTGTGGCAGAACAATCAGGATTGTATTTAAGTTCTAGAATGAATGCTAATCACTCCTCGCCCTAAAGCTAAGTGCTTCCTGTCTGTCTCTGTTCCCACAGGAAGCTGTCTGGGGGACTGGGTCAGCTGACGGATGGTGTGATTGGTCAGGATGATTTTGTACAGAGAAGGCAGTACCGGTTGTGGCCCGGATATGACTACGTGGGCTGGAGGAACGACAGCTTGGGTCCTGGATATGTAGAGATGGAGTTCCAGTTTGACAGACAACGAAACTTCACCTCTATGAAGGTGAGAGTGGAGGAAGAGCTGTGGTGATTACAGTCAGGCACTAAAGGAAGTAAACAGGACCAAAAGCTGTTTTAAAGCTGAGTGTAAAGCTTGTACTGTTGATGAAGAATTTAATTAATTATTTAATAAAATACACAAAAATGATCTAAATGGTATTTTTGGAGCCACTTTTCTAAGTGGATGAATCTTTGATTATGCAAAAGTCCTTTTCTGGTATTCTTGAACATATCACACTTAACAGCTCTTAACTTAAACTGTATAATGCAGGCACTTTCATCACACTAGTCTCATGTTAACACAAACACTATCATACAAGGCTGTATTTATTTGATCAAGAATCAAGAAAAAAAAATCTTTATGTTGTGAAATACAGTATTTACTGTTACATTTGATCAATTTAATGCATCCTTGTTGAATAAAAAGAATTAACCCTTATATTGTCTGTCCCCATCTGATGTTTTCTCGTTAAAAATCATTGTTCCCTTCATCTCACTGAGATGAGATTTTGTGACTTTTGTTCCATTGTCCATTTAAACACACACACAAACTGGGCTTGATTCGTTTGTTCTAAAGGTATTTGCATTTGATATTGATTATAAGCATTTGTCATTTGGCAAAGAAAAAATCAGCCACAAATGCAGATATGAAGGGGTGAGCCCTAATACAAACACACATGTGCTGCGTGCACATTCTCTCTCACACACACACACAAAAACACATGCACACACCCACACAACTCTTGTTAATTTCTGCTTATTGCTATTGGTTTTAGTTACATATTTTCAAACAATTTCTTATTGTAAAGTTAACGATTTTTACATTTTGGTTTATTGAAATAAATAATGTATTGTTTTTTTGTGGCATTTTAGTTATGTTTAGTTAAATTTATGTGGCATTATTGCAAACTTCAAAACATCTCAAAAAACTAATATACCATAAACCATACATATCAAGCAGAAGGCCATAGAGATCCATTATTTTTTCTGATATATATATATATATATATATATATATATATATATATATATATAATATATATATATATATATTCATAAAATATATAAAAAGAAAGTTCTCTATGGCCCTCTACTTGATATGGTCAAAACACTTTATTTCTTAAACTGTAATTCCTACAGGTTTTCTTCTAACCAGCAGATGGCAGAATTCTGCTTCTAACACATAGATACATATCCAGAAACAACTCCTATTTAAATTATAGTATTTCTTTCAGAAAAAGAAAAAAATCATATGCAAGCTAATGGTGTAGTTGAGTAATTGTGTGGTAAATAGGTAAAAAGTATCACATATCCCCAAAACACAGCATAAATGTATAGTTGAGAAGTAAATAAAAAATTATACATCATAAAATGTATCTTTTTTTTTCTACATTCGCCCTTTAAATGTTTGGGGTCCGAATGGACCCCAAAGACCATGAGTGTGAAGGGAAACGAGGAGAGTATGAGGGTTAATTTAGTTTTTAAAAAATCCTACCAAACTTTTGAATAGTAGTGTATAATATTTAACATCTCGTGGTGATACTCTTGAAACACTGTGGAGACAGTGTTATTCATTTATGACCATAATTATTTTCTATTGCAACTGACATTCAGCCAGTAACTGGTTTGATGGAACTTGTACCAAACCCAAAATGTTCCTTTAACCATGTGCATGTGATCTGGGTTACATCTGTAATGTGTATAATTTGAATTCGATGCACTTTGAAGTGTTAGTTGAATGACAACTTTAATGTAGCACTAATTGTATGCCATTCACATAATAACACATAATTACATGTTGGAGCTGGATTGTTTGCCATTGTTTGTGTCTGTATATGATCATGTCAGTGCCTGGTCTGTGTGGTTTAGGTGCTTAATCTTGAAGTAATGATTTTAATTTATATTAGAAATCACATGTTTACTGAAGCCTGGTCACTTTGTTTTAGTTGCTTAGTCAGCATGAAATCAGAGTTGATCTTATTTACTTAAGATTTACTTGTATACACAACCATCCATTTTCATTTTAGGTTTTTGAAAGTCTCTTATGCTGCATGATTGAGGATTGTGTGGTGAATAGAAAGTAAAAAAAAAAAAAAAGCATTTATTTGAAATAGAGAAATTTTGTAACATTATAAATGTCTTTACTGTGACTTTTGATCAATTTAATGCATCCTTGCTCAATAAAAGTATTAATTTCTAAACAAATAAAATAAAAAGACAGTGCTGGGTATCACATATCCCGGAAATCTGGCCATAACATATCCCGGATATCTGGAAACTGAACATAATGTCCACTTTTCACTTGAAATGTATCACTTCATGAAAGAAAAATTAGCTATAAATGTCATTCATGTTGACTTTAAATAATGCAGATTATATTACAATGAAGCTTGAGTTATAGTGAACACAGAAAGTCTTCAAATGTTATGTTTATTTATCCTCTTTTTAACAGGTTCACAGTAATAACATGTTCTCTCGGGGTGTGAAGATCTTCGCATCCGTGTCCTGTGTGTTTAAATTGCATCTCATTTCTGAGTGGGAAGCAGAGCCGGTGGAGTTTCACACCGTTCTAGACGACCGGAACCTAAGCGCTCGTTATGTGACCGTCCCGTTAAAGCACAGATCGGCCACGGCTCTGCGCTGTCGCTTCTACTTTGCTGACACTTGGATGATGTTCAGTGAGATCTCATTTCAGTCTGGTATGGAATAAGAACAGCTCACCTCTCCCTCCCACTGGTATTCCCAGTATTTCCTCATTAAAATACAGCCAGAACTGTGAAATGCTTTTCATATCATCATTCCCAATTTTTTAATTTCCACTTACACTATCGTTCAAAAATTTGGGGTCAGTGAGATATTTTAACGTTTTTGAAGGAAGTCTTTAATGCTCTTTAAGGCTGCATTTATTTGATCAAAAATACAGTATAAATAGTAATGTTGTGAAATATTATTACAAATTAAAAGATCAGTTTTCTATTTGAGCATGTTTTCAAATGTAATGTATTCCTGTGATCAAAGCTGAATTTTCAGCATCATTACTCCAGTCTTCAGTGTCACATGATCCTTCAGAAATCATTCTGATATGAGGATTTGATGCTAAAGAAACATTTATTCTTATCAGTGTTGAAAACAGTTGTGCTGTCTTTACTGGTAATTTTAATTAAAAAGTATTAATAAAAGTTTTAATTTCTTTCAAAAGCATCTTATTGGAAATGCATGCGTCCCTCAAAGTCTTGAAGTCAAGTGAGATCAATTGCTTATTCACATTTAGAGTGATAAATGTTTTTTAAAGTGGGTGTAATTTGAGGTTGAGTGATTTCCTGTGTTTTATTATTTTCCATTGCAGCAACTAATGTGCTTCCTACCCAGAGGCCTCCAGTGTTGACCCCTCCTTCATATGAAGTTAACAGCAAAGTATCAGAAACTACACAAAAAACAGGTAAGGCTTTGTCAACTGAAGCTAAATTTGATACACATTTGACGGTTTACTTTCTTAATACATGTTATTCCAGAGAAAATGAAATGTTTGTCCTACCAAATCATATAGAGACTGTTTTCTGTGATCCAGTCAGTTTCCGATTAATACAAATGGAGGAAATGTGTCACATTTTGGAAGTAAAATGGGTTTGGTACACCATTTCCTGTTGACTTCAAATGAATACACCTGACTACTGTACTAACTTGCGTTCTACACACTTCACTTGAACTTTAATAAACCGTCTGTGTTTGACAGAGGACCGGACGACACCATCAAAGACAGGGTCTCCTGAAGAGGGCAGTACATCGATTCTGATTGGCTGTTTGGTGACTATTATTCTCCTACTGGTGGTGATCATCTTCCTGATTCTGTGGTGCCAATATGTGTGCAAAGTCCTTGAGAAGGTGTGTGTGTGTGTTTGTATTGAATTATAGTTACAGATACTAACAGATTATAGATAACTGAATTTTACATTATTTCTGCATGTAATAATGACTTGTACTTTAAGATAAATTACTTATCTGGGGTTTTTGACCCAGTGTATTTTTGGAAAACATGTAACACAAAAAGTCTCTCTATTTCTCTCTTAGGCTCCGAGGCGTATTTTGGAGGAGGAGGTGACCGTGCGTTTGTCCTCTAGCAGTGACACTATAATCCTGCAGACTCCCCCGGTGCCCCCACGCGTCTCCATCGACCCCCCTTACGAGAGGATCTTCCTTCTGGATCCCCAGTATCAGGATCCCGCTGCACTCAGGAACAAACTTCCAGAGCTGTCTCAAAGCGCAGAGGCTTCTGGTACCATCCATTAAATACAAACACACACTCTAGCTCTGTCTCAAACCCTGTTTTTCATCATTAAATGGGCTACTGATCGTTTAAATCATTGCAAATTATGTAATAATTTATCGAAATTCATTTAGGAAAGCACAATATTAAACCATTGCCATAAAGGATTACTTCACTTCAAAATATATTGAATATACTGATATTTTACTCACCCCCATCTCGTCCAAGGTGTTTGTGTCTTTCTTTCTTCAGTCGAAAAGAAATTAAGATTTTTGAGGAAAACATTCCAGGATTTTTCTCCACATAATGGACTTCAATGGCAACCAACGGTTGAAGGTCCAAATCAATGCAGTTTCAAAGGGTTTCAGAGGCTCTGCACGATCCCAGATGAAGAATAGGGTCTTAAAAAAAAAATGTATATACTTTATAACCTAAATTGCTCATCTTGCACTGCTCTGCGACACCCCACGCTAGACGTAGGTGGAAGTACCGCCCCAAGCGAACGTGCAAAGACTAATACAAACGCCCTTTACCAAAAAAAATCCATCTCCAGCTTCAAAATCGTCCGACATTGTTGGTTTACCTTTTTTTGCTAAAGGACATTTTTATATTAGTCTTTGCATGTGTAAACGTGGGGGCGGTACTTCCGCCTACATCTATCGTGACCTTTCTGACGTGATTACGCAATCGGTGGCACGTCACAGAGCAGTGCAAGACGAGCAATTTAGGTTAAAAAGTATATAATTTTTTTGGAAAATGACAGATGGTTTGGCTAGATAAGACCCTATTCCTCATCTGGGATCGTGCAGAGCCTCTAAAACCCTGACCTTCAACCATTGAAGACCATTGTGTGGAGAAAAAACCTGGAATGTAATAAAACGTAATTTCTTTTTGACTGAAGAAAGACAGAAATGATCACCTTGGATGAGATGGGGGTGAGTAAATTATCAGGAAATGTTCCTTTTGAAATAAACTAATCCTTTAAGCCAATGGATATAAGAATAAAAAAAGTATGTTTTACATTTATTTGTAAAATAATCAGATATATGCTAATGCACTCACCTAAAGGATTATTAGGAACACCATACTAATACTGTGTTTGACCCCCTTTCGCCTTCAGAACTGCCTTAATTCTACGTGGCATTGATTCAACAAGGTGCTGAAAGCATTCTTTAGAAATGTTGGCCCATATTGATAGGATAGCATCTTGCAGTTGATGGAGATTTGTGGGATGCACATCCAGGGCATGAAGCTCCCGTTCCACCACATCCCAAAGATGCTCTATTGGGTTGAGATCTGGTGACTGTGGGGGCCATTTTAGTACAGTGAACTCATTGTCATGTTCAAGAAACCAATTTGAAATGATTCAAGCTTTGCGACATGGTGCATTATCCTGCTGGAAGTAGCCATCAGAGAATGGATACATGGTGGTCATAAAGGGATGGACATGGTCAGAAACAATGCTCAGGTAGGCCGTGGCATTTAAACGATGCCCAATTGGCACTAAGGGGCCTAAAGTGTGCCAAGGAAACATCCCCCACACCATTACACCACCACCACCAGCCTGCACAGTGGTAACAAGGCATGATGGATCCATGTTCTCACTCTGTTTACGCCAAATTCTGACTCTACCATCTGAATGTCTCAACAGAAATCGAGACTCATCAGACCAGCAACATTTTTCCAGTCTTCAACTGTCCAATTTTGGTGAGCTTGTGCAAATTGTAGCCTCTTTTTCCTATTTGTAGTGGAGATAAGTGGTACCCGGTGGGGTCTTCTGCTGTTGTAGCCCATCCGCCTCAAGGTTGTGCGTGTTGTGGCTTCACAAATGCTTTGCTGCATACCTCGGTTGTAACGAGTGGTTATTTCAGTCAAAGTTGCTCTTCTATCAGCTTGAATCAGTCGGCCCATTCTCCTCTGACCTCTAGCATCAACAAGGCATTTTCGCCCACAGGACTGCCGCATACTGGATGTTTTTCCCTTTTCACACCATTCTTTGTAAACCCTAGAAATGGTTGTGCGTGAAAAACTGAGCGGATTGTGAAATACTCAGACCGGCCTGTCTGGCACCAACAACCATGCCACGCTCAAAATTGCTTAAATCACCTTTCTTTCCCATTCTGACATTCAGTTTGGAGTTCAGGAGATTGTCTTGACCAGGACCACACCCCTAAATGCATTGAAGCAACTGCCATGTGATTGGTTGATTTAGATAATTGCATTAATGAGAAATTGAACAGGTGTTCCTAATAATCCTTTAGGTGAGTGTATATACGCTGCTGTTCAAAATTTTGAGGTCTCCCATTCTCACCAAAGCAGCATCTATTTGAAAACAGAAATATGTGAAATATTATTACAGTTTAAAAGGACAAAAAAAAAAACTGCATTTATTTTAAATAGAAAACTTTTATAAGATAAAAATTGTCACTTTTGATGAATTTTATACATCCATGTGAAATAAAAATATAAATTTCTTAAAAAAAAAAAAATCGTATTCACCTCAAACTTTTGAATGGTGGTGCAAGTACCTGTGAGGAAAACGACTCATTTGCATCACTGGATGTTAATGTTAATTTTGCAGTGCAGTCTGGGATTGCCTAGGATGCATGCAAAGCTGCCTTATCATTTGGCCAAATATTATAATGCTATAAGCATATTTTTGTTGCCTAATGGAGCAGCCTTCATGTCAGGAGCTCAACTTTGAATCCTAATAATAATGCCTAGCTAGGCAGCCTACTATGTGTTGAACCAGAACTACTGTGAAGACTTCCAGTACTGAATATACCTCTCCATGAAACTAACCTCGTTCTTTCTCTCAGTTCTATCTTTTAACTATTCAAAATGAACTAGGTTTCGTTGACACTGTTTCCTCATCATTTTGCATGCTGCCTGCCAATGCACTTTTTTCCTTTCTTCCTCCTCTAGTCTTGCGTTCTTTAGCCTTTGCTCGCAGTCTATGAACTCCATCTGATCTTGTTACCAGACTGACGGACTTTGTAAGGGTAAGAATTGATGCTAGATTTTTCCTTTGTTCCTTTTTCGACACCCTGCAGTTTCTTGCACCCAGTCACCTCAGTGTTTTGGTTGAAATAAAATAACTGAAGTTGACATTTTCCTCTTTTCTCATCTTCTGCTTTTTCTGTCTCTCACTCTTCCTCTTTCTCTTACTTGGAGTCAATAAAGCTTTAGTGACATGATTGTCACCATTTGAAATATTGCAAATCAATGATAAAGAAAATAAATAGGGTGACATAAATAAAGAGCTGCATGAAACAAAGGATTTACCAAAATGGTTACACTTTACAATATGGCTCCTGCTGTCAATATTAATCCCATTTATTAAAGGTAATGCAATTTTAAAGGTTCCTAATTATGTTTTGGAGGTCTCCAGCAATAGGTTTACATGTATCCAAGGTCTAAATGAATTTTTTTTTTAGCATAATATACATTGCAGCATCACTCTTTTCTCACAGTGTCTGAAACGGTTCGATAAAGGATTTAGTCACTCTAAACCCCTCCTTTAAGAGAGCACACTCTGCTCTGATTGGTCAGATGATCCAGACCCACTAATCGCTCCTTACCATCTCCTCCAGAGGCGTCCTCAGCACTAGTATAGTACATGTTATATGAACCGTAACGATGGTATCGGTTTTACCATATCAATTTGAGCACAAGTCGTCCTCCTTTGGAATTGCAGCAAAGTGGATTTACTTTGGCAGCGCAGAAAATAGCATCTTCTCGACATGTCGACAACACAAACCAAACTCTTCCAGGCCTCAGCTACAACTACAGTGTTTGAGGGCAGGTCAAAGTAGACGTTATTAGCAGACAGCCAATGAAAAACATATGCTTGAATTATGTGAACTTGTTACAAACCTACATAGATTTCTGCAGGAAGTAAGACTGTAATTACTGATGACTCGTTTCAGGCAGTTCAGAATCAGTTCTTTCTTTTAGAAGACAATAACTTCTAAATTACATTACAATAACATTTGTCATGCACTTTTATTCTTTTGAAACTTTGCAGAGCATTTACATTAACAAACAGCTATAATACTAGGGGCATTTTAAAGGCCCACTGAAGTGCCTTGCAACATTCAATGTGTTGACGTAATTTCCACTGAAACAGGAAGACAGGGTGAGACATATTGAGCAGCTCCTCCCCTTTTTAAAAAAATAGCCAGTAGCGTTTAGTTTATATCACAGCTCGACCAGAGCCGTTGAGCTAAGTAAAGCAACAGTTTCCTCCTAATCTCTTAACTGTTATCCTCCTAATCTCCTCCATATCGCTTTAAAATGTAGAATTCAAATGGGTCCAATACATTTTCTGGTCTGTGCCGACTCGCGCATATGATTCGCTTTGTGCTTTCATGTCTCTGGATCGGAGCTGCGGCAGTTCGCGTGACAATAACATGAAACCAGACATCATTCACCCCAGTGGAAAGCATATTTACACTGTCTGAATCGTTCCCTATCCCCTAAATAGTGCACTATGTGCCATTCACCATGTAGAAAATAGTAAATGTGTGAACAAGTGACTGATTTCAGCCGCAGCTTCAGCGTCTGTTTGTAATGTAGGGGCGGGACGCTTCAGATTCTACAGAGCATTTGATTGGACAGAAAATCTGATGAAGCTGAAGTGCAGTGATGTCATTTTGGTTGATCCATATTGGCGGAAGTGAGAGAGTGTATTTTGAATGCTTATTCTTCTAAATGCACATTTTGTCATTGTTTTGGAGCATACTCGCTAATAGATAACAGTAAGGCTAACATATACAAAATGTTGATTTCATGTGGACTTTAATGGATTTGAACTAACGTATTTTTTTAAACTAACATTTACAAAGATTATTAAATACTGTAAACAAAATTATTGATCATTGTTAATGCATTAACTAATGAGACCTTATTGTAAAGTGTTACCATTAAAATAAAATAAAAACAGAAAACAAAAAACAATGGGTTGATATAAATTACAATTACTGACATATTGACATCTTTGTCTCTCTATAGCCTGCAGCGGAGGATATGCCGAACCCGACGTTACCCTGTGCACCCCACACCAGTGCTTTCAGAGCAGCGTCCCGCACTACGCTGAAACGGACATCATTAGCCTGCAGGGCGTCACTGGCAGCAACATGTACGCCGTTCCGGCCCTCACTGTAGATTCCCTGACGCGCAAGGACATCTCGGTGGCCGAGTTCCCTCGAGAGAGACTGCTGTTCAGAGAGAAACTGGGAGAAGGCCAGTTTGGTGAGGTGAGTCTGGATAAACCACAGCAGGAGGTTTTATAGCTCGTTTCATAGACTCATTTCTGGACCCGCTTGGGTTGTCTTTTATTCTGAGTTAGTTGGGATCTTTTTGCACGCTGTTTACACTTTGTTTTATGCAAACAGTGCTGCAATGCCCAGAAAGTTTCCCAGAAAACCCTGTTATTAGTGACCAACCATGACTCTTATGTGTGGCTTTATTAAGAAAAACATTGGAAATCTAGAGTGAGAGCCAAGGATTTATTTTGCAATAGTGTTATTAATAATTAATTTTTATTTATTTTTTTAGCTCAGTTAACCATCATTCTGGTACTATGACGACACCATAATAATACCACAGTGATATGATATACACAATACTACCATTAAAAATACAGCAAAAAACAGTAATATTGTGAAATATTATTGCAATTTAAAATAACTGTTTTCTATTTTTGTATATTTTAAAATGTAATTTATTCCTGTGAATCAAAGCTGAATTTTCATCATCATTACTCCAGTCTTCAGTGTCACATGATCCTTCAGAAATCATTGTAATATGAGGATTTGCTGCTCAAGAAACATTAATCATCAATTCTGAAAACGGTTGTGCTGCTTCATATTCTTGTAGAAATATTTTTCAGGATTCTTTGATGAATCTTTTGTAACATAAATGTCACTTTGGATCAATTTAATGCATCCTAGCAAATTTGAAGTATTAGAAAAACATACTGACCCCCAAACTGAATGGTAGTGGATATGCTGGTACTGTGATTATAGTATGTTTTATTTACATTTTGCACTAAATCCATTAAAGTATAGCATGATAATACAATAGAACGTTATAGTATTTTTGTTGTTAGTGGAGCCCATGCAAGTGTGTTTTCGTTCTCACGCTGTTTAAGTATGATGGTTCACATGTGTTCATATTCTTATCTGTTGTTTTCAGGTACATTTGTGTGAGGCCGAGGGTTTGGCAGAGTTTCTGGGAGAGGGTGCACCGTTACCGGAGCAGGATGGCAGGCCGGTGCTGGTAGCAGTTAAACAACTCAGAGCGGATGCCACCAGCAATGCCAGGTTTAAAACAAACAAAACACACAAAAACACTAACATTTGATTGGGAAGTTGCATAATGGAGTGAGGCTGCCTTAAGTACTTCTGTGAGGTTCCAGCTTAAAACTTTGGAAGTAGTTATGTAATTAAGATGTGATGTGTTGTGTTTGGAATAAAACTGATTGGCGGATCAGCCAAACACATGGCAGCATTTCGGCATGTAGACATGGTCAAGATGAACTGCTGAAGTTCAAACTGGGCATCAGAATGGGGAAGAAAGGTGATTTAACGTGGCATTATTGTTTATGCCAGTCAGGAAACTGCTGATCTACTGGGATTTTCATGCACAACCATTTCTAGGGTTTACAGAGAATGATCCGAAAAAGAGGAAATATCCAGTGAGCGGCAGTTCTGTGGGCGGAAATGCCTTGTTTATGCCTGAGGTCAGAGGAGAATGGCCAGACTGGTTCCAGCTGATAGAAAGGCAACTATAACTCAAATAACCATTCGTTACAACCAAGGTCTGCAGAAGAGCATCTCTGAACACACAACACAACTAACCTTGAAGCAGACGAGCTACAGCAGCAGAAGACTGAGAAACAGAACAGGAAACTGAGGCTACAATTCACACCGGCTCACCAACATTGGACAATTGAAGGATAAACGTTGCCTGGTCTGATGAGTCTCGATTTCTGCTGTGACATTCAGATAGTAGGGTCAGAGTTTGGTGCAAACATCATGAAAGCATGGATCCACCCTGCCTTCCATCAACGGTTCAGGCTGCTGGTGTAATAGTGTGAGGGATATTTTCTTGGCACACTTTGGGCCACTTAGTACCAACTGAGCATCGTTTAAATGTCACAGCATACCTGAGTATTACTGGTAACAATGTCCATTCCTTTATGACCACAGTGTTCTCATCTTCTGATGGCTACTTCCAGCAGGATAATGCACTGTCACAACGCTCAAAAAATTGAACATAGATAACGAGTTCACTAAACTCAAACGGCCTCCACAGTGACCAGACCTCAATCCAATAGAGCACCTTTGGGATGTGGTGGAAGATTTGTATCATGGATGTGCAGCAGACAAATCTGCAGCAACTGTGTGATGCTATCATATCAATTTGAACGAATTGTTTCCAGCACCTTGCTGAATCTTTGCCTCAAAGAGTTAAGGCAGTTCTGAAGGCAAAAGGGGGTCCTGACATGTTCTCCATAAAAATGTCTAAAATTGTTTCAGAATTCAGTCATCAGTCATTTTCAATATTCTGTATTATTTTCACATCAATATTTAGTGATGGATGCTGGCCTTTAACCTTTCACCTGATCCCATGATAACTTCTGACTTTTGTCTGTGTAGAAATGACTTCTTGAAGGAGATAAAGATCATGTCGCGTCTGAATAACCCAAACATCATTCAGCTGCTGTGCGTGTGCGTGAGCTCCGACCCGCTCTGCATGGTGACGGAGTACATGGAGAACGGAGACCTCAACATGTTCCTGTCCCAGAGAGAGATGGAGAGCACACTCACACATGCCAACAACATTCCGTCTGTCAGGTGTGTGTCCATCATTATGAAGAGGCCTGACGTGTACAGGCTTTCATCTCCAGACAGGGTTTCTCTCTATTCTACAAGTCAGATTCAAGCTTAACATTCTTAACCTTTGAATTCTTCAACTTAACCTTCAAGCTTCAAGTCAGCTCTCAGTTTATGATGGAAATGTTTCAGATTACAGGGTTTAAATGAAGCCAAGACCTCTTCAGTCTTCAAGTCGTAATAATAACATAGAAAGTTATTTTTGAAAACCCAAATTAAAAACCTACATTTTAAAATTACAAACTGTAATAATGATTTTACAATCAATTACTAGCCCAAAAGGAAAAACTCTTTTATCTTTTACTCACTCTCATGTTGCTCTTTCACATTTTAGCATTTTAGTTATTTTAGTATTTTTATTACTACTATAGTATTTATTTATTTATATTTTGCATTTGTTTTTATTCTTATATTTTAAGTTTTAGTAATTTTGTCAGGTGCTTTTGTGATTTGTTTTTCTATTTTGCCTTTTTTTTTACTTAAGTTTTATTTGAAGTATTCTAATATTTATATTTAATTTCAGCTTTATTTCAAATAATGAAAAAAAGCTTTATTTTATATAGCGTCTTTAAAAGTTGTATTTCAAAGCGCTTTACAAGAGCATACAAATAAAATACACTGAAGTAACTAAAAACTAAACATCAGAATAAATGTATAAGACATATAAAATACAGAATAATATGTATAGGCTAGCCTGAAAAATACATTAAGAGAAGAGTTAAAAACACTAAAAGATTCAGCATGTCTAATCTCAGTGGGAAGAGAATACCAAAGTTTTGGAAAAATTGTATAGTTTTAATTTTTAGTAATTTTCAGTTTCACACAAAATACATTTTAACTGAATACACGTACTGCTCTTTTCCATACTTTTGAAATTGAATGTTCGGGGATGTTGAGCTCCAAAAAAGGTAGTAATAAATAGTTTTATATACGAAAAAAGATTTAAAAAAATAATAATTTGCTGAAAATAGGGACTTTAAAGGGATAGTTCACCCAAAAATGAAAATTAGCCCATGATTTACTCACCCTCAAGTCATCCTAGGTGTATATGACATTCTTCTTTCAGACGAATAAAAACAGAGTTATATTAAAAATGTCCTGGCTCTTCCTAGCTTTATAATGGCAGTGAATTGTTGCTCCGTTTTTTCAGTCCATAAAAGTGCATCTATCCATCATATAACTGCTCCACACGGCTCCGGGAGTTTAATAAAGGCCTTCTGAAGCGAAGTGATCCGTTTGTGCAAGAAAAATATCCATATTTAAAACGTTATAAAGTAAATGATCTAGCTTCCACCAGATCGCCTTCCATATTCAACGTACAGAAAAAGTGTAGCGCCTCCCGCAGTTCAAAATGCTTACGCTACGTCTGACGACATTGCACACCAGTTATGTTTTTTCCGATCTGACGGAAGCTACATATTTTACTTAAAGCTTGGAATGCCAAAAGCAACCCTTCTCTTGCTTCTTTTAATTTTTTTTTTTCTTTTTAAATGATGAAATGATCCATTGTGCCGTCCTCCTTATTGTTGCTTAGTGATTTTTGCGTTCTTTGGCTACGGCAGTTAACAATTTACTTCCGGTGGCCGGTGCCGTTCCATCAGTAACTGTTGCTTAAAGTCCCTAATGTCCCTCTCTCTGATAGCTTTCAAATCTCTTTAGTATTTTCACACATTCAGAAGTGGTGCCAGTTGAATTTGATACTGATTCAAAGTCATGTTTTAGTGCACATCTCTGACTCTTATTTCTGTTTCTTTGCAGCATTGCTGACTTGTTGCACATGTCGGTGCAGATCTCTTCTGGGATGAAGTACTTGGCTTCTCTGAACTTTGTGCATCGTGATCTGGCCACGCGGAACTGCCTCCTGGACCGCCATCTCACCATAAAGATCTCTGATTTTGGCATGAGCAGAAACTTGTACAGTAGCGATTACTATCGTATACAGGGGCGTGCTGTACTGCCTATACGCTGGATGGCCTGGGAGAGCATCCTACTGGTGAGGGAAAGAGAAGCTGTTTATAAAAGCAAAGGTGCATGCTTGTACACTACCGTTCAAAAGTTTGGGGTCAGTAAGATTCTCTTTTTTAGGGTGTGTTCACACTTGAAGTTTGGTTCACTTGTTTGTTTGTTTTTGGACAAAATGAACCATTTAGTCCTGGTTCGCTTGGCATTCACATTTTTAACACCGAACCTAAAGATACTGAACCTTTTTTTACTCAAAGAATCCTTATTGTTTCCACAAAAATGTAAGCAGCACAACTGTTTTCAGCATTGATAATAATACGTAATGTTTCTTAAGCAGAAAGTCAGCATATCAGAATGATTTCTGAAGGATCATGTGACACTGAAGACTGGAGTAATGATGCTGAAAATTCGGAGTAAATTACATTGACATATTAAAATGGAAAAAAGATCTTTTAAATTGTAAAGAGCATAAGAGACTTCTTTCATAAACATGAAGAGAGCACAAACTTTTGAACAGAAGTGTATGAATTGTTCCAAAGCATTTGTCAGCAGTGGCTTTCTTTCTTTGTATTGGGTGCGTTATGGGATACATGTGTGTGTTTTCTAGGGGAAGTTCACAACAGCTAGTGATGTGTGGGCATTTGGAGTAACTCTGTGGGAGATCTTCACTTTATGTAAGGAGCAGCCCTACAGCCTGCTGTCTGATGAACAGGTCATCGAGAACACCGGCGAGTTTTTCAGAAACCAGGGGAGACAGGTACACACATTGGCTTTGATTTTGGTTGTGATTTGAAGTGAGTGAATCTCAAGTGAAGTGATTCATTTTTCCTGCAAACTACAGTGAGAATGAATGCACACTGTTGCATGAACAGCGCTCCAGACTGCGACCAAATGGTTGCATTTTGCAAGGTTTTTTTCCTGACGGTGCGACTAAATGTTGTTAGAGGTCACTTTGGTAAGACCAGTAACTGATAAGAGCTGCCATTTCTACTGCATATGAGAAATGACAAACGAAGCGAAAGCGGAACGAAATTGTGCCATTTGCTTGAGCGCAGCACAGACTGTTGATCAGCGCAGACCAATAAGACAGCGCAACGCAAGCACAGAACAGGTACTCGCGGGCTGATCTTGATCATGTGACACAGTTACTACACAGCGATGGGAGATCAAGTGAGAAAGCGTTTGAATTCTGCAGTAATAATAACATCGCTACTTCCAGATCTAGTGAGAAGCAGTCAAATTGACTGCAGAATTCTCTGTTATAAACCACAGATATCAGATCAAACAGCGCTAACGTGGAAACCAGGAGAAACATTGTTCCATGATGAAGTTAAAGAAGGATTTTCAGTCCACAAATCACCAACATTCGCCATGGATTTAATGTATTAATGCTAACTGTAGCCATGGTATTGTGGCATATTTCAGGGTTCGTACAACCTTTTTAGAGTGAAGTGCTTCACACTTTTTCCAGCACTTGAAAGCTCTAAATGTTATCTAGTTTAAATGTAATTTTTAATGTGATGTCCAAAAATATTAGACTGAATTTTTTTTTTTTCTTTTTTCCATGTACCCATTTGTAAAACTACAAGTCTTAAGATGTAGGAAAACTAACATGTGACAAACACTTTAAAAAGATATGAAATTACCACTATAACCAGTAGATGGCAGCGGAGGATCATTTATTGGCTTATTAGCCAATTCCACTTAGCCTGGTTCCGCCTTCCTACGGACTTCCGCTCAATTTTCATTTTCCTTCAGTATGTCGCCTGGGTTTGCGGTATATTCACTGGTTTTCTCCGGCCAAATTTTAATTGGTCCAATCAGCGAACAGAGGGAGTGGCTGAGAACGATGACGTTGATGTTGTGCGCTAGTTTGAGTTGTAGTTCAGTAATGGCGGCGGAGAAAGATGCGAGTGAAGCCATTAGGTCCGTTGTGGCAACGCTTGGAAATATCCAGAAGTTAAAGCCGGAGAAAGAACAATCTTTGCTGAGTTTGTTGGTGGCCATGATGTTGTGGCCCTCCTCCCCACGGGATTCAGGAAAAGTTTGATTTTCCAGCTCGCTCCGTTAGTGATGTGAAGGAGTTACCATGACAAGACATACGCATGACATACGTCAGTGGAGAGTGGGCAGACTGGTAGGAACAGGCTAACTTCCACTCCCTAATATGTTTTTGGTTTAAATTTATATTTAGATATTATGAAATAAAGAAATCAATTTTTGTCAAAGATTGACACTTTTGTACTAAAGTATGAAGTACGAAAAGTCACAAAGTCTCATGAAAAACAAAAACTTCTTCAAATTGTGAAGAATTGCACAGAAAGCAAGTAAAGAGCACTCTTTTTATAATCACTGAAGTGGTCGGTCAGTTCGGTATGAAACGACAGAAGAACAAGGGTACATTTAATAGGTGTAGAATATAAAAAATTGTACCTATAAAAATTGGGTTCTCAATTGTCAAATGTGCATCTGAAGAACTTACTGAGTGCCACTGCTCTCTAATGTTAGTCTGGAGTCCTGATGAAGTACATTATGTTAGTGGTGATATCATCTAAAAAGACTTCTGACCTTCTTACTTTTACTCTCTCTCTCTCTCTCCCTAGATCTTTCTCTCCGCCCCTCCACTCTGTCCATCCTCTTTGTTTGAGCTGTTGATGCGCTGCTGGAGTCGTGACATCACGGACCGGCCCTCTTTTCACAGATTGTATCAGGCCCTGCGAACTTTTGCGCCCCATTCATGACCGATACCTGCTCTACTGAAACAACCTGGAGGAGAACTGTTACATAAGTACCTTGACTGCTTGCCAGTCAGGGAAGTAGCGCAGAAACATAATGTTATAGCCACAATGTAGCGTCATCAGAGCATCAGAAATCCAATGGAGGAGACATCTAGAAATGATGAGATTTCACAAAAGGCATTCATTCATTATTCACTCGCTCATATATTCATCTCCATTGGGACTCAAAGAGCTTCCTTTCCAATCCATAGACACTTGAGATTTTTTTTGTACTTTTCGTTGTTAATATTTCCTTTGAGTACAATTATCTTTCTTTTCTTTATCTTTAAAGTGACTCTTAAGCCTACTGTGTATTCTAGGCAGAAAGAACCAACTGGACGAATGTCGTATTTGTCAAAACTGTGGTCGTGTATCGTGAAGCACTGCTGTCTTTTCATTTTTGTCCTATTTTTGTTCCTTATTTACCCCCACACTGGAGTTACTGTGTCTTATGATATTAAGTGTTGTTTTGCTTTCTGAATATGAATGTTTTTACAGGTTCTTTGGATATAGCCGGGTCGGAGACTTGCTCTGCCTGGATCTAGCAGAACTACTGTTATAGTTAGATTAAAAAACCCTTTCGGAGGAGAGGGTTATGGAGCCAACAACGGACTGACGTGCAATTGTTTGCACTGTTTCTTCCCCCAACTTGTAACAGGCCACTTTAAAGTCAACATGAAATCAGAATGGACTCTGTTTGTCTTCAAACACTCTTCTGGTCTCATAGTGATTGAATCATCAGTGCACGTTTCCAAAGAATACAATGTTTGTTATTGTAATTTCATCAAAATGTAATAACTTGTTTCTTAAAAGAACAAGAGGCATTTCATTTTAAATACGCCCAAAATGCTCTTGTCAAAATGTTCTTTTCACCTTCATTTTCTGCATGCAAGCGTCAAATTACGGGAGTTAAATGGGTTGTTAATGCCATTTCATGTTGGCTTTAATATCCGGCAATATTGCACCATCACAGCAGACAAACTACATTTCAACTCAACTGCAAAGGCAAACACTACAGCTCCGTGATACTGGCACCCAGTTCTGAGACTGCATTGTTGTTGAATCTATACGAATTAAGTCTGGCTGAGGATGATGAACAGGACCAATAATATCAATATTATAAAGATCCATATCTTTGATCTTGCTAAAAGGCACATGGTTATGGGGGATTATGTATGTAAGATATTCAAAGCACATTTTTCTTTCTCTCTTTTAATCTACTTTAATGTTTTATACCATGTCATTTAATGCTTTTAGTAACATTTTGTGAATGAGTGTTGCATCAAAAACATTCTAAAAATGATTTGGTGCGCTACGATGTAATCAAAATCTTTGTACTCTACAGCATTCCTTTTGTGTAGTTTGTGTTTACTGTATTCCAGAAATTGTCGTCAAATGTGCAGGAGAAGTTTTATTGTTTGGCTGCTGAAAGGTTTGGCTATGCAGGACGTTTAAAGAGTCCTCCGATAGCACTGGGATTTCGGTTGAATGTTGGTGGTAGGAAAGCTAGGGGGTCGACGTGGTTCTTCGAGAAGGGCAACCACTAAAAGTTTCCCAGAAGCCTTTGCTGAAGTGAGCCTGAGGCAATTTCTGTTATTACTGATCAGTTGTTTTTTTTGTTTTTCAATACGTATTTAGAGACCAAGAATGCATGTCTGTGTAAATGCGTGATACTGCGAGTGAGTGTTTTGTTTCCAGATTGACCTTCTTTTAGCGTTTAGTACTCAATAACAGTCTTTCATTCAAACTCTCTGTATGTGTCCTTCATGTACATTACATAAGCAGAGAAGATACTGTATGTATAGTAATATATTGGGGACTAAGACCTTTTTCTTTCATCTTCTTTCTTATTTTCCATAATAAATATCGATTTTGCTGTAACTGCAGTGTTTGGTGTGTTTTTTACTTATTCTGAATATTTTTCTAAATGTCTGAGTGGTATGATTTTTTTATATCATTATTATTACTATCATTATTTTAATGCTACCAATGTGACATTGAATCAATGTTTGACTGACTCGGTCACTGAAGTCCAAAGGAATGGATGATATATTAATGTGTGCGTTGGGCCCAAGCACCCTCCAAATGTCTGTCTTGGCAAAACAGTGTCATTTTGACTACAATAGTCTAAGCAAGGCCATTTCATGCTTATTTTTCTTTCCTTAGTTGTGCACTTTCTGTCAGTTTATGCTTACTGAATATGTTTGACACCCTAGAGTTCTGGCATAGCAAAAATATACCACGGTACTACTCATATTCTTTGTACAGTTTACACAGTCATGGGTTTTGAATTCTTGTAAATGGGAAATTGTAAAAATGCTTGTTTGTTTTCTTTTAATAAAATGTACTGTTATGCATTTAAAATTAGTTTAATATGCTATATCCATTAAAATTGAAGCTTTATAACGTTTTGATTTTTAAATAATTTTAATCAAACACTGGTGAAACAACCACTTATGTCTATGGTGTTACCAGTATTTGAAGTTAAATTTTGGTTTGTTCTAAAATGAGCTGGGATATGCAACTTTAGGTAATAATTAATAAATAACTTTTAAGGACTCATTGATCATTTAAATGTTTTTTTTTTTTTTTTTTTTTTTTTTTTTTTTTTTTTTTTTTTTAAGAAATGTTTAATTGTTCATCTTGGCCCCTATTTTTGCCAAAGAAGAATTGTTTCTTTCGTTCTTTTTTAATTGGATATACATAAAAAAGGCAGGAAAAATGGTCTGTGCTACCTTTATAGTCTTTATTCTATAAGATTAAATCCACTTTACAGTCTAAAAACATTAAATTATAAGATTAAATGGCTCTGAAGGAAATTAATTTCAGACAGGCCTACATTTTGAAGTAACACCACAGACATAATATTGCATAAAAAGTTTGTGGAGTTACTATAGAGTCTGTGTTACCAGGAAAGACAGTAAAACCACAGACAAATGAGCCTAAATCCAGACTTTTCTAAAATGGAGGCTGCCATCATGACGACTTCAAGGTCAGGGGACAATGTGGAAATATTAATAAGTATGTATTTATCAAAGTTTTGATTAAAATATGTCAAATCTGCAAGTTATCAACATAACACCACAGACACTAATAAAGTGCGACACATGAAATTGTCAGAAATTTAGCCAACTTTAAGAAAATGAATAAGAAAGGATGTCCTCACCAGGCACCCCTCAGATCCACCAGAACCTGCAATGACCTTTACACACAGGAAGTAGTACAAATAGATTACCCTCTTTTCTTAAAGGGGCGACATCCATTGTTGTAACGCCACAGACATGAATTTGGGGGACACTACAAACACTTGTACATGTTAAATAAAATCTATATTCACAATATAACCGCTTTATTTGAGTTAAAAATGTTATATTGTTGCAACTACATTCCACGATACCTCTCTGAGGTATGGCGGGGACATTTTTGTTACAAATGCAATCTCTCAAACTCAATTTAAATATGTATTTTAAAACAAAAATGTATCTATTAATAGTGCACACATTCTGTTTATCCCACAGAATACAATTAAAGTTTATTTCAACTGTTGTAAAACACTTGCCACCACAAATAAAGAATGACCCAAAATGCAATAGTATTTCAAAACACCAGCATTACAACATACAAAACCACCTAAAAAAAGTATGAATTCGGGTTGATTGGGACACTGTTTCCAAGTCATCTCAATGACAAAAAGGTGCCCAAATCACTCCTAGATCATGTTAATGCCATGTTGATTTGGATATGTACCATGGTATCACATCTGATCCCATCACTGTACCTTCCCTGCTAAACAACAACAACAACAAAAGCAGCTAAAACCAGCCTAGTTGGCTAGTCTTAGCTGGTGTAAGCTGTTTTGTTTTTTTTTCCGGCCTGGCCAAGCTGGTGTTCACCTGGTTTATGGTCTCCCAGCTCGACCAGCCTAGACCACCTAAAAAAAGTATGAATTCGGGTTGATTGGGACACTGTTTCCAAGTCATCTCAATGACAAAAAGGTGCCCAAATCACTCCAAATTCACCCCTAGATCATGTTAATGCCATGTTGATTTGGATATATACCATGGTATCACATCTGATCCCATCACTGTACCTTACCTGCTAAACAACAACAACAAAAGCAGCTAAAACCAGCCTAGTTGGCTAGTCTTAGCTGGTGTAAGCTGTTTTTTTTTCCAGCCTGGCCAAGCTGGTGTTCACCTGGTTTATGGTCTCCCAGCTCGACCAGCCAAGACCACCTAAAAAAAGTATGAATTCGGGTTGATTGGGACACTGTTTCCAAGTCATCTCAATGACAAAAAGGTGCCCAAATCACTCCAAATTCACCCCTAGATCATGTTAATGCCATGTTGATTTGGATATATACCATGGTATCACATCTGATCCCATCACTGTACCTTCCCTGCTAAACAACAACAACAACAAAAGCAGCTAAAACCAGCCTAGTTGGCTAGTCTTAGCTGGTGTAAGCTGTTTTTTTTTTCCAGCCTGGCCAAGCTGGTGTTCACCTGGTTTATGGTCTCCCAGCTCGACCAGCCAAGACCACCTAAAAAAAGTATGAATTCAGGTTGATTGGGACACTGTTTCCAAGTCATCTCAATGACAAAAAGGTGCCCAAATCACTCCTAGATCATGTTAATGCCATGTTGATTTGGATATGTACCATGGTATCACATCTGATCCCATCACTGTACCTTACCTGCTAAACAACAACAACAACAAAAGCAGCTAAAACCAGCCTAGTTGGCTAGTCTTAGCTGGTGTAAGCTGTTTTGTTTTTTTTTTCCGGCCTGGCCAAGCTGGTGTTCACCTGGTTTATGGTCTCCCAGCTCGACCAGCCAAGACCACCTAAAAAAAGTATGAATTCAGATTGATTGGGACACTGTTTCCAAGTCATCTCAATGACAAAAAGGTGCCCAAATCACTCCTAGATCATGTTAATGCCATGTTGATTTGGATATGTACCATGGTATCACATCTGATCCCATCACTGTACCTTCCCTGCTAAACAACAACAACAACAAAAGCAGCTAAAACCAGCCTAGTTGGCTAGTCTTAGCTGGTGTAAGCAGTTTTTTTTTTTCAGCCTGGCCAAGCTGGTGTTCACCTGGTTTATGGTCTCCCAGCTCGACCAGCCTAGACCACCTAAAAAAAAAAAAAAAAAAAAAAAAAAAAATGTCAAAACTCCTCTAAAACTAGCCTAAGACCAGCTAAAACCAGTCAGCTCAGGCTGTTTTAGCTGTTTTTCAGCAGGGTTGGTCTACAAGAGCAGATTAATGACCAAACGAAATGCACGTAATTCATATATAATCATGTAGCCAGTCCTTAAACTTGAGTGTGAATATGTGAGAAGCGCGTGGGACTCATTATAATAACTTTATAATAACCGATTGTGTGAGTGGTTTATTATGCAGACACGAGCGCTGCTGTTACCAGAGAGATTCCTGCAGTGAGTCACGTGACCGCCAGGCAGGAAAGGAAGGAAGAAAGAAGGGAGGAAAGCTGTCCGCTGGCGTCCAATAACACACGCAGAAGGCAAGTTAAACATCGGTATATGCTCGAAAATATTCTCTTCGCGAGTTTCTCCATCTTCGCAACGCGGCTTTAGCAGTTTTACGCTAGCGACACGGCTGCATTTGATGGTGTAATGCCAAGCCAACTGCTCGAGCTCAGTCGCGAATGACAAAGACTGTATTATAAGTCATGTTGACTTCATTTCCACATGTTGTGCTTATGGTGATGGATGATTTCCTGACTTTACGAGTGTACATGAGCTAACACCTCCTTGGTCGTTGTTAATGCATGTTTGTGCGTTGCAGATGTGATCGGACAGTATATTTCTGAAGCATTTTGGTGCTCACTTGAGTGAAAGCAATGGTATAAGACTGCTGTCTGGATCACTGAAACTTTTGTACTAGGCTGTATTAGCTGGTTTTATAATAACACTGTCTATTTTTGTTTTTATTGTGGCAGTACCAAGGAACAGTACCAGTAATTTGATGTGTATCATGATACTGAAATACATGTGTTTACATGATATTAAAAGCAACTTCCAAGAACACTGTTGTTAATACTATCAGTGCTTATTGGTTCTTCTTTTTTTTTTTTTTTTTTGTTTGTATGTACCTTAAAATGCAAATAAATAAATACAGTGACCACCATATATCAAAGGGTAATGCTACTATAATGGATGTACTATGGTATTTACAATAGTAAATCTACTTTTAGTATATAATTACCAAAGTACTTAGGAAAGTATGTTTGTGTTATCCTTATAACAAGCATTGTGGTGGTATCAGGTGACATCCAGGATATTTGGTAACTTCCAGGGCTGGGAATGTCATGCATATTTGAAAGAATATATGTATATGAATTTTTACTGTAGTTGTCACATGGTTTTGACGCTAGGTCTGATTCATGTAAAGTTTAGTCACCCCACGCAGACCTTTATGCATGGCACTTGTTTTAAGAAAGAGGAATTTAATTGTTTTAAACCAGGTCAGATGTGTGAAGTGGAATGTTCCTCTGACACCTCAGTTGTTGACTTCACTGTGTGTGTGTGTGTGTGTGTGTGTGTGTGTGTGTGTGTGTGTGTGTGTGTGGCTGTTTCTATATCGTTTAGTGCAGAAATGGGATGGAGATGTTCTACATGTGCTGGTGTTTCGATTGATGGTTGGAAGCAGGCCACACTTGAAGGATTCGCAGAAGAGCTTTGAAAGAACGGTGACTTTAGATCTGTTACCGTTCAAAAGTTTGGGGTCAGTATGAATTTTAAGAAATTAATATTTGTATTCAGCAAGGATGCATCAAAATGATCAAAAGTGACAGTAAAGACTTTATTTTTCAAATAAATGCTGTTCTTTTGAACTTTCTCTCTGTTTTTGACATTTGATAAATGTTTCTTGAGCATCCAATCATCATATTAGAATGATTTCTGAAGGATCATGTGACACTGAAGGCTGGAGTAATGATGCTGAAAATTTATAATTTAAGTAATTTAATAAAATGACTGTTTTTACTGCAATATTAAAAAACAGACCGCAAACTTTGGAACAATCGTGTGTTTTCATTCTTTCACAATGTTTAATATATTTCTTCATATTTATGTGTTTGTACAGGAATCATCATTGTGAAATCAAATATAGCCTATAGTAGATTTAAGATGTAAATCAAGAATCAAAATCAAGTAAAAAAAAATCAAATCAAAGCACTGTTAATAATCAAAGCACAAACCCTCTTTTGGCGTTAAAAAACTACTGTCAGGATTTACTAAAGACACGCAGTGACCTTATTGCATATGCATTTGTAGGAGTTTCCCTTTCAGGTGCAAAATTTATGGGAGGAGAGTATATAAATGAATCACACAAGGTGATTTACAAAGGTTTGCGCTCGTCGGTTTACTGGTGTTTGCGCCATTATTTACCACCTTGGTAGATTGTGTTGGTCTTTATGGAAATGATCCGGCTGCGTCTGTGTTCTTTCATTTGCATGTCATCAGTAGACAACGTGCAGAACTTTTCAGCTCTCGCTCTTTTTTTTTTTTGCCATGTTTAGTAAATCTGTCCCTAAATGTTGACCGAAGTTAATTGTTGTAGAAATGATTCATTGGAACACACAGTTTGAACTAATCAACAGAATTTAATCTCAACTCTTTATGCATTTTTATGCACATCTTGGTAATGTTGGATTGCAAAACAAATCTAATTTCACAGTCTACAAGAAAGCTAATAGTCAAATAAAAAGTGAAATCATCGCAATAATCAGTGTTGAATAACATTATACATTGGCTGATAACTGATATGCAGAGCACTTTTTTTATTGTATCACTTTTTCTGTTTACCATTGTAAATAAAAACATAATTTATTATGATTATATTTAGATTAGATGCTGTTCTTTAGATATATTTGTAGACCCAATATGACAAGTAGAAGATTGGGTTAAATCAGTATTATTAAATATTGCTGAGTTAAATATTATCAGTCTATCTCTAATGTTTACTGTAACTGTACTGTAAACTCATTTTTATTCATTTCTGTTTCAGAGACGGGTGTCCTCGCCATCATGAAGTTGAATGAGAGGAGCGTGGCGCATTATGCCACATGCAACTCTCCTCCAGACAAGACAGGCTTCCTCTTTAAGAAAGGGGAACGGAACACGGCTTACCATCGCCGCTGGTTTATTCTGAAGGGCAACATGCTGTTCTACTTCGAGGAGAGGGAAAGTCGAGAGCCGATTGGCGTCATTGTCCTGGAAGGCTGTACGGTGGAGCTCTGCGAGTCTGAATCCGAAGAATTCGCCTTCGCAGTCAAATTCGACTGTGTCAAGGCGAGGGTGTACAAGATGGCTGCGGAGAGCCAGGCCGCTATGGAATCATGGGTCAAGGCTCTGTCACGAGCCAGTTTCGACTACATGCGACTGGTTGTGAAGGAGCTGGAGAGGCAGCTGGAGGAGGTACAAGGAGCGAGATTGTTACAAGCGAAAAGTAAGGCGAAGAAACACCAGACGCATGTACAGGGAGCAGAAGCAGGCCTCCAAACCGCCACCCCATCCCTACAGAACGCCGCCATAACGGGGCCTTCACAGGAGGGGCTGTCTAGCAGAGAAAACGGGGTGTCTTGGAGCAAACAGACCAGTGTTGCAAACGGTGTCAGCGAGGGCTGTGCATGGGACGGGGACAGGAGCGTGAGGGCAGAAGGAGTCCGACCACCTCCGGTGCCTCCGCGGAGGAAGACCAACGGCGGGTCGCTCGAGAGCCCTGTTTCTCCCGGCACAGGCTGCTTCTCCAAACTACATGACTGGTACGGCAAAGAGGTGGCTGAGCTGAGAATAGAATGGCTGCAGAGCCAATGAATGAAGCTGGACATCAGCAAGACACTCAAAATATACATCCACATGCATTCTATGTTTAGTACAATCATGGTTTAAAGCGTTAGTTCACCCGAAAATGAAAATTCTGTCATTAATCATGACGTTCCAAACCCGTAGGACTTTCATTCATCTTCAGAACACAAATGAAGATATTTTTTTATGATATCTGAGAGATTTCTGTCCCTCTATTGACAGCTACACAACTACCACTTTGATGCTTCAAAAAGTTCAGAGATCTTAAAACTAATCCATATGAATCAGACAGTTCAGTCCAAATTATCTGAAGAGACTCAATCAGTTTATATGATGAACAGATTGAATTTAGGCTTTTATTCACATATAAACATTAATAAGCAAACATAAACAGAAGCTCAACCAAACCTGCTTGTCGCGCAAGAACAAACCTCACTGGTTCTCGCTGAAGCTCAAATGTGATGCGTAACACGAGAATGAGCCTCATTGGTTCTCGCTGAAGCTCAAATGTGATGCGTAACACGAGAATGACCCTCATTGGTTCTCGCTGAAGCTCAAATGTGATTCGTAACACGAGAATGAACCTCATTGGTTCTCGCTGAAGCTCAAATGTGATGCGTAACACGAGAATGAACCTCATTGGTTCTCGCTGAAGCTCAAATGTGATGCGTAACACGAGAATGAGCCTCATTGGTTCTCGCTGAAGCTCAAATGTGATGCGTAACACGAGAATGACCCTCATTGGTTCTCGCTGAAGCTCAAATGTGATGCGTAACACGAGAATGAACCTCATTGGTTCTCGCTGAAGCTCAAACGTGATGCGTAACACGAGAATGAACCTCATTGGTTCTCGCTGAAGCTCAAATGTGATGCGTAACAAGAGAATGAACCTCATTGGTTCTTGCGCGTCAAGTGAACGTGCTTGAGCTTCCATTTACCACAACTGATGTGTGAGTTGATGAATGTTTATATGTGAATAAAAGCCTAAATTCAATCTGTTTATCATATAAAGCGATCGAGTCTCTTCAGAAAATTTGGACTGAACCGCTCAGTTCATATGGATTTGTTTTACGATCTCTTTATGGACTTCTTGAAGCGTCAAAGTGGCAGTTGTGTAGCTGTCAATGGAGGGACAGAAAGCTCTCAGATTTCATCAAAAAGAGATTAATTTGTGTTCTGAAGATGAACGAAAGTCTTACGGGTTTGGAACGACATGAGGGTGAGTAATTAATGACAAAATTTTCATTTTTAGCTGAACTAACCCTTTAAGAAATAATCGGTCAAATTAATTTACAAACGGAGAGTGCATCAGAATGAAAATCACTTGTCCACTTTTACAGATTTTTTTATTTTATAAAACAAGACCAAGCCATTTTTAAAGGAACATTCTGTCATTGTTTACTCACCCTCGTGTCACGTTCCAAAACTGAAAAATCAAGTTTTTTTAATTAATTTTAAATTCTTTTATTAATTATATGCACCTATATGACTAAATAAACCACAACATTTACCTAAATATATTTTTACTATTACATGAAAAACATTACACTTCCTTCAACTGTTGAGGGTTGACCTGAATGAATCTGTCAATCCGTTCATTAGAACACAGTTTGAACTGATGCACAGAAACTAATTTGAACTCTTTATGCAATTTTTGCAATTAAAATCATCTTAACATTCCTGTATTCACAAGTTGTGAGACAAGGAAGGCAGTCTTTAAAGAAACGTAATTGCCAAATAAAAAGTGCATTAAAGTCATCTCAATAATCACAGTGTTGAAAAACATTAGTCATTAGTCACAAGTCATTGCAATATTGGTATATCGCCCAACCCTAATGATTACTGATTACTAGAGATCGACTGACAAATGTCAGACATATGCAAAAAAAAGAATTTTAATGTATTATTATTTTCTATTTGCCATTGTCAACCAAGACCTACACTATTATGATTACATTTAGATGCTGCTCTTTTCATTTATTTGTGAACCCAATATGACGAGTGCTTAAGTAGATGAGTGTGAATATGGGTTAAATCAAATTATTAAAAAGTTAAACATGAGTCTGCTCTACAGTGCTCTTTTCCATATCAAAATAAATGGACACTGGGGCTGTCCAGGTTCAAAAAAAGCACCATAAAAGTATCGTAAAAACAGTTCATATGATAACTCAGTTAAGCACAAGGTTTGACGTTGTGATGTAAAACATTGGTTTAACAAAAACCTGTATGTCTTTGTGTCTGGAAGGCTACATTTATGGTGCCTTTTTAAGTTTGACAGTCCCCAGTTCACATTGTGAAAAAGAGCGTTCAGGACGTTCTGCCAAACTTCTTCATTTGCATTCATGGAAGCAAGAGAGTTATGTGGGTTTGGAAAGACATGAGAATGAGTAAATGATGATGGGGTTTTCTTTTTTTTTAGATGAGCTATTCCTGTAAAGTCTCGTACTTAACTTCATGTTGGGATTTTCCTAGAAACTCATGTTGAAGTGGCTTGCCACTTCATTTTATTTATATATATATATATATATATATATATATATATATATATTATTATTTTTTTTTTTAATTGACGTCTTACTTGCATAACACTGTGAATAATTTGTCACAATGTTGGTCTTGATTTTAAAAAATAGAATAGCGGTACAATATCTGTGTTTTCAGAATCAAAAACACTCGAATGTTAAACATTACAGTGCCAAAGCTGGTCTATGGTCATCTGTAATCTTTCTGCAATATAATGTAGCAACAACAACAAAAAATATTGATCGTATGTATCGCACAAGAATAATGCAGCTAACCTGAGGAGTGATTTCACGGCAAACTTCTTGGTGGTGACTTTTATGCTGCATTTTAGGAGATCTACAATCCTGCCAAAAACGTAATTGCCAAAATGAGTTCTTTCTTTAAAGTAGGTAAAAGTGTGTGAGACAATGGATCTATCTTAACTAGCCAGCTAACATGTAATCTTCGGTTAATGGATCTTTTTTTCTAAGCAACTGTAATACAAGATGTTATTCATTTTTTAGGCTACGCTTAATTATATATTATCATACTTGCCAATATGCATGTCAATGCTTTGCCTAGCCTATTTAAAACTGACCAATTATAGTCATCATACTGTGACCAACATTTAGTACATTATACAGACAGCTCTCAAATATATATTTTTAATTTTTATGCATTTTTTTTAATGGGACAAATTGTGTGCAATCCTGTAATCATATCTGGGGAGGTGTTGCCTACAGTAATGGACACTAAATAGGGGCCTTAGCTGGCTGACCGCAGTGCCTTCAGATAAAACACCGTGTTTGATTCCACAATAAAATGGGAATCAAAAGGTGATGATTTTAATCCTAACAGCTTGTGTGTTAACCAGGTACTGATAGTAACATGACAACAACTGCAATAGAACTGACTTGTTGCTGAAGCTGTATTGTAATAACCAGTGTGTTAACAAAACAGGCACTGAAATTACGTTGGGTAAAATATTTCATTTGAAGGAAACGAGAATTGTAAGTGTAATGTCAAATAAAGATGAGCATCGTGATAAAATAAGTATTAAAGTTGTGTTTTTTCTTCAACATGTGAACTCGCACAATCGCCACATGGGGGCTCGGCGTTGCTGTGTATGTATGGAGATGCATCGAATTTTTATTTGATGGGTGGTTTCTAAAATTCATTTTTATGTTTGTAAATTTCTTCAGCGTTGTGCATAATAAAAAAATAACTATGAAACACTTTTACATGTATATATGCCTTCCGTGGCCTTTTCAATGATATAAGTAAAGATTAACTTTTGAGGGGATTGTTACTACTGTGGAACCTTTTCATAACAGCATGAAAATGTTATATTTTTCACAGCTAGCAACACTTTCAATGGACAGCACACGTTTGACAGGAAACTACAAAATATATCGTGTGAAGCCACAATGAAGCACCGAACCGGAGACTGCTTTCAAAATAAAAGTCCCAACGCGCCACATTAAATTAGGTTATAAAGTAGTTAAATTATATAATCGCATAGTGTGTGTGTGAAATACAGCTATTTAAAATAAAAAGTTTGTTAAACTGTTTTAAACTCTTTTTTTGTACTTTAACTGTGTGTGTGTGTGTGTGTGTGTGTGTGTGTGTGTGTGTGTGTGTGTGTGTGTGTGTGTGTGTGTGTGTGTGTGTCTCAAAACGATTAATCGCATCTAAAATAAAAGTTCGCATTTACATAATATATGTGAGTACTGTGTATAATTATTGTGTGTGTGTGTGTATATGTATATATATATATACACACACACACAAGCATTTACGTAGAACTGTACATACATAGCATATCTGTATACGTCTTATACATGTATTTCTAATTTGTATTATTGTGTTTATATATATATATATATATATATATATATATATATATATATTTTTTTTTTTTTTTTTTTTTTTTACTGTATTTTGCCTTTTATTGTTGTTTTATATTCCTTTTATCACCCTTTTCCCTATAAGATGTTGATAAATCAAGAACCTCTTGAATGTTTCTCAGAATAAATCCACTTCTATACATAATTTCCTTGTTTTGAAATATTATGAATATAGTGATGTACGTGTATGAGAAGGTTACAAAAACTACATGAATGGCTGATGCTGCGTTCCAGACGAGGTTGAACATGTGAATATTGCAAATGAAATGTCCCACTTCAGACCTCGGTGAGTTCCAGGCAATCTGACGTCACGTTCACGTTGCCCACATGATGTCGCCACGGTCACACAACGAGAGCATATCATGTTTTTGTGTAAACTATGGCAAAAAAAAAAAAAAAAACAGAATAAAAACAACATAAAATCGAAAACAAAAACGAAGGCATATTACATAAACTTAATGTCTAATGTAGTTTGTTTTTACGTTTACGCTCATTGGAAGCATAGACATATATAGTACGTAGATGCCACATTCGACCACTCCAGACACGTCGGCGAGCCCGCCATCTTGCAAAGGTCAGCATGCCGTGACTCGAAGTAAGAATCGATGTTGCCGAAGACATTCGGCACACAGGTGAGAATGTGTTGGTTTGTGTATTAACTCAATATTAAGGTACTTTTTTAATGGTTTTACTTTTATTAACGTTTTAATGTTGTGTTCGCTGACACCTCCGTCTTCTTGTATTTTGTTAGTTTAGCAAAATCATTAGCTGAAGTCTATATATATATATATATATATATCATATATATATATATGATATATATATATATATATATATCATATATATATATATATATATATATATATATATATATATATATATATCATATATATATCATATATATATATATATATATATATATATATATATATATATATATATATATATATATATATATATATATATATATATATATATATATATATATATATATATATATATATATATATATATATATATATATATATATATATATATATATATATATATATATATATATATATCATATATATATATATATATATATATCATATATATATATATATATATATATATATATATATATATATATATATATATATATATATATATATATATATCATATATATATATATATATATATATATATATATATATATATATATATATATATATATATATACATATATCATATATATATATATACATATATCATATATATATATATATATATATATATATATATATATATATATATATATATATATATATATACATATATACATATATATATATATATATATATATATATATATATATATATATATATATATATATATCATATATATATATATATATATATATATATATATATATATATATATATATATATATATATATATATATATATATATATATATATATATATATATATATATATATATATATATATATATGCCTATTACGATTGCAGACACACTTGCTCTTGAATGTTCATGGACCGGCTTTGACCGTTCCAATATGGCGGATGGATTACGTATAGCCGCCGCTAATGTGGTATCTATGTATATACTTCTATGTATGGAAGCAGGACTTGCCAACATCTTGAATGTGCTGTCAAATGACGCGTCTCGCCGAGGTCGGGGTTAATCGATGTACCCCGAGTTCACACTCCGAATGTCCGACTTTGAGTGGCGTTCCAGACGTTGTTTCCTAGAAGGAGGTGGGAAAAATCCGAATTCCGATCTGTCTGGAATGCAGCGTTAGGGCTTTTATTTTGCCGGAAACTCTGTGTCTCGCCACATCAAGGATTTTTCGTCACTTGTTGTCGCTGTGTCCATGGAAAGTTTTTTTTTTCCTTCCTGAAAGTTTACGCAGGACTGTTGTTGTGCGCATCCAACATGACAGAGAAAGTAACGGACACCACGGCTGGCAGGCAAGTCATGTTTAATCTTTATCATAGCGCTCTATTGCTGTAAGTTAAGATGTTTAAAGGGACTCTGCAAATTATGAACTGCTCGTGATATATATCCCGACACTTTGGGGCAGAAGTTTCTTGGTCAGTGCAGATAACGCAGAACGTGAGAGTTTGAGTCGAGACGGGGGGTCTCCCGTTTCTGCTCTCCCACAGTTATGACACCGCAGTAATTATTATGAAAGTTTCATATATTGGCTGTTGAGGTTCTATTTATCTCCCCTCTCAAAGTCTACGGCGAAGTCATACCGAACTTGACACTCGCACGCGACGCGCAGAAGAACGTTTAAAGGGATCACGCAGTTTCACAGCGCGTGCCGAGAGATATGTGAATTACGTACGTATTCTTAGAATTTGCGTCATTTCAAATGTGCAATTAAAGAAAGCATCGCAAAATTATGACGATATTAATTTGACCGTATTAAACTGCACGTGCTCATGCGTTCACACCCGCTTGCAAGTTTCTTAATGGGATCGAATTAAGGCCGGTTGTTACGTAATTTTTTTTGTTACACAACATACACATTATTATTATTATTATTATTATTATTATTATTATGTATTATAATGTATTTAATTATAATGTAACACGAGCTCATTTTGCATACTGTATATGGCTCGTGCACACAAATTAATTTATGGAAACCGGTTTTACTTTAGTTTATGATGTATTTTATTATTACTAATAATATGGCATGACATGTGAAATGGGCATGTGTAGACAAATGAGTTTATTCCAGATGTGCTAGAACAAGCGACCGGAAACCCTGCCTGTACTTTAGTTTATGATGCGTTTTATTAATAATAATAATAATAATATGCCATGCTCATTTGCATACACATGTGAAGTGCGCTCGCGAACATGTGTATGCAAACGAGTTGATGGCAGATATGCTTTCATCATCTGGGCATCTGGGTCAGCTTGTGATGTTTATGTCAGGCAGATGTTGTAGCCCTGCAGCTGAATACAGATCGTGAAGTGTGAAGTGTGTTCAGGTCGCATCTACTGAGTGTGTGCGACTCTTCTCAGGTCATGTCGTTTGACTTGGGAATCCAAGTTTGACTTTTTACATACCGATTTTGCTCTTGCAGTGGTGAAATGACTAATAAGAGTGTCTTAATAGTAAAGAAACATTTAATTGGTGAACATTTATTTTGAGTAATATTTGATTTAAATGCACTTGTATATGCACACATTGGATTTTGGTGTTTTATTATTTTGTTTACAGGTGGGTTCATCTGAGATATAAGTAGGTTAGATTATACCGAAATAAACAAAACAAATAGGCCTACACTGATTAGCTTTACTTTGTGAACATGACACACACACAAAAAAACATGTGTAAAATTGTTCAATCAGATTAGGGTTCAGTGGAACGAGAAAGTCGCACTAATTTTGTAAATATGCGTTTCATTAGCTGATTATTTTGTACTTGGTGTGAGCAGGGTTCGACACTAACTTGCTGAAAATATTTCTTACAGCCCTCTAAACATATTTGTTTTAAAATATTTTTGTGTCCTTGTGACAATGGAGCCATTCAGCTTCCTTCAAAAGACCTGCTTTGAGTCAAGCAGCAGATAAATAAACAGCAAAATGAACATGCGTTGCGTCACACTAATGTTTATTTCTATAAAATGCTTCTTTCTCTCGTATGGACTTTGGCGAGTGTTAAACTTTGACCATGGCTGGGGGTGATATTTATAACGTGCATCAGTACAGTTTTGGTTTTCTGTGCGTCTCTATGTAGATATATACGAATTGACGTCTCAGAGCATGTCAGAAATCTTTTAAATGTGTGAGTATAGAGACGCACTGATACCAGCATGTGCATGTTCACATATAGAACAGGGGATTCTATTGCATCATGCGTTCGTCTCAAGAATCCCCCGTTCCCACACTCGCTGGGCCCTGAACTCCCACCCCTACATGGGGGAACAGTGTGTCGAGATGTGACTGCGCGATATGGTCGAAGGAGCCTTAAATGCTCAAAGCAGAGTGCTACGTGTGTGTGTGTGTGTGTGTGTGTGTGTGCATGTGTGTACATGCACTTCCTTTTGATCAACCTCCTCAGGTTGTGTAGCCACATAAAGCCGTACTTGAATGCGTGTTTTCTGCCCCGGCTTCAGCGCTTTTTTTTTGTGCATGCTAGTGTCAGGAAGAGAAAGAACCACTATTGAATGGGCTTGTGCAAACAGGACAGGGGAAAAATTACAAGGTTTCATTGTATCTTGCTTGCAGTCGAGTCAAGAATGCTGTCATTGTGTGTTTGGAGACACATAATATTTGTCTAGCAGATGCACAGACATCGTTGAGTGCTCTTGAGGTGTTGAAATGTGTTTTTGCTCATTTGGAGGCACACTTTGGAACGCCTCCCGCAAAGTGTATAATTAGTGCTCTGTGCTAAAGCACCCCCCCACCCCCCAAGCACTATTGGTCACACTTGGAATCAAAAATTTTGGTGTGTAATTTATGGGAGTTTGTGCTATGAACCTCAACTAAATTCTACGCAATCAGAATTACAATTTTTACATGGTGGACTATAGAACTTGCATGGAAGGAGGAACCTGACTAGGGACCCAGATTCATGAGATTCTTAAGAAAACTCAAATATTTAGTTAATGTCTTATTTGTTAAATATGAAATATTAAAGGTAGGGTAGGTCATTTCAGAGAGGCTGGCAATAACATGCTAGCTTTGAAAGCATAGATTCCACCCTCCCTTCAGAGCGTCTCCAAAGCCACGCCTCTTTCAAAACACATGAACGCACACAGCAGAGTCTGCAAAGCATCACGAGAGACGGCGTTAAACTACCTCATGTCTCAAAGCACATAATAATGAACATAAACATTTTTACCTGTACCGCCTGACTGCTGCAGATTAATTTCAGTGTTGATAGCGTTGACATAGGCCTAGATCATAAACGTAAATCCGAGTCTGAGTACGTAAACAGCTCCGGGTAGAACGTCACCGGTTGCCATCTTGAAATTACGGTTATGACATGGCATGAGCGCAGTTTTGGTTCAGGAGGAACTGTAAAAGGCGGCTGCTGTTTGTTTTTGGTGCTTGGTGACTGTGTCTACAACTCTGCAAAGCCTAATGGAACGTGATGTCGCGCGGTGGTATGGAAATGCATGTGTTGACAGGCAGGCAGGACATCCTATTATTGCATTCGGACCGTATGCAATGATTGGATGAACATTTTTTTGGGTTCTGTGACATCTACAGAAGATATGTACATTTCTTTTTTTTTTTTTAATATATTTAGACCACTGCTATTATTGCTTTCTATCAGGATGTTCAACCAGTATAACAAAGTGTTTATAAAACACATTTCCTACCCTACCTTTAACTTTATTCTTAAGTTAGGAAAAAAGTTTTATTCTTAAAGGGATAGTTCACCCAAAAATGAATTACTCACCCTCATGTCGTTCCAAACCCGTAAGACCTTCGTTCATCTTCAGAACACGATTTAAGATATTTTTGATGAAATCCGAGAGCTTTCTGAGCCATCAATAGGCAGCGACGTCATTGCAACTTTCAGGGCTCAGAAAGGTAGTCAAGACATCGTTAAAATACAGTGGTTAACGTTATGAAGCGACGAGAATATAAACAAAAAGAACGACTTTATTCAACAATCTCTTCTCTTCCACATCATTCTCCTACGCTGTTCACTTAAGTTAACACTGTACAGCACTTCCAGGTTCTACATCAGAACAAAAAAAGTGTTCTTGTCATGTCATAACATTAAGGTTGAACCACTGGAGTCACATGGACTACTTAACTGATGTCTTTACTACCTTTCTGGACCTTGAAAGTTGGAATAACGTTGCTGTCTATGGAGGGGTCAGAGAGCTCTCGGATTTCATCAAAATATCTTAATTCGTGTTCTGAAGATGAACGAAGAAGGTCTTACGGGTTTGGAACGACATGAGGGTGAATAATTCATGACAGAATGATCGTTTTTTGGGTGAACTGTCCCTTTAAGAATGTTTTGTGAATCCGGCCCCAGGATACAATAAGCCGCTTTTCCACCATTGGACCAGATGGTTCTACCAATGGTAAGGAATTGTTTCAGGTCGACTTGAGCTTGGTTCGGCACAGCACAAATACAAACCGTTCTCAGCTTGGAGTACTGAACCGTACTGGTTGAATGCGTGTAGTGAATGCGTTTATAGAGACTTGGGTTTTTTTTGGGGGGTCCAGCAAGCAGCTATTCAGAACACCCTAGTAACCACCTAGCAACTGCATGGCAACAACCCAGCATTGTGTCTGTGACTTTTGCACAGGCAAACGTCACTTATATTCTGTTAGAAAATGTAATATTTTGCGGTTTAGAGCGAGTTTTAAGGATAATCCTGAATGTTGGCAATGCCAGAGAGAGGAGGGAAACCTATTTCATGTTTTATGACAATGCTCAGAAGTCCGGTATTTTTGGATATCGGTGCATGATTATATTTGAAAGATATCACAGACCCATGACCTCTGTCCTAGTTCATACATTATTGGTGACCCTCTGCCTTTAAGTCATGTTAAAAAAAAAAAAAAACTGAATCACAGTGGATACAGAGCTGCATGGAAGCTTGTTTCTTCCACAGAATTTTTTTTTTTTTTTAGATAATTGCGACTTTTTATCTCACAAATTTACATCTCGCAATTCTGGCTTCTGGTTTATTTTGAGATATAAACTCGCAATTGTGAGTTATAAAGTTCAGTTATGAGGGAAAAAAAAGGACTGACTTTTTTCAGAATTGCAAGTTTTAATCTCACAATTGTGACTTTTTATCATACAATTAAAAGTAAAGTTGGAATTGCGAGATGTGAACTCACAATTGTGAGGAATTATGAAATAATTTTTTGTTATTCAGCGGCGGAAACGAGCTTTCACCGAGTGTGATTTTGTGAAAAGCTGGAAATCTTACGCAAGGCCTCCATTTTTTTTTCGGATTTGGTTTCGAGTGGTTTTCGGATTTAGGGCAGGTGACAGCCCTCGAAAAACTCTCCTATAGTCTGCATGGGAAGATTGATATTTATTTTGATAAATGGGGAAAAGTTTTGCCTTTCTGTAATTCACAGTAGTAGCGAGCATGTGGTGAGATGAAAATAATGGTCATGGTAAATATGATATAGCTCCAAGTGGGAACTTGCAGCTTTTTTTTTTTTTTTTTTTTTGAGCTGTATTTCTGAGCACAATGTGTGTGTGTGTGTGTGTGTGTGTGTGTGTGTGTGTGTGTGTGTGTGTGTGTGAGAATGCATGAAATGGTGGGCATAAACAATGTCTGGACCATGTGGCCAGCTAGGTCACCGGAAATGTGACATGAACGCACACATACGGCAAAGGGGAAAACAATCCCAAGAGCCCTTTCTTTTTTGTATCCTGCTGCTCTGGCTGTTTGCAAGCCATTCCTTCCATGTTGATTACTTAAATTGTAAAAATCGAATTAATAACATAGTAATCTGATGAAAAAAAATCAAATGAATCACAATTAATCGCATATATATAAACATTTAATGTGAGAAAAACACAATTCGGCTAGACATTATTGTCAGTAGACACTGATAAATAATCACTGAATAGATATTAGAAAATGTGTCTTTAGAAGTCAGTATGGTGTTTGTTTTCAAGCGATTATTTGGCTTTTGCAATTAGGTTATACCTATTCTGACTAATAAATAAAACAAAGAAATCACTTCAGCTTTTGAAAATGTCTTTTTAATGAACTTCAGGCCAAATGAATAGATCGGTCTCCTGCAGGTTTTCTGTCCTCCTCAGAAGTCATCAATAGTACGCTTGTTTCCGCCACAGAATAAAACATTTTATTTTATTTTTATCTCTCAATTGCAAGTTAACATCACAATTGCGTGATATGAAGTCGCAATTGCGAGTTTGTAAAGTCAGAATCGCATGGTATAAACTCACAATTTGACTTTATTTCTCGCAATTGCGAGTTTATATCTTGTAATTCAGACTTTTTTTCTCAGAATTGAGTTTATATCTCACCATTTTGACTTTATAACTCGCAATTGCGTGTTATAAAGTCAGAATTGAGAGATATAAAGTCAGAATTGCAAGAGATATAAACTCAATTCTGAGGAGAAAAAAACACAATTGTGACTATACCATGCAATTCTGAAAAAAATCACAATTACCTTTTTTATTATGTGGCGAAAACAAGCTTCCATACAACAGTCCAACCGCATAAGCTTGCGATTTGATTCCGCTCCCTGACTCTAAGATGGCGAACGGGAACATGGTTTGTGTAACATTAGCAACACATTATTAGCTGTTTGATAACGTAATCAAGCAAAAGGCTAATCATATCAATTACCCTTATGTGGCGCGTAAAACGCATTACCATTCTGATACATCGACTTGTAGGCGAGCCTGTTTGAGTGCGTGGAGGCAGGGCTAATTTGCATATTCATTGATCCACGTTTAATAAACGAATCAAAGGTTGTAGAGTTACATTCAAGCTATTTTAAGGCATGGACAAATTTTCACAGGAAAAAAAAATAAGTGTCATTTTGGTGATTAAAATATGAGTTTTAAGGGATAAAGTTCCTGATTACTGAGGGGACTTCTGAAAAACGTGTCTCGCTCTGTTACATTTGGTTTGATTCCGGTATTTTCATTTGCAAGAATGTGACGATACTCGTTTTAAGTTTGGTGAGGTACGTTGTTTGCAGACTTGCAAAAAGATGAAGTTGGTTCTTCAAGCGTGAATTGCTCCGATGGTCAGTTTTGGAAGGGATATACTTTATTATGGAGTAATGCATGAATTGGGGAGGCATTATTAATTAAGTAAATGTTTTGTTGTTGTTATTTCTTGTAATCATTTATCTGTATTAAATGAATGTGTTAAATTGGAAGCCAGAATTCAAGTCAACATGATAATTTCGTTCTGTGACGTCATCCCCTCCTTGACGTCTTAAGTTTTTGCATTAGCTACCATACCTGTCGCACATAAAACTTTGAAGTCAAAGGTTCTGTGTGTGTGTGTGTGTGTGTGTGTGTGTGTGAGAGAGAATAAGTAAGTGGTCACTAAGGCAGGGCAGGGTTTCCTGTCTCTGTGAATAAGCCCACTGCCTGTCTGCTTCCCGCACTCTTTATTTTTGTGTATCATTACAAAGAAGTTCTCATGCTTGTGTGAAGAGTTGGTTCCGTGTTGTTTGCACGCTCATCAAGTCATAAGGAGGAAGCTGGCATGAGGTTTGCGATTTCTCTGATTCAGCAAAATAGTGTGTATGAAATCAGTTTCTGAGATTCGGTATCATCTGAGCACTGCTTTTATTATCACGACCCTACAGTACAGGAAACTCGCTGTGTGTGAGCTTCCAAAGACCCCAGCCGGGGAATTAGAGGTTGCAAATGTAATGGACTTAAAGTCGAATTGGAATACAAAGCACGGAAATTACACCAGTGCACCAAGTTGAAGACTGTGTGGGTTTGATTTGGTCAATGTTAATAGAGCAGTTGATTTGTAGCGGTTCCTTCAGTCCATAATATCTGTTAAACGAAACTTACAGACATCAGCTCAGATTTAATATTTAATATTTGCAGCTTGAATCTTTTTATTTTTTTATTAAATTTATTTTAAAAAATGTATTAGTGATTTAAAACTGATTTTTTTCATCAGAAATGTCAGAACAGTGCAGGGCTTTGTGCATAAATGATTACAGTGGAATTGATGCTATTGTTTGTTTTCTCCACATTGTAAAGTTACAAATTTGGTAAATGTATGATTTTTTTTTTTGTGGCAAACAACCACAACAGCCAATCATGGTTGTGATTCTCGCCGTTCACATTTAGATGTTTGCTAGAAACATTTGTTTTTGAATGCTTAATTGATTTTAACTCAAGTCTTGTATAGTGTGAAGACACATTTGTACAGATGCAAGACTTCACACGTGACACGTTCACACATGACATGTTTTTGCATTCCACTGCACTGCTTTTCCATTGTTTTCTATGTAAACAACACTACACGGACGTCTTTGACCCTTGTACCTGCTTCTTTTGCAGCCTCTTGCTCGTGACTCGGCGTCCTAAAAACGTGGTGCTCAAGTGACGAAGGTTTTTTTTGTATGCCTTTTTAGATGCAAAAATGCTTTTTGTGTGAACAGCCCTGCTCGTTGGCTTTTGGTTTGCATCCATTAAGTTCCAAGTACAAATGTAAAATTACCAAAGTATACAGTACACTCTAAAAAATGCTGAGTTAAAAACAACCCAAGCTGGGTTGAAAATGGACTAACCCTGCGACTAGGTTGTTTTAACCCAGCGATTGGGTTGTTTTAATCAAACATTTCACCCAACCACTGGGTTAAAACAACCCAATCGCTGGGTTAGTCCATTTTCAACCCAACTTGGGTTGTTTTTAACCCAGCATTTTTTAGTGTGTAGAAGAATTAAGGCAGTTCTGAAGTCAAAAGTGGTCAAACCCAGTGCTAGCAAGGTGTACCTAATAAAGTGGCCACCAGGTTTGACCATGTTTGACTTTAGAACTGCCTTAATTCTTTGTGACAAAGATTTATCAAGGTAAACATTCCTTATTTATCCATATTGAGATGATAGCATCACACAGTTGTTGCAGATTTGTCTGCTGCACATCCATGATGCGACTCTCCCGTTCCACAACATCCCAAAGGTGCTCTATTGGATTGAGATCTGGTGACTGTGGAGGCCGTTTGAGTTTAGTGAACTCATTATCATGTTCAAGAAACCAGTTTGAGATGATTTGAGCTTTGTGACCATGGTGCGTTATCCTGCTGGAAGTAGCCATAAGAAGTTGGACATGGCCTGCAACAATACTCCGGTACACTGTGACATTTAAACGATGCTCAGTTGGTACTAAGGGGACCAAAGTGTGCCAAGAAAATATTCCTCACACCATTACATCACCAGCAGCCTGAACCGTTGATGGAAGGCAGGGTGGATCCATGCTTTCATGATGTTTGCACCAAACTCTGACCCTACTATCTGAATGTCACAGCAGAAATCGAGACTCATCAGACCAGGCAACGTTTATCCTTCAATTGTCCAATGTTGGTGAGCCGGTGTGAATTGTAGCCTCAGTTTCCTGTTCTGTTTCTCAGTCTTCTGCTGCTGTAGCTCGTCTGCTTCAAGGTTAGTTGTGTTGTGTGTTCAGAGATGCTCTTCTGCAGACCTTGGTTGTAACGAATGGTTATTTGAGTTATAGTTGCCTTTCTATCAGCTGGAACCAGTCTGGCCATTCTCCTCTGACCTCAGGCATAAACAAGGCACTTTTGACCACAGAGCTGCCGCTCACTGGATATTTTTACTTTTTCTGGCCATTGTCTGGTTTGTGTGTGAAAATCTTAGTAGATCAGCAGTTTTTGAAATACTCAGACCAGCCCCGTCTGGCACAAACAACCATGCTATATTCAAAGTCACTTAAATCACCTTTCTTTCCCATTCTGATGCCCAGTGTGAAATTTAGCAGTTCGTCTTGACCATGTGTGCATGCCTAAATGCATTGAGTTGCTGCCATACTGTGTATATGTAATTTGTTTTTAAATAATATATGTAAATAAATGACATCATAAATGTAATACTTTGGTCAAACCGCCCAACTCTAATGCCAGAAAGAGCTTTATCATGTTAGTAAAGGCTACAAGGTGCAAAGTATATGGAGAGGGGAAAAGACAAGCAAGGAAAATGAATAAACTTATGGTGTGAAACAGGAAATTGGTTAAAGTGAGAAAACAATGAAGTGGCTGTTTGGATATGTGGAGGTTTAAAGATGGAGAAACAGGGCAGTTAGGATGAAAAGAAAGCACGAGGGAGGTATTACAAGAACGGGAATTTAACATGCATGCATGTGGAGGATGAGGAAGGGGAGATGGGGAGAGAGAGATGGCCAGAGAGGAAGTGATGTTAGTTTGTTTGGAGGTTGCTGAGTCATGAGTGGGCCGGATGATCACTGATAGAACGAACACCCGGGGCCCAGCGCAGGGGGCGGGACTACGTCACACGGCATGTGCGCTGAACAACAGCACGCGCTCTGCACACACGGGCCGTGGTGTAAACACGACATATGCACTCACATCTATGACTTTATAGGCTGGTATGTGCTAGTCTGATGCTGGCTGACCAAGAAAGTCTGGCTGGTTGCAGAAATTGTTCACACTAAAATGAACATTATTGGATGACTTTCCAAACCTGTATGACTGACTTTTGTATGATGAAAGAAAACCAAACAGGTTTGCAGTGACAAGAGGGTGCATAAATGATGCCAAAATCATGTTAAGAAAAAGGTTTTACCATTACACTCCCCCGCGTCTGGCATTTTTAAATACAGAAATGCATTTTGTGTGAACAGGCACATTTTCATTTGTATCAGTTCCAAATACATCTGGAAAATAACCAAACTAACTAATTTTCATTTGTATAAAATATTTAGTTCAGTGGAAATTGGCTTTGCCACATTACAGATAAAACAATTTGGGCTGGAATTTCCATCAAAAATATCCAATGGACCCTTTTCATAGACTGTAATGACCACAGGTATTAACATATTTTAAGTTTATATGTTTCATTTTTTAAATGTACATTTATAACGCCATACTTTGTGTTATATTACATTGACATTAAATTACATACAAGTAGTTAATGCTACTGTGTGATTGTTTCTGAGGTTATGTTTATACAACTGTTTTCAACTGAAAATGGAAAACTTGTTTATGCGTTTTGGCCGTTCATTTACACGACTTAAAAATGCACGTTTTTGAAAACGATGGTCTCCATGTAAACAACAAAAGCGTGAATCTGTGAAAACGGTGACGTCATGTTCACGTATGCGTGTTTCTTGACAAAGTGACATCACCAACTACTGGCCTGGCATGCATAATGCAGCCTTTTTAGTAATTTTCGCAGATTCGTGTGAACGAGGATCGTTTTGACAACGTTGTCGACTGTTTTTAGTATTGTTGTCGTGTAAACATATCCTAATACACTTCTCTCTTCTGACCAACATAATCAATCTCTCTATATATTTCTTTTGCTGTTGTAAATTAAGTTATACTGTTATTTTAAAACTTTGTTCGTCATACCAGAATTGGCATTTTTGAGCAAACCATTTCTTTAAGCAAGTTAGGAAGCCTTGTGTGCAAACCACCAAACCAGCAACACGTCTTATAGACGTTTCTGACCAGCTTTGCTCGTCTTGTCAGAAAGAACTTTGCACATCAAAGAAAACAGCTATATGTGTGATGGGTGTTCCTCTCCCTGTGTAGGTTAATGCTTCCTGTCACCCAATAAAGAGCAGAGCACATGGTGCCGTCTATAGAATGGCCCCCTTCTCTCTTTTTTCTCCTTTACTATGCAAGTGTTGTGGTTTTTCTGATCTGCTGCTTTCTTTATGTACTAAACCTTCAGTTTGTCATGCTTCAGGGCTTCCAACAGAACTTTAAGAACAGCCCTCTGAAAAAGAGCAGCCGTGTTTACTTCTCACGCAGAGTTAAACGTTCACAGGCGTCCGAGAGGGCTGTGCGCTCGTGAATGAGGATGTGGGGAACGAGAATGGGGAGATTTGGCTCCAGTTGTGTCGCAACGCGTCTGGTGCAGCGCGGCACCCATGTGCAGATTTTTTTTTAGCCTCAAAAAAAAAATTCCCCGGCTGCAAATGGTGAATGTGATCTGATTCCGAAGGTGGTTTGCACCACGTGTGGAGGGACTGCGCACATTCAAAGCGAATCCCGCATCGAGAACTGTGGGCCCATCAGTGACTGGTATCAGTCTTCCTCTTCACATCAAAGATAGCCTCAGATATTTCTGTGTTTGACCCGTGGCGCATTATAAATGGCATGAGCGATATTAGTCACTCATTTCCTGTACTGGAGAGCTGAATGAGTGAGTAAAAGTGAAGAATCTGTATTGTACCAGCAGAGTTGAGAAGTGATGAGCTAAACTGATACACTTTGTTAGTGTTCATAGAAAGTTTGATTCATTGAACAGTTTCGGTACAGAGATTGCCAAGTCAGTAGATGAGCAGCGTAAACAAAGAGATAAACTGTTCGCTAATGTGACCAGATTTCTTAATTGGAAACCGGGGACATTTCCTATTTGAGTGGTCAAAATATCACTGAAATCTCATCTGTTATTATCTATTAATTTAAAAAATAAAGAACAAATTTAAGACATGCTTTTTGGCGGAGGTAAATAATGGCGCAAACCTTAGTAAATCACATTGCGTGATTCATTTAAATACTCTCCTCTCATAAATTTTGCGTCTAAAAGGGAATCTCCTACAATTGCATATGCAATAATTTCAGCCGCAAAACTAACCCTGTCCACGCCTTTTCAGAGCTAATTGTTCACTGCGTGTCTTTAGTAAATCCAGACTAAATTTAACGGCAAAAGAGGGTTTTGCGCTGGCGCAAGCTGTTAGTAAATCTTGCCTTTGGTCTGGTTTTAATAGGCTACAGTTCACTGCACGCACGCGCGACCAAGAAGAGTCAGCATAGCTCGTGGCGACATCTTTTGGTGAAAACAGTCATTACACGATTGTTTTGAACGAGCTGTAAACCGGGGACTTTTCTGGGGACAGCAGTCGGGGACCTTAGTTATTAGGTATGTTTATGTGCACAGTTTTTTTCAAAGGTTTCAAAGACCATAAACTAGAGACCATAAACATTCACATATTAGTTTACATGTGCATTACATCTGTTCTGAACAAAATTTCAGTGTAAGCAGAGTGCCGTCGCCACATTTAGAAACAAAAATGAATGTCACCAGAGCTGCCATGAGAATAAACAAACATGCTCATTTTCAAGATGTAATATGGATTTAAACATGCACTTCAAGACACTACCCATGTGCACAACACGTTTCTGTAGCAGGTTGAGAAAGTAGTCAGATTCAAGATTTACAAGGCTAAAATATTTCTGTTAAACCGATTAAGATCTTCACCACCCCTCAATTCTAAATTTAATTTGAAATCTGAGCTCATTTGAATTGATTGAGGCATTTACATAAAGACTTCTAAATGGATTATTAGATTTAAATGTAGCTTATGAAAATTAATCATGTTTGGTTGTTGCTGCAAATTACTTTCTATGTTAATATGCAGGAGCCATTCTGGTAACCTTAGCTTACATGTATTGAAGTAGCTTCACAAAATAAACCTTAAAGGTGCAGTGTGTAGTATTTATGAGGATCTATTGACAGAAATGCAATATAATATACATAACTATGTTTTCAGTGGTGTATAAAGACCTTACATAATGAACTGTTATGTTTTTATTACCTTAGAATGAGCCATTTCTATCTACACACACTGCGGGTCTCCTTATAGTGAAGTCGCCATTTTGTGCCGCCATGTTTCTACAGTAGCCCTAAACAGACAAACTGCTCTAGAGAGTGCTAGCTACTCTCTGCTGTCTCAGACCACGACATCTTTGTCCTGTGTCGGCCACCGTAGCTTCTCTATGTGCTCCGAAAGGGAGGGGTATTCACAATTCGCAACCTCAACGCTAGATGTCACTAAATTTTACACAGTGCACCTTTAAATGAAAATGTGTACTTCAAGATTCAAGAGTTTTATTTGTCACATACACAGTTATATACAGAGTATACAACCGGCAGTGAAATGTAAACAGGTCCGCTCCATGGACAGTGCAAATTCACAGTTAAAACCACAAGGAAGAAATTATAATAGGAATAGAATAAAAAAGTACTGTATGTATGTATATATATAGATAGATAGATAGATAGATAGATAGATAGATAGATAGATAGATAGATAGATAGATAGATAGATAGATAGATAGATAGATAGATAGATAGATAGATAGAAGATAGATAAAATCAAGTAAAAGAAAAAAAAGAATAAGAATAAGAAGTGGAATAAAATAATTGAAGTAAACTGTGCAGAGTAAACTGTAGACTTATAAATATGTGGTTAACAAATGTATAAAGAGTATAATGTGCAAACAGGTTTATAACAGGTTGTTACACAGTAACAACGAGAACAGAAAGTGCAGTGCAATGTCAGTGTATCGATGGTCATGTGATGTTAAGTGACTGAGTTCAGGAGTCTGATGGCCTGGGGAAGAAGTTCCTCCTGAGTCTCTCAGTTTTGGCCATCAGGCTTGAGGAAGCTTTACCAGATGGCAGCAGCGTGAAATGAGGGTTTGCAGGGTGATTAGAGTCCTTGATGATTTTAGTAGCTCTGCCTTTGCAGCGCTTTGGTGTAGATGTCCTGCAGAGACGGGAGAGCTGACCCTGAGATACGCCGATAAGCGCACGACTCTTTGCAGGGCTTTGCAATCATGACTGGTGCTGTTCCCATACCACGCTGTGATGCACTGAGTTAAAACACTTTCTATCGCCCCTAAATAGAAAGTTTTCAGGATAGCTGGTGAAACCCTGAATTTCCTCAGCTGGCGCAGGTGGTACAGTCTTTGCCTGGCTTTTTTCACCTGTGTCTGAATGTGAGCAGTCCAGGTCAGGTCCTCGGAGATGTTTACACCCATCGGAGAGGTTTATGAAACTTGATATTTCCACTGTGCAGTAAGCATTTTAACAAAGCAACTTGAGGCGGTGCTATATTGCGAATCCAGTCATACACTATACTCTTTAGATATCACAGTGTAGAATAGACTTTATTGTGCATGGATGCAATTTTGTGATGTTGTTCATCTGTTTTTTTTTTCTGCAGTGATTTCCTGCTGTGCTGGTTACTGCAATGAATGGTAACACTGTCCAGCAAACCACAAGCACTGCACCATCCGTAGCACCTCCTTGTGGATGGAGGGAGTTCTGTGAGTTGCATGCCAGCACCACGGCCCGAGAACTTGCCCAGCACTACCGGCGCTTCATCAAAGAGCGGCCGGTACAGGATGTGGTCCCGCCGGAAAGTTTCTCGAAGCAGTTCAGCGCCCTGTTCCAGCACCACTTCAGCTGTGAGGTGGCTAAAGATGCAGAACCCATCCTGCGGCCACCGCCACCACCACCCTTACTACCCATGACTAGCCGCTTACGCATCACTTCTTTCTCAGGGGTGCTGGATTACCGGGATACCGTGCGGCCGGGAGTGGCTCCGCTAGTTGCCGTGTTTGCACCCAAACCAGATGCCGACAGCATCCCTAGGGAACAGGAGCAGCTGCAGCGCTGCTCTCCTACAGACACTACACGCAGAACGCGGCCACATAGCCAGGAAGATGAACTCCCAGAGCGGAGGACCGTGTCAGAACGATACACGCCCCCTGCGTTTCCCTTCCCTTCCCATAGTGAGGTAACCCACATTTCCGTCAGACGCATTCGAGAAAGCGTATGCCAACTCTTTAAGAAATCTCCGCAACTTGATGAATCTTCAAGTGGTTACCCAAGGGACGATGCATTTCAGGTAGGCGGACCATCTGCGACTGTTGAATGCACCTCTCAAACCCCACCTCAGACTGTGCAGGTAACCGCCCATCGCACCTCAAAGAAGGTGTGGGAACGTTGGAATCCATTGCGAACTGTGAGACGGAGACAAGAGACAGGAAGTGTTTGTAAAGAGGGGCAGCTGCGGTACCTGGAGGTGGATGACACTATCTCAGACACACCCCCACATTGGCTGCGCTGCCGCCTGCAGGTCAGGAGGACCAATGACCACACAGCTAGCGAGAGGTACCAGCTAGAGCTCTATGACCCACCCAAGGTAAGGCGACTGGTCGAAAACCTAATGCATTTTTGTATCTCTTGTAGTTATTGCTGGCCTACTGTAACTTGATATATTGGTCAGATCTTTTAGATTATATCAGTATCAGAAATTAAGGTACATTTCATTTATGTATTTTTATATCATCACCTTTACAGAATGTTACTCTTAACGCATGAGTTTCTTCCATGAAACTGAATGAGTTGTTTAGCAGAATCTCCTTGTATATTTGCATTCATGCATCTGCGAATATGGCACACACGTCTGAATGTTTTGTATGAAGTTTGATGCCAATGACACATCATGCAAGAACCATTTGCAAACGTAATTTAGGAGTGAAATCTGATGTGACTTACCTTGAAACATTATTTTAAATGTATGCATACGTGAATGAGATTTAAGAGTGTGTTTTAGTTAACAAAAATGTAAATTTCATTCACGTATATGAAATTGAAATATATATAAATATGAAATATATAAATCTGGCATATCAAGATGTGTTGCATTACGTTAGATGTCAATGAAAGATCACACAAGAACCAATAGCATTGGTAAATTTGGTTGCAATTGTGAATGAGATTTAAGAGATACGACGTGTTTTAGTAAATAAAAAATGCCAGTTTTATTCACACATATATTTTAAAATGACACATCAAGATGTGTTGCACCAGGTTTTATGTCACTGACACTCGAGAACCAAGTGTCTGTGTTTAAATATTTCAAAATGTGATTGCGATTTAAGAGCTGTTGTGTATGTTTCATTCACCTATATGCAAATATGCTGCTTTAAGATGTGTTGCATTTGATGTCAATGAAATGTGAGAACCAATTGGATTTAGTGTCATGGTGCGAATGATCTTGATGCCTTTAATTGTTATGATCGCGAGTATAAATGAGATTCAAGAGCTATGGGGAATTTTTTTTTTTTGTTCCTTTAAATCAAAACCAATGATCGGCGAGATTCATCTAGTAAAGGATATGTTCATAGTAACACTCATTTAACCAAATTATCCACCCACATGCAAGACAAACAGCCAATTTGAAGCCGGGTATGATTGATACTATCGTATGTAATGAAACTAATGAGAACACAATTACTGTTTTGTCTGTATTTCTCTCCGCCTCGCTCCATTTCTCCTGGTTACACAGCATGATGGCCTAATTGGTAGTTTTGTTAGTTCATTCAGCCAGCAAATGACGTCTGCTCACTTGAGGGGTTACGGCACGGCTATATCAAGACACTGATTGGCTGCTGAGGAATCTTGGCAGAGATGTGAGGACTTGCTCTGAATGTCTATATAAGGGAACGTCAACGTAGACCAAGAAAGTTCAAACACTTAAAGTTTATACACTCCAATAAATGTCAGAAGCATGCACACACATTTTAGCTTCAAATTAGCAACACATTCATTGGTTCTTTTTTTGGACAGTTTATTAGAGTCATAATTTTACACGGAGAGATATTCTTTTTCTGAGCATACATCATACTTTACTTCACAGTATCTTATGTACTGGATGTGTGTGCTTGTGAGCATTGGTGTGTGAGCGTCGAGGCTGCATATAGAACTCATACTAGTCCATGCCTTGATTCTGTAATTGTAATTGTACGGTCTATGTTTGGTGTGTTTGCTACAATAGCAGCAGTGAGGGCAGCTATGCTAAGAGAGGAAGCTGCAGGGTAGCTGATAATTTCTTTGCGTGAGAAACTTTGTTTCAGGGAAGTCCTAACTTTAAAACCAGCCTGTGCACAGCAGATAAATTAGTTTGATTATCTGCTTTCAGATTTCACAGAAGTGTTGTATTATTGTCAAGTCAAAAATGACTAGATAGGCCAGAGACAAAGTGCTAGAATATATGTATAAATATGTTTACTTGTGGATCCAAGGCTCAACATCACACTTTTTCAGGTCTTTTAGAGCAAGCAATTCATCTTAAGTGCATAACCCACTAAAACTGCTAGATAAATCATAATTGCTGTATCTTCATGAAGTCAGTTAATTTTAGCCTAAACGGATTACTAGTTATGCATTTCTAGGTAAAAATCATCTGTCCGTCCGTCTATCCATCTATCCATCCTTTTATCTAATGAACTATGTTTGATTTTTGGGCAATTATAAAATGTGCTGGAGACGTTTGAAATATTCTTTTTACATAGTTCATTACACTTATTTTATGGAAAGTTTATTTTGTGACATAAATTACAAACCCGATTCCAAAAAAGTTGGGACACTGTACAAATTGTGAATAAAAACAGAATGCAATGATGTGGAAGTTTCAAATTTCAATATTTTATTCAGAATACAACATAGATGACATATCAAATGTTTAAACTGAGAAAATGTATCATTTTAAGGGAAAAATAAGTTGATTTTAAATTTCATGGCATCAACACATCTCAAGAAAGTTGGGACAAGGCCATGTTTCCCACTGTGTGGCATCCCCTCTTCTTTTTATAACAGTCTGCAAACGTCTGGGGACTGAGGAGACAAGTTGCTCAAGTTTAGGAATAGGAATGTTGTCCCATTCTTGTCTAATACAGGCTTCTAGTTGCTCAGCTGTCTTAGGTCTTCTTTGTCGTATCTTCCTCTTTATGATGCGCCAAATGTTTTCTATGGATGAAAGATCTGGACTGCAGGCTGACCATTTCAGTCCCCGGATCCTTCTTCTACGCAGCCATGATGTTGTGATTGATGCAGTATGTGGTCTGGCATTGTCATGTTGGAAAATGCAAGGTCTTCCCTGAAAGAGACGACGTCTGGATGGGAGCATATGTTGTTCTAGAACTTGGATATACCTTTCAGCATTGATGGTGCCTTTCCAGATGTGTAAGCTGCCCATGCCACACGCACTCATGAACCCCATCCCATCAGAGATGCAGGCTTCTGAACTGAGCGCTGAGAACAACTTGGGTTGTCCTTGCCCTCTTTAGTCCGGATGACATGGCGTCCCAGTTTTCCAAAACAGAACAGTTTTCCACTTTGCCACAGTCCATTTTAAATGAGCCTTGGACCAGAGAAAACGCCTGCGCTTCTGGATCATGTTTAGATATGGCTTCTTTTTTGACCTATAGAGTTTTAGCCGGCAACGGCGAATGGCACGTGGATTGTGTTCACCGACAATGTTTTCTGGAAGTATTCCTGAGCCCATGTTGTGATTTCCATTACAGTAGCATTCCTGTATGTGATGCAGTGCCGTCTAAGGGCCTGAAGATCACGGGCATCCAGTATGGTTTTCCGGCCTTGACCCTTACGCACAGAGATTGTTCCAGATTCTCTGAATCTTTGGATGATATTATGCACTGTAGATGATGATAACTTCAGACTCTTTGCAGTTTTTTCTCTGAGAAACTCCTTTCTGATATTGCTCCAGTATTTTTGGCCGCAGCATTGGGGGAATTGGTGATCCTCTGCCCATCTTGACTTCTGAGAGACACTGCCACTCTGAGAGGCTCTTTTTATACCCAATCATGTTGCCAATTAACCTGATAAGTTGCAAATTGGTCCTCCAGCTGTTCCTTATGTACATTTAACTTTTCCGGCCTCTTATTGCTTTTTTGTAATCGGGTTTGTACATGTTACTGAGAGACTGACATGTTTGGCTTGTCAAAACGATTGGTTTTGATGCTCAAAGTTGTTTTTATTGTCTCTAACCAAAATCTTTTATTTTTAACCCATGAAAGTGCAGATCCTTTTGCAAGTAATGGTGAAAATTCACTTTTTAACACTGTTGCTCCATTATTACCCCCAGATTTTGACTCGTATATGTGTAGTAAAACTGGACGCTTTCTTGCTTGTTTGTGTGCATGTGATGTTGTGTGGAAGGTTTGAGAAACATCTGTTTTGGGCCTCAAATGATAGTGTTCATTAAACAGGGCTTCTAGGGCTGGCGACCACAGACCTTTAATTGCTGATGTATTCTGAACAAGTTTGGTCAAGTTGTGCTTAGAAACCTTAAATCGGAAAAGACGACGTACACAGACTCTTGTATAGGGACGCCATGCCAGCAGTGTACAATGCATTTGAGCCAATGGAGTATGGATTGGATATGACCTTGTGTTTGTGTATGTTGAAATCTTCTGATGTGGCTTGTTGGTGTGTGAGCATGCGAGAAAGGAGATATGCTATACTAAAGTTAGAGTTCAGATTTTGTAATTATTTGTATGTGTTGGAGGTGTAATCATGTCTTGTTTTTCTAGTATTATTTGCTGTACAGCAATTGCATCCAGTGCTGTGGAAAATATTTCTAATTCTAGAAAACCGCATCCTCCCATCTGGAGTGTGTTAGAGCTTCTCGGTGACCTTATGCACATGCAGATGCTCACACAACTACATCGAGTCGTTTTAACTCTTTAGCAAGCCACTAACAACCGAATCAGATCATCAACACAGTATTCAGTGTAAAAACACTGCAACAGTCTGCACAGATTTGCACAAAACCTAATTACATTCCATAAGATACACCTCTGGAAAAAATTAAGACACCACTTAAACATTGAGAAATCAATGTTATGTGGTCTCTCTTAATTTTTTCCAGAGCTGTATAATAGTTGTTAATGTTTATTATGTTTTATGCTCGCATTTATTGGGGTCTTTGTAAAGTGAAATCATGATGGGCAATATTTTCAGCGGCCTCGGTTCTGGAAGTATTTTCCTCCTTTTATTTTCTCCATTGGGATTTCAGAAAAATAAATTCAGATAAATGAAGCAAACCAACCAGTTTTGAGATGAATCACAACATTTGCAAACTTTTATTTGAAGCAAAACCGTTGAAGCAAAAAAGTAACATACGGTGAACTGTTGGGCTCTATTCACGTGCTCTCGTTTGTTTTTCATTTGCTTTTTAAAGAAACGGTCTGAAACTTGACTGAAACCCAGTCTGACTCAACGTTTAGTTTCTTAACGTGATCAAGCAGCTCTGACCCGGGTTTATCAATATGAGAATCTGCACATTGATAAGTAGGCCACAGTCATCAGTCATAACGAAATCAGACATTTCCCTGTTTCTCCGAAAGCATAACACTTGAAAATTTAAAACCAAGAATTATATCACACATAGAGATGCACACAGCAGAAATACACACTGATGCATTTTCAAAGATGTACACACACAGTTGCAGACCGTGCACTGGTTCACATGATGACAACAGCATTTTTGATTTTCAAAGTGTAAGTCATCATTTTCTATTTGTCAATTTTCTTATAATTGGCATCACTATTTTAATTCGAGATTTATTGAATGCATTGTTTTAAAATGCTCATTTGTCATTTGCAAATGCATTATTTGAAATTGTAGTTTCATGTCACACATGTTCTATTTCAGTTTCAGCGTTTCTCAACTGGTATTGGTAATCATTTTACATATGTTTGGGCCTGCATGTCTCATGGCAATGAGTTTCATGCCTGGCTTATTTGTTATTTACATGAATAAAACTCTCAGTCCTAATTCAATACCAGCTGAGAACCACTGCTCAATACAGTTATGAAAAAATAAATGATTACTAATAAAATTATTAGTAGTAGATTTAATGAAAACAAGTTCCAAAAGTTTTAATTTTGAGAACATTATTATAATAATAATAATAATAATAATGTTAACATTTGAAATGACATTTGATTTGTTTTAAGGACAGACATTGTGTTTTTAATTCATTTATTATTTAATTTAATTAATTAGTTTTTTCTTTTATAACATTTAATTTTTTTCTTTTAGGTTTATGTTTTATTTATTTATTTTTGGATATCTGAGCACATTGTTTGGCCTATTTAATAATTCAGAGTTTTTATACCTCGTGGTTTCCGTTAACTGACTAGTTTGTTTTGATAGGTTTGCGCTCTCTGTTAGCTTCTGCTTTATTTATTTACTGATGTAGTTCAATCATTAGTAGCAAATCTGTCAACATGACTGATTCACACAGGTACAGACTTTCCAAAGCCTCCACGTCTGCAGCATCAGGACTGATACGAGATCCATTGTGTGCTTTGCATATGACAGTTCCTCATCTTTGGGTGGTTGTGTATTTTTGTGTAAAACACATTCACCCAATACCTCTGAGAGCTGTGTGCTCTGAGGACAAAGACGGCCATGTAGGTGGTGGGTGTGAAACAGCCCCTGCTCAAAATATTGACAGTGTAACTAACGTTGCAGTGTCGCCTGTAATTCAACAGTACGCCTGTGTTATGCATCATTGAATGCTTATTTTTTTGGACCCAACCACTGCTGAAGGCCCCCAGTGTGAATATTCACAACAGCTGTGCAGTGTGAGAAATATACAATGAGTTTTGGGGGAATTTCTTTAGGTCTTTTCACTAAAATTGGTCGTAACTACATATTAAAACTAGTACTGTCAAATCGATTAAGTGTGTGCGTGTGCGCGCGTGTGTGTATAAGTGATGGGGAAAAATGTATTGCGATTAATCGCATCCAAAGTAAACGTTTTAATATATATGTGTGTATACTGTAGAATTAGTGTGTATATATATAAATACGCACACATGCATGTATATATTTAAGAAATATTATATATGTATATATATATATATATATATATATATATATATATATATATATATATATATATATATATATATATATATATACACTATATAAATGTGTGTGTGTGTATACATATATCTATACATACATACATACATATATATATATATATATATATATATATATATATATATATATATATATATAATTATCTATTAATAATAGACATTCAACATTACAGTACCATTGAACGCTATCTATTTCAACATTTATTAGGCTTCAAAACATAGCAACTTTTAATTCAAGTGAACTTAAAACAATCTTCACATAAACCCATAATAATAAATGCCTTCCTGTCTAAAAGATAGGAAATATACAGAAATGTAATAAAGTTTAATAAACAGCCTGCACTGCATAAATAATAAATATAGATGAATCCTTATTAAAGCTACAGTTTTCTCTGTTACCTTTGTTTTTGATTTAACATTAATGACAGAATCACAGCAACTGGTTTATTAGGCATCTGTCACTGCCGAACGTGACGCGGATCTGACGTTAGTTAGCTAATTTAAAACTGCTCTCGTGAGAATATTGTACATTTTGGCATAATGTGTGTGTTAAACAAAAACAAATAAACAGCTTTTATGTTAGATGCGATTAATCGCGATTAATTGATTTGACAGCACTAATTAAAACAAAGAAAAGGATTTTTGTGACACGTTTTAAATTAAATTCATGTGTATCTTTTAACTTCAAATTGTCAGTGGCTTTGTTCAAAATTGTCCCCTATACCCTCATTCACTATTCCCTACATTACTGTGAATGAAAACGAGCAGGTAAATTTGGACACTTGAGTGCTTGCTGTTTGATAATCATTTGAAACGTAGCAAACTGGGAGCTCCAGTAGTAATGAAAATATTTTTCTCGAACTCGGTCATGGAAACTAGCATGTATAAACCTAAATTAAACAATTTAATAATCGATTAAAAATGAATTTATAGCTGTATGATATTACATTAGCCACATTGGACCAGCGGTTTGGAAAATGGATGGATGATTCAGCTGCGGGTGCCATCTTCTGGTCTGATGTGGGAATTCATTCGGCAAGACCCTCACGGTGCATTATGGGTATTCTCTAGCCATTAAGCATACATTGGTTGTACACTCGTTATTGCAGTGCATTGTGGGATTGAATGAATGCACTTGATAACGTCCACCATGGTTTTGGACACCACTACAAATGGCTTTTCTCTTCAAATAGTGCCCTATTTAAGGGTATAGAGCAGTGGTGGCAAACTCCGGTCCTGGGGAGCCTCAGTCCTGCAGCGTTCAGCTCCAACACTGATAAAACTCACCTGCCTGTAGCTTCCTAGTAACTCTTCAGACCTTGATTAACTTGTTCAGGTGTGTTTGATTAGGGTTGAAGCAAAAATCTGCAGGTCTGTGGCTTTCCAGGACCGGAGTTCGCCACCCCTGGTATAGAGGGTGATTTCGGACACAGCCAGTGAGGCTGCCCTTCATCTGCATGCCATGCAGGCTAGAATTGCGAAACATTATTGGATAATTCTTATAATTGACATTTCTCTGGGCCAATCGGAATCTTAGCACTTTTTCTCTGGGCCAATCGGAATCTTTGCACTTGCGTCAGAATCTTGAAGCACACAGCGTCGACTGAGCTCGCCATTGAATGAGACGCCTGGCTACCACACGAGTCTGATGGAAGGAAGCTCATTGTTAAATTCAAGCTTCAAATTCAAGGTCCGCATCCGATAATGCTCGACTTTGAGCCAAATCTGCCCGAGCAGACGGATATTAGTACATCTCATCACACAGGCAACCAGTTTGTGCGTCTAAATCAGTGGTATGATCTGGTTTTCAGTCTAAAACAGTAGCGTCAAGTAAATGCCTCGTCCGTATGGGGAGATGCGCGCGCAGTCAGCGGAGGCTCGCACTGCGGTGCCAGGCGAAAGTATAAACAAGGCTTTAGGTAAGAAGTTGTGGGTAAGAAGTTAAATGTGACTGTTCACACAATAGCTGATGCCAGAGTAAGTGTAACATGAAGCAATTTGGCTACCGTGTTAATCTCTTGTTGCATGGGATGCATTTCTAACAACATAGGGCTAGTTAGATAAACAATCTGGCGAGCGTGTTGTTTTAGGCTAATACACCAACAGCAAATTTTGCATCCAAGTCTATCATTTGAAATCTTTACATTGTATTGTAGCTCAGAATTCTAGCTTTCCTGTAGCTCAAACAATAAGAGCATGGCGCTAGCAACGCCAAGGTCATGGGTTCGATTCCCAGGGAAAGCAAGAACTGACAAAAATGTAAAAATGTGTACCTTCAATGCAATGTAAGTCGCTTTGGATAAAAGCGTCTGCCAAAGGCATAAATGTAAATGTAAAAACAACCTAAGTTGGGTTGAAAATTGACTAACCCAGCAATTGGGTTGTTAAAAAGTGGGAGACCAGGTTGTGACATGATCTGGCTGTCTAGTTGATTGTCCCCTACTACCTCACCGTTTTTTTAACTGAATTTGCACTGTCCATGGAGCGGACCTGTTTACATTTCACTGCCCGTTGTATATTCTGTATATAACTGTGTATGTGACAAATAAAACTCTTGAATCTTGAATCTTGAGTAGCCGTGTATCTCGAAACACCGATCAGTCCGATGAGATTGGCTAACTTATCGTGATTTTTCATTTCAGAATGAGGGAGCTTAATGAGGAGGACTCATTATATATAGCACAGCTAGACTCAGCAGGGAGGTGCAAGTGGAGCTGGGCATGGCTCAAGGTGGAAGTGAAGCAGGAAGTGAAGGGAGCGCATACACTACCACTTTCATTGTGTTTTAAAAAAAGTAGTTAAGGCAGGACATGCCAAATGTACCTTATGACAAATGTGTAATTTGCATATTAAAATCACAAAAAAATTGAGCCAGGGGCACGTCCCCCAGCCTCCGCGACACTATCACCTTTTTTATTCTGAGGAGTTTGCAGGTCTGCTTGTAAATTTGAGAGATTATTGTTATCTGTATTATCTTAATCTTTGATATACAAAAAACAATAAATTATGACTGTACTTTGTTTCGGTATGTCAGTGTGCCATCCAATATCAGAAATCAAGTCTAACTACCCAACGTAGTTTCGAAAACACTTTTGAACCAATTTATGAAATAAGTCAAATAAAAACTTTGTGTAGTAGACATAATTTTTAGTGGCATCAGACTCGTCCAGACGCTGTAATTTGCATCCTGCGGGTTTGAATTTCAGTAACATTTTTTCATACACTAGTGTGTAATGTTTCTCAGATTTCACCAGTAACTTCACATGGCCCCCTTTACACCTGGCATTTTTAATCTGACCGTATGCATCGGAATGAAGGTGTAGAGGCAATCTGACTAAAAAAGTTATCCAGATACTATCCAAATACAGAATGCATGATAATGCCAGGTGTAAAGGGCCTCATCCGTCATCTCTGCATTACATGCATCCGTTAGGATGAGCATATCCATATCCGATGCAGAGACATGCTTTTGTTTTCAGTTTTGGTCCCCTGACATGAGCAAATGGTGTTTAGGTTTCGGAGCGTGGTTTCTCAGTGTGTGTTCATGTGGAAAGCATGCCACAGCTCTTTAATTTGTATATCAAAGGTGTTTGCTAGCAGCGTGTTTGTGTGAATCCAGTGAAGTATTGTGCAGTGTGTTTTTCTCTTAGCTAACAGCTGTTTCAAGCTGTGTCTACACTGCAGGTGGCCACGTGACACTCCAGTTTTGTCGCATCATATCAGTGTAGACTGCTTCTGTGCATTATATATAGTTAGTCAGTTATTGCAATAAGTTCAAGTCATTTTCACAGTATATGCTGCAACATAATTTGAATATACAGTATACTGCAGTTGGAGTATAGACAGCTTTGTTGATTCTGATGGGAGCATTTTCATTTGTCGTGTCAGGTTTGTAGTGCAGTGATCTCCATTGATGGTAACATTCTAGTCATCATGTTAACAGTCTAGACCAGGGGTTTTTAAAGTGGTGTCCGACTGTCCGTGACCCATTGCCAGGGGATCTGTGAAGTAATTTGCAAAATGAATAAACAATGCAAAGCGTACAATGCAGTGGTGTAAAGCACGGTAGAGCAGTGGAGGCATGTTCTCTGGAGTAACCAATCACGCTTCTCTGTCTGACAATCCGATGACGAGTCTGGGTTTGTCGGTTGCCAGGAGAACGGTACTTGCCTGACTGCATTGTGCCAAGTGTAAAGTTTGGTGGAGGGGGGATTATGGCGTGGGGTTGTTTTTCAGGGGTTGGGCTTGGACCCTTAGTTCCAGTGAAAGGAACTCTTAATGCTTCAGCATACCAAGACATTTTGGACAATTTCATGCTCCCAACTTTGTGGGAAAAGTTTGGGGATGGACCCTTCCTGTTCCAACATGACTGCGCACCAGTGCACAAAGCAAGGTCCAAAAAGACATGGATGAGAGAGTTTGGAGTGGAGGAACTTGACTGTCCTGCACAGAGTCCTGACCTCAACCCGATCTCTAGCAGTGCAGACTGGGTGTGAGTGGATTAGAAAGATTCTATATTGCGAGTGTGTGTGGGCATTGTTGCAGCTCTTTATGTTAAAACCTGCTACCGCTGAGCTGGTATACCTGACCTTACAAAGCTACCCATGGAAAGCACCGCTCGCTCCCCCTCAATATCTCTCTCTCTCTCTCTCTCTCTCTCTCTCTCTCTCTCTCTCTCTCTCTCTCTCTCTCTCTCTCTCTCTCTCTCTCTCTCTCTCTCTCTCTCTCTCTCTCTCTCTCTCTCTCTCTCTCTCTCTCTCTCTCTCTCTCTCTCTCTCTCTCTCGTTGTGTGTGTGTAGGTGCTGTGGTTCACCTTCTCTAGTCCGTAAACAGGATGCTCGACCTGTGTGAATATGAAGTTGAATATGAGTAGCTGTGTGTGTGTTTTATCACTAGTGTATGAGTATTGTACTGTGTTGTGTCATTGTACTCACACTTTCCAGCAAGCCAGATTGCATGTGTTTATGGTGATTAAGCCCATAAATGTCTTTCTGTAATTCAAGGGCTGGTGCAGTTTCTCAACATTATTGCCGGCGGGCGGGTGTTTTTGAATATATAGCTGCAGATATACTGCTGAAGCTGTAATAAAGATTGAACTAAAAGGAGAGAAAAAAATGACCTCTTTTGCTTGATGTATTAATGTACTCCCTGCCCCTGCAGTGCATTAAATGCAACAAGCACATGTAACGTCTTAACACAGCTAGCGTTGGATGACAAGTGGTTTTCTAGCTTTTTCAGATTACAGAAAACATCCCTTTTTACAGAAAAGTAAGATATTTGTCCATCATCAGGAGGTTTTGACTGACACAGGAAACTTGCTCTCTCTTTTTTTTTTTCATTTGCGCTTCTCCTTCTCCCTCTCTCTATCTCTGTGTCTTTCTTTCATGTGTATTTTCTCAGTACTGCTGTGGTGGGGCTTTCGAGAGCAGCAGTAAAGGTCAGAGTGATTGACACTCTATTTTAGCAGTGTGCAGGGAGGGAGAGGGAGGTAAATAAATGAAAGGAATGTAAAAAAAAAAATAAAGCCAGTGAAAACCATGAGCAAACCATTCTGACTTAGGAATGGATCCATCTTTAACACAGCAGCCTGCACGTGTGTACAAATGTGTGTGTGTGTGTGTTGTAAAAGGGGTGAAACTTAGTTGTAAAAGAAAATTTAACATGCTGAAAAACTGCAAAATCTGTAACCACAGCTAAAGAGCATTGATATAATTGTTATATATTCATCATGTATATTTATATATACAATGAGAATCAATATGCTTTAGTTCAGAAAAAAATATATATATATTGGATGTATGTATGGATGTATGGATGTATGGCTGTATGTATGTATGTATAGATGTATAGATATATGTATACACACACACACACACACACACACACACACTTAAAGGTGCGGTATGTTGGTATGTAAACTGATATTTCCTACTGACACACTACAGCAAAAGATATAAATAACTGGCTTAAAACCATTTTTTCCTGGTAAAAATACTAATGTGCCTACTAAGATGTTTGTGTGTGTATAGATAGACAAATACATGTTAATACACGTTAGTTTAGAAATAAAGAAAATTACTTTTTTTTTCTATTTATTGTGTGATGCTATGTAATATAATTATTGCTAATTTCATTATATGACTCATTTTGAAAGGTTGTTCTGAGAATGTGACTAAAAGCAAAAGTAACAATTAGGAAGTGGAGTTATTCAGATGAATAGCATGGCTGTTTGTTGTGGCATTTTAAACTGCACTCTTGCACAATTAAACAGTGTTTAATGCGGTGACACCAGTGAACATATGTGACTTGAAATTAAACTTTTTAATGTGAGTACACAATGTACAAAAACAGGATCAAGTGAATGATAAATAGGCCCACAGCCTTACAGGACTCCAGTGCATCTCATGCGTCTCCACATGGACTGCCTTCATTGAAACTCAAGTTGGCTGGACTCAGAGTCGCAGGAATATGCACTACAGAGTTGTGTCAGAAAACAGATAAACGGCATTCTACACAGCCTAGCAAAATGTTTGTATTGTGTAGAGCGAGGATGAGTATTCAAGCCTCTGACAAACAGAAACGGGGCCCAAATATGGTCATAGAAATCGAGCCAATATGGATTTCTTCGTTTTTCACTCTTTGGTTTAAGAGCCATCATGATTTGTCACATTTGGCAGTATTTAGTTTACAGAGTGCAGTCATTTCACAACATGATTGGCTAGTTTGAAAGTGTAGCTTGCTTGCGTTACTCATCGCTTAAAGTAGCCAAGCTGTAAAAAATAAATAAAAGGAGTTATATACACTACAAGCTACTAACAAACAGTGTCTAACCACCCTGAAGCTGCTAGACAGTATCTTTTTAAATGTATGATTGCATTGATAGCTATGCATATTTTTCTTGAAGGTGTTTGAATGGATGGAGTTACACAAGATAAAAACCTTCATTTGACCATTTCGTTTTTATTTTTGATGCCATCGCAGCTGCTCCAGCCACTATATTTCCCATGTATGTGTGAAATAAAATATTTTTTCTCTATAAATATCATGAATTGATTATATTTAAGTAATTTTTGAACTTGTGATGCTTCTGGTTTATTACTTACTGCATCTTCATCTCTCGTGTAGTATGTATACTAGTGTACGTAGTGTCTAGTGTAAATAATTTTTATTCATAAAAGTATGTGTACTAGTTTTAATCATTTTGTTCATAACAGCATGGTTACTAATTCAAAACATCTTTTGTTTGTAAACATATATATACTATTTAAATAATCTTTTTGTAAACATCTACTAGTAGCCTAAACTTAAACTAGTTTTGCTCCTCTTTTATTTACTCCTCATGCGTATACTAGTTTAAACGACCTTCAATCATCTTTTATTTGCAATCATATACTAGTATTTATCATCTTCTGTACGTAGCAGTATACATACTAGTTTAAATGCTCTTTTGTTCACTTCATAAACATATGCACTCAAAAAAAAAAAAAAAAAAAAATAACGCAACAGTTTGCATACATTTGAGTTATGACAACTTTGATTGAATTTACAACCAACAAGCTACATTGAGTTAGAGGAACTTAATAATTTGTAGTTTTGTAAGTTGATTACTCTGAAAATGAAGCCGCTCCAGCTACCAGAGTTGTAGCCCTGGAACCAATGAATCTTATCTATTTCAGTTTAAATCAACAGCTATCATAGCACATGCTAACATAATATACATTTAATGAACAGTAAGATATTACTTGTCACTGGCATTAGTGCAGTCATTGCTTATAGAGTCAATGTAGTGTTTACCTTCATGTGTCTACTCTTCAGCACAATAGTAACCACCAAAACTTGTCAAACATAACCGCATTAAACACTAACAGGTCTTTCCTTCACTAAAAACAAATACATTAACACTTAATTTCAACATTTATTCTCCTTATCCAGCAAAGCATGCTGGGAACTAGAAATCCACTGCCTAATTTCTGAAGTTATCAAGACAATTTCATTGTTACTACAACCTAATAAAAGAAAAAAGGAAAAAAAGCCAATTAACACAAATTTTTTTATTTAAATTATAGATTATATTAAAATTATTCTACAATTATTATGTACAATTCTACAAAATAATGTTTGGTACTTAAAAGGTTTAATCAAAACAATAAATTAGAATTTTTAACTTGCAACCATGCATTTACAAACCCGATTCCAAAAAAGTTGGTACAAATTGTGAATAAAAACAGAATGCAATGATGTGGAAGTTTCAAATTTCAATATTTTATTCAGAACACAACACAGATGACATATCAAATGTTTAAACTGAGAAAATGTATAATTTTAAGGGAAAAATAAGTTGATTTTAAATTTCATGGCATCAACACATCTCAAGAAAGTTGGGACAAGGCCATGTTTCCCACTGTGTGGCATCCCCTCTTCTTTTTCTAACAGTCTGCAAACGTCTGGGGACTGAGGAGACAAGTTGCTCAAGTTTAGGAATAGGAATGTTGTCCCATTCTTGTCTAATACAGGCTTCTAGTTGCTCAACTGTCTTAGGTCTTCTTTGTCGCATCTTCCTCTTTATGATGCGCCAAATGTTTTCTATGGGTGTCAGATCTGGACTGCAGGCTGGCCATTTCAGTACCCGGATCCTTCTTCTACGCAGCCATGATGTTGTAATTGATGCAGTATGTGGTCTGGCATTGTCATGTTGGAAAATGCAATGTCTTCCCTGAAAGAGACGACGTCTGGATGGGAGCATATGTTGTTCTAGAACTTGGATATACCTTTCAGCATTGATGGTGCCTTTCCAGATGTGTAAGCTGCCCATGCCACACGCACTCATGCAACCCCATCCCATCAGAGATGCAGGCTTCTGAACTGAGCGCTGAGAGCAACTTGGGTTGTCCTTGTCCTCTTTAGTCCGGATGACATGACGTCCCAGTTTTCCAAAAAGAACTTCAAATTTTGATTGGTCTGACCACAGAACAGTTTTCCACTTTGCCACAGTCCATTTTAAATGAGCCTTGGCCCAGAGAAAACGCCTGCGCTTCTGGATCATGTTTAGCTATGGCTTCTTTTTTGACCTATAGAGTTTTAGCCGGCAACGGCGAATGGCACGGTGGATTGTGTTCACCGACAATGTTTTCTGGAAGTATTCCTGAGCCCATGTTGTGATTTCCATTACAGTAGCATTCCTGTATGTGATGCAGTGCCATCTAAGGGCCCGAAGATCACGGGCATCCAGTATGATTTTCCGGCCTTGACCCTTACGCTGGGAGATTGTTCCAGATTCTCTGAATCTTTGGATGATATTATGCACTGTAGATGATGATAACTTCAAACTCTTTGCAGTTTTTCTCTGAGAAACTCCTTTCTGATATTGCTCCACTGTTTTACGCCGCAGCATTGGGGGAATTGGTGATCCTCTGCCCATCTTGACTTCTGAGAGACACTGCCACTCTGAGAGGCTCTTTTATACCCAATCATGTTGCCAATTGACCTAATAAGATGCAAATTGGTCCTCCAGCTGTTCCTTATATGTACATTTAACTTTTCCGGCCTCTTATTGCTACCTGTCCCAACTTTTTTGGAATGTGTAGCTCTCATGAAATCCAAAATGAGCCAATATTTGGCATGACATTTCAAAATGTCTCGCTTTCAACATTTGATATGTTATCTATATTCTATTGTGAATAAAATATAAGTTTATGAGATTAGTAAATTATTGCATTCTGTTTTTATTCACAATTTGTACAGTATCCCAACTTTTTTGGAATCGGGTTTGTATTTAAGTTGTGGTAACAGGTTATTGTACAATAATGTTATTGTTGATGTTCAGTGATGTCGCTCCTGAAATTGACAACAGTTTAAAACATATTAACATCCAGCAATTTATACATCTTAGTTGACTGAGACGCTTCAAGCTGATTGGTCTGTGGTTGGTGAACTTGCATACCCTCAACACTGGTTCCCGGACACAGTCTTTGTGAAAATCTGCTCTGTAAGTTTAAAAGCAGCTTTCATGCATCCGCCTTGGCGAAGACTAGAGAAGAGAAGAGAAACAAATTAGAGAAGAGAAACAAGTCATCTGCTTTACTGATTGTGTGTGTGGTGTTTAATACTTCAATCAGTTCTTGTTCTCTTGGAATTAGAGCAGAAGTGTGCAAATGTGCATGCATATGCATGTGGATGTGAATGAGTCAGTGGTGTTTTCTCCGCTGTCTGTGTGAGGGTTGACTGAAATGCAAAGAGGAAGGATTGTAGTATTACGGCACCGTTACTTTGGCACTAGCAGTGCGTGTGAAGCTATTTTAAGCCATGATTTAGCCTGACTCACTCAATGACAGATTTTGTTTGAGAAAGAGCTTCTTGATTTCTAAATCTTTGATGTGTCAGAACTGACGGGATACACACTGGAAATTCCTGCAGCTCAGAGCGTCCGGATTCATTTACAGCTCTCAGCTTCCCAGAATCCACTCTCATTTTTGTCCCAAGGTGCGTGTGTGTGTGTGTGGTTTCAGATCACGGGTCGTAGCTCTATTCTCTCTTAATTTCCAGATGAACATTCTTAGCTAATCCCAGTAGAACAAGAGAATCATCCCCCTCTCGTTTCCCTCTCTCTGGACGACATTCATGGAGCGTGTCATGCACTAGAAATGTATGTTTTATCATCAAAGACAGAGTTGTTTTTTGTTTTATTGACCTGTAAAGAAACTTGTTGGGTTTTGAGAGTCCAAATCGCAGTGTAAAATTTTGCATTTATTTATTTAGCAGACACTTTTATCCAGAGCAACTCACAAATGAGAATAATACAAGCAGAAGTGATCAATACAAGGAGAAAACATTGCAAGAAAAGCTACTGTACAAAGTTGAATGCATTTAAAGTATAAAGATGAGGAGGAGATTTTTAACTTGTAAATGTGTCTAAAGTCATTATGTATTTGTTATATGATTATATAAAGAAGTTGTGTTGCTTTTTTGTGTTTTAGGACTACAAAACGCCAAAGCTTACCGTACACTGTTCGGACATCAAAGAGATTCGACGCTGTAATCGGCTAGAGATGCCAGACAACATGAACACATTTGTCTTAAAGGTGAACAAAGACACACACTTTATTTCATTGAAAAAACTGATATATTGATGGCCGATTAATTTGGTTGGTTTTAGGCCATTTTAAGATGATCTGCTTTGCCCTGATCTTCATAGTGCATTTTCAAAATGTTTTTAGTGCAAGGTTTAGTAAAAATTGCATGCAATAAATTCAATTTATTTATTTATATATATATATATATATATATATATATATATATATATATATATATATATATATATATATATATATATATATATATATATATATATATATATATATATATATATATATAATATATAACTACACTCACCTAAAGGATTATTAGGAACACCTGTTCAATTTCTCATTAATGCAATTATCTACTCAACCAATCACATGGCAGTTGCTTCAATGCATTTAGGGGTGTGGTCCTGGTCAAGACAATCTCCTGAACTCCAAACTGAATGTCTGAATGGGAAAGAAAGGTGAATTAAGCAATTTTGAGCGTGGCATGGTTGCTGGTGCCAGACGGGCCGGTCTGAGTATTTCACAATCTGCTCAGTTACTGGGATTTTCACGCACAACCATTTCTAGGGTTTACAAAGAATGGTGTGAAAAGGGAAAAACATCCAGTATGCGGCAGTCCTGTGGGCGAAAAATGCCTTGTTGATGCTAGAGGTCAGAGGAGAATGGGCCGACTGATTCAAGCTGATAGAAGAGCAACTTTGACTGAAATAACCACTCATTACAACCGAGGTATCCAGCAAAGCATTTGTGAAGCCACAACACACACAACCTTGAGGCGGATGGGCTACAACAGCAGAAGACCTCACCGGGTACCACTCATCTCCACTACAAATAGGAAAAAGAGGCTACAATTTGCACAAGCTCACCAAAATTGGACAGTTGAAGACTGGAAAAATGTTGCCTGGTCTGATGAGTCTCGATTTCTGTTGAGACATTCAGATGGTAGAGTCAGAATTTGGCATAAACAGAATGAGAACATGGATCCATCATGCCTTGTTACCACTGTGCAGGCTGGTGGTGGTGGTGTAATGGTGTGGGGATGTTTTCTTGGCACACTTTAGGCCCCTTAGTGCCAATTGGGCATCGTTTAAATGCCACGGCCTACCTGAGCATTGTTTCTGACCATGTCCATCCCTTTATGACCACCATGTACCCATTCTCTGATGGCTACTTCCAGCAGGATAATGCACCATGTCACAAAGCTCGAATCATTTCAAATTGGTTTCTTGAACATGACAATGAGTTCACTGTACTAAAATGGCCCCCACAGTCACCAGATCTCAACCCAATAGATCATCTTTGGGATGTGGTGGAACGGGAGCTTCATGCCCTGGATGTGCATCCCACAAATCTCCATCAACTGCAAGATGCTATCCTATCAATATGGGCCAACATTTCTAAAGAATGCTTTCAGCACCTTGTTGAATCAATGCCACGTAGAATTAAGGCAGTTCTGAAGGCGAAAGGGGGTCAAACACAGTATTAGTATGGTGTTCATAATAATCCTTTAGGTGAGTGTATGTAATATATACAGTGGGATCCAAATGTTTTTTGTTTTTTTGAACCTGGAAATCCACACGTTTATATGACTTTCATGTTTTAAAAAAAATACTAAAACCTTATTAAAATGAATATGAAATATTTCAGATTATGCACTGTTTCTAGGTGACTAGTCAAATGTAAGTGAATGAGTCATTGATCATGTGACCTTTTGTACAGACAGATTTTCTTTCTTTGAAGCTCAAGGTGCTCCTTTCAACAACTCAAATCATGCTGGAGAACACAGTCATCATGTTTTACAATAAAACAAATACATTTGAAAATTGCAAAATAGAACCATTTTCTCTACTGTTCTCAGATTTTTTTTAACCCCACTATATTTGATTATTTGAAAATGTGTGGTGATGAGTTTTTTTGAGATACTTGTTTTATAAGCATGCATGCACACAGTATTTTCACAGTGTTATACTGTTACAGTATTTTCACAAACCCAAGTTCTATTTGTACATCTAGCGCACATAAAAGTTTTTACCGGTCGTTTATACTGGCAGGATAATGCCACTTCTTTGGCGTCTCATTGATTCAAAGCTAGAAAGAAGAGCTCAGTCTTTGGTTTAAATGTTTTGTTTTTTGCTGAAGTCGTCTTGATTAGTGACTGACCAAAATGGGTTTTCCTTTGGTCTATGCTGATATCTAGAGAGCAAGGTGGCTGACAGCCGATATAAAGCAGATGAGTAGTTGACGGCATCGCTCTGTGGTGTGACATGCTATTATCTATCTATAAAACTATTAAAACAATCTTTATAATTACTATGCATGCAGTTTTTATGGCCTCCTTAATTGAGAGACTACATGGAATAGTAGTTGTTATATATTTAAGTAAAAAGTAATTAAAATGGTGAAAAACAAGGTGAAAATTGTGAAATGTATATATATTTATATATGTGACTAGCTTGTCACCATTTTCTACCAGTTTTTAAATTGCCATTTATTTATTTGTTTATTTTCTTTAATTAATTATATATATATATATATATATATATATATATATATATATATATATATATATATATATATATATATATATATATATATATATATATATATATATATATATATATAAAAATATATACTTACACTGCCAAGTACAATACAAGTTTTCAAAAGAACAGCATTTATTTTAAATAGAACCTTTTGTATACATGTCTTTACTGTCTTTACTTTACTTTAATCCTTGCTCAATAAAAAAGTTTTTTCCCCCCAAAAAAAAAAATGCTTACTGACCCAAAACTTTTGAACTGTTGTACAGTGTTGCAAAAGCTTTCTATTTCATATAAATGCCGTTCTTTTGAACTTTATATTCATCAAAGAATCCTGAAAAAACATTGTACACAACTGTTTTCAACATTGATAATAATCATAAATGTTTCTTGAGCAGTAAATCCTCATATCAGAATGATTTCTGAAGGATCATGTGACACTGAACACTGTGTAATGATGCTGAAAATACAGCTTTGATCACAGGAATAAATTACATTTTAACATAGTCAAATAGAAAACAGTTATTTTACATTTGAATGATGATATTTCACAAATAAATGCAGCCTTAGTGAGCAGAAGAGACTTTTCTTAAAAACATTAATAAAAAAAAAAAAAAAAAAAAAAAAAAAATATATATATATATATATATATATATATATATATATATATATATATATATATATATATATATATATATATATATATATATATATATATATATATATATATATATATATATATATATAATTTAAAAATCTCACTTCATAATCAAGTTAAAAATAACATAAAACAGGACATGCCATTTATTCATCTATAACTGACACAACTCTACAGTTCATTAACTGATGCTGACGATCACAAAATAATGAGCCAAGTTCATATCTAAATCTTTTATTTTCTTGTGTTCTCTCCACTACTACTCATCCTCACTCACTCTCTCTCTCTCTCTCTCTCTCTCTCTCTCTCTCTCTCTCTCTCTCTCTCTCTCTCTCTCTCTCTCCTCTCTCTCTCTCTCTCTCTCTCTCTCTCTCTCTCTCTCTCTCTCTCTCTCTCTCTCTCTCTCTCTCTCTCTCTCTCTCTCTCTGCTCAGGTTACTGGTTATCCACGTATATTTGAGGCCGATAATGAGCAGCAGGTGAGCTCTTGGACCACAGAGCTCAGAGAATGTATCACCATCAGGTGAGAGCAGTGCTTTCTGCATTTGAACTAAATTTACTTCTGAAGATTCCAGACATCTGCAAAGGTTCCTGACATTCCCCTACTGAGAACCCACTCACTTCCTCTTTTACACACACATGCACACACACACACGCACATGTTGTGTTTTCATGTTTTATGGAGACATTCCATAGGCGTAATAGTTTTTATACTGTACAAACTTTATATTCTATCCCCCTAAACCTACCCATCACAGAAAACCTTCTGCATTTTTACCTTTTTAAAAAAACACCACTTAGTGTTATTTATAATCTGTTGTTCTCATAGGGACCAAAAAAATGTCTCCACAAGGTCAAGGATTTTAGATATCTTTGTTGTCCCCATAACGTAGGGTTTACCAGGACCCCCATAGCGCGCACACACACACACACACACACACACACACACACACACACACACACACACACACACACACACACACACACACACACACACAATAACACAACTGCTCCATTTTAACAAGGCTCAACTTAGTACTAAAGAAAGCCACAGTGTTTGGTTTCTCATGCATTATAGTAGTTTTTTGGGGGTTTTTTTTTTTCTTAATTTAGATGTTTACTTGCAGACATGTCCATACATACCATGTGTGTGTTCTGCACATGCTATGTCTGTCATAAAAGGTGTGTTTGTGTGTGTGCACACAAATGTGTTTCATTTCCTTTTATTGGTGTGAGGGTACTAAGAACTCAAGCTTGTGTGAATATATCAATGTGAGTTTTAGGAAGAGAGAGAGAGTGAGGTCTTCCTGTTATTCTGATTACTAAGAATCTCAAGAACTCGACTCAGCACATCTCATGGCCTCCTTTCTCTCCATGCCCCCTTGTCTCTTGGTTTCTTTGTCTTGTTTCTTTTTTTTTTTTGGTCCACCCTGCGTGTATACGTTCGTCTTGACATAAGAGCATCATATGCCATTTTTTCTTGTCTAAGAATTACAAGACACATTTCCTGACTCGAACCAAAAGCTTTTGTGCTGCTCTCTCCTGCAACTTCCCCAAATGCCCCTCCCTGATATTTGTTTCTGCTCTCTTCCTCGGTTCTTTCCTTCATTTCGTCCCTGTAGGTTTCAAAGCGACGTCTGTTTTTCGGTCTAATTCTCATCCTATAGCATCTGCCTTCTTCTCGACCCAGTTTATCTCTGTATTCATTGCATTCATATTTGATTCTTTTATGGATTTATTTTCAATTAGTCCCAAATTTCTCAGTTTTTCATGAGAAAAATCTGAGATATATTTCATGAGATATATATTTGGTCAATGACACTGAAACACTGGCCAGTGTAGTGTTGGAGGTTTCACGCCTATATGCACGGCCTAGTGGCCAATCTTTATTTATTTTACATTCCATCAGTAAGAGTGTGAAGGCTGAATTTGCAGAGCAAATTGCAATATTGTACATAAAATATTGCAATCCACACAACATAATAAGAGGTCGGTATACCTCCACGTAGGACGAACCACATCCAAAAGGAGTAACTGTGGACGCAAGAGGAAGCTGTCTGAAAGGGATGTCCAGGTGCTAACCCAGATTGTATCCAAAAAACATAAAACCACAGCTGCAGAATTAAATGTGCACCTCGACTGGTGCTTCACAGAGTCAATATTCATGGCCAGGCTGCTATTGCCAAACCAATGGTGCCAACAGTGCAAATCTTGGGCTGTGGACAATGTGAAACATATATTGTTCTCTGAGTCCACCATCACTATCTTTCCCACATCCGTGTGTTACGGTGTGGAGAATCCCCAAAGAGGCTCAACACCTGGACTGTTGCTGCCCAGAGTGAAGCACGGCGGTGGATCAGTGATGTTTGGGCTGTAATATTGTGGCATTCCCCACTGTGCTTGATGGGCATCACTGCCAAGAACTAGCAAACCATTCTGGAGAACCAGGTGCACCTAATGGTTCAAACATTGCATCCTGAAGGGGGTGCCGTTTATCAGCATAATAACGCACCACTGCACACAGGAACACTTGTGACAGAATGGTTTGATGAACATGAACGTGAAGTTGAACATCTCCCATGGCCTGCACAATAACCAGATCTAAATATTTTTTTTTAGCCACTTTGGGGTTTTTTGGAGGGGCAAGTCAGAAAACTTAAATATATAAATAAATAAATAAATAAATAAATTCTTTAAAGTAAATGTCTGCTAGTTTAATATTTTGTTGTGTAATGTAGTGGCGTTCTTACATTTTATAATTCTACATACTTTTTAGGGCCTTTTATGCATGGCAAAAACAAAAAAAACAATGTGCACGTACATTTGCATATGTGATGTGATGTTATTGACTGTGTGACGTTCTGGGACTTCTTCATCATGCAATTAAAGAAGTTCGTAGATGTTTATGAGAGTGTGTGTGATTCCAGGTCAGATAGTGTGGATGGAGAACCATTTCCTGTTAGTGACTCGCTGAATGCAGCTCGCAGAGGGAGCACAGAGCCCAGCGGCCAGGGTGAGTCACGCACATACACGCACATACACTTTCTGTCTTCCTCTCGTTTTTCACTCTCATTCATCTAAAATAACTGCTTGAAAAGCATTTGTTGTCGACTCCATCAAAACGGATCTTAATACCTGGTGTAAACGGGATCAAAACTCTCAATTTTGTCTTGATTGTTCATATATTTTGTACATTTGAAACAGTGTGACAGTTTAATTTCAACTGTTAGTTTGTAAAAATTAATGAAAAACGTGTTGCAGTAGAAATTGTACCTATTTTGCATGGTAATCGACCACTTGTTGTAGATTGAAAATCAGATAAGAGTCATATTTAGATATGTCTGTAAACATACTGTCTCATGTGTCTCTGCAGGCTCTCTGGGCTTTGGACTCACAGAGCACGCCTACAACAAAACAGATCACTTCCTGTCCTCTTACCCATGGTTCCATGGGCCCATATCACGTGTGCGGGCTGCCTGCCTTGTACAGCATGCTGGGGTCAGCGGTCATGGGAACTTCCTGGTGAGACAGAGCGAGACACGGAGAGGAGACTATGTCCTCACGTTTAACTACCAGGGCAGAGCAAAGGTAATGAACTCAACATCATTATCATGAATATTATTTTCATTAGGGATGTACAGTATATGAATACCAAATGAGTATTGCTCAATTTTGTTATTTTTTTATGTATTATTATTATTATTATTATATATATTTTTAGATTTTTTTTAATGCATCTATAAAATATTTTTTAATGTTTTTTATTTTAAAGGCCTCACGCTTAGGCTACTACTGGAAGCAAATATTATCAGGGCTTATTTTTCCATATTGAGTCAGTATAGTGTATTTCTGAGGGTTTTAAAAACATTAAACAATTACTAATTTTTTTACTGTACATTAGACTGTTTTTTTTAAACACACGCACACACACATGCACACACACACACACACACACACACACACACACACACACACACACACACACACACACACACACACACACACACACACTCAAAAAGGCCAGAAAAAACTTTCCCACAATTATTATTAGACATTTTACACATTTATATTTTTTACACAATACACATTTAAGTGCATTGAATATTTTATTAATTAAAACAATTATATTTGCTTAAATACAAATATATTAAAATAATGTATTTTAAAATAACACGTTGTTTTAAAAGAACATTTTATCACATCCATATTACTGTTGCTCATTATTTCTATGTTTATGTCTGTATTTATAATGCGTTTTCCACTGTTTTCCTTCCTTTGCAGCATTTGCGTCTATCTTTAACCGAATGGGGTCAGTGTCGTGTGCAGCACCTGCGTTTCCCATCAGTCATGGACATGCTGAATCACTTCCGCAACTGTCCGATCCCGCTGGAATGCGGCGCCGCATGTGACGTTATGTTGGCCAGTTATGTGCGGGTAAACCCCACTCACACAGGTGAGACTAGAGAAATATATACATGTAAATATATAGAGTATAGCATGGCTTTTTACCCGGGGTTATGAAACTCTGCTCCTAAGCCAGACATGGGCAATGTGAAACGATACAGTGTTAGAATAGTATGACTAGATGCTTAGCTTAACCAATCGCATGCCTCATATTTGCGTGCTTTGGACCGTCACAGAAACTGTTAAATGGTGACGGAAAAAAAAAAAACACATCAACTGGCATGAAGAAAAGACCATTTTATTCTTATCTTTATAGTTTGAAAAGTATAAACTTGATAGTATAGTCTGCTAGGGGTGGAACGGATGGCAGTTGATCCATGATCCCTACGGACCAGGCCCCACGGATTAATTGCTAAGTTTAACCATCATAGAGTGAAAGTTTTATCATTTGCAAGTGTTTTTTCTTGACAATTTACACATTCAAGCGATTTTAAAGCATTCAAGCACAAGAAGAGGTGACAGAGAGGCACGTTTCATTACACCGAATTGATTCCTCTTTCGCGTCTCTTTGCGCTTGAATAGACACATACACACAAAATTATGTCAAAATACCCATCTCGGCAAGTATTCTCGTAAACACAGTCGGTTATGTCGTAAGTGAACGGTAACCGTTAAGAAAGAAATCGGATGTGTATCAGTATGTTGAATCCGTGCATTAGGTTTTAAGTCATTTAATGTTATTTAATGTAATTTAATGTTAATCAAACAACAAAACACTTTTAACAAAGATGAATATTTAATTTATACAGTGACCACTGTAGTGTTATTTTACATTTAATGATTACATGTCTGTAACTGAATACTACTGTTAGACCTTACTTTGTTTATAACTTTGTAATATTGTATTTATCTATGATTGTAATTCGTGTATTTGTTCTTATTTTATTACTGACTGTTCTTTAATGTTTAATTATTAAAAGCTAGAGTTTTTCTGTGGTATCAAAGTACTTAAAGTGGGCTTTAAGTAATAAATGAAAAGCAAAGTTACATTAATGAACCGATCCGTGACTCAAAAACCATAATATGATCCGAACCATGAGTGATCCATTGCACCACTACAGTCTGCAGTGTATAATATAAAGATGTGCAGATAGATATATGTTTAGGAATGTACAGTGTGAAACGTCAGTGTGAATACCTAAGATTAATTGTTAACCCGGGTAAATTATGAGCATTGTGAAACATGAAGGAAACGTGCAGGATTCTGTTTACCCAGGGTTTACAATGACCCTGGGTTCACTTTTTCAAGTGTGAAAAGCCCTATATTTTCGTTCTGATGGCTTAATGCAAGATATATAACACATAAGTGCTGTCACGTGTAGTTCTGAAGGGAAAAAAGTCCTTTAAGCATCTTTTTGCACATACAATAAATTGTTGCTTGAGTGCAACAGATTTTTTCTTAGTAGACAACTTGATTTAAATCACTTCTGAGTTATTTTTGTAGCTTGATGTAAAGCATCTGATGTTCGAATAGATTGTAATAGTTCAATTTATGTTTGATTTAGTCACCAAAGCCTTTTTTTTTTCACACAGTTGGTGCTTGGCAAGAATTCATTTTGGACTTGCGTGTAATGTAATGTAATGTGTGCAAACCACAGAAAAATAGCATAATAAAAATTTATAAATAATGTTTGACTAGTTTATGTAATCATACACTAAGTACCAGTATCAAAAGCTTTATTAATTGCACTGGTAAAATATAATATATAATAGTGTATATAATAAAAATTAATTAAAATATTACATGGCAATTATTGACCTGTAAATGTTCGGGCAGTTGAAAACATGCATACAGTTTATTTCTGTCTGACACACACACACACACACACACACTCAGGAACGTTTCCCTCTTGTGCTTTGTGGTTTAGATGGGTTTTAGTAGTTCTGAGAGACATGACACAAGGAAACATGCACTCTCTCAAACACACAAACACATACGCATCCATACACACTTATGCACTTATTATCACAACTACAGACTAACCTGCCATCAAGTCTCTGTTTCCTGCTGTCCCACCTTCACAAGCTGTAATAATGTGGTCAAGCAAAAATACACACATATACACAAAACCTAATATCGTGTGTTATCACACACATTTACTAACATGCTCTATTTTCAGTACACACTTCTCTAACACACACTCTCTTTCGGTTACATGCGCTGAGGATGCAGATGTTGTAAATGTGAAGACGATGCCCTCTATGGGATACAGGGAGTATTGTATGGTTATTGAGGAGATATTTTTGGCTTTTAGTATGAATTTGTTAGCCTTACGTTTATCTGTAAGCATATTCGCATTTAGAAGATGTAAGCATTCAAAACATATAGTCTCTCACTTCCGCCAATATGGATCAATGATTTTGATGACATCACTCTGTACTTCAGCTTCTCGTCAGATTTTCTGTCCAATGAAATGCTCTCTAGAATATAAAGTGTCCCGTCCCCTACATTATAAATAGACGCTGAAGCTGTGGCTGAAATCAGTCACTTGTACACGCTATTACTATTTTCTACATGATGAATAGCGCATAGTGCACTATAGGAATAGGGAACAATTCAGCGCAGACCGCAAAACATATCGAACTCATTTGAATTCTGCACAGAATGCCATATTTTAATGCTAATTGGAGGAGATAAGGAGGAGAAACATTTAGACAGACTCTGCATTAGAAACAACTCTGATGAGTGGAAGAGATAAAATCGATGCCATGCATGCACCAACATAAATTTCAAAACGAAAACTACACTTTTCAAACTACACATCCTCAGCATGATTATGTTGTACTGTTTTGCTTTAGTGACAGTTTCCTATTGAATCCAAAAGGGGAATCTTTTAGACTGTGGCTGTCAAATGCGACTTTGCCGAGCTCAACAGCTCTGGCTTAGCTGTGATATAAGCAAAACGCTATTGGCTATAGTCTTCCTGTTTCAGTGGAAATTGCATCGCCACATTACTTCAGTGGGCCTTTAATGTAAGAAGTAAAAGAATCTATTTATTTGCATAATTGTAGTATCTACTATTCAAAAGTTTGGGGTAAATGTTTTTATATTTTTGAATGAAGCCTCTTATGTTCATTAAGGCTTAATATATAAATATGAAATATATTTAAAAGTTTTTTTTTTTGTTTTTTTTCCTGTGATGCAAAGCTGAATTTTTTCAGTCTTCAGTGTCACATGATCCGCCAGAAATCATTCTAATATGCTGATTTCATGCTTAGGAAACATTCATTATTATCAATGTTGAAAACCATTGCTTTGTGCTTCTTTGAATTGACCAGAAAGTTCAAAAGTACATAATTTATTTGAAATGGAAATCTTTTGTAGAATTATAAATGTCTTTACTGTCACTTGTCATCAATTGCTACTAAAATATTAAGCAAAATATGATGTGTTTTTAGGAAAAAAAAATTTAAAGTCAGAAAGTAATTGGTCAAAAGTGTGGTAACTGTGAATTTCACAAATAAAAACGTTGAACTTCTGAGTACTTTTGAGTAAGTTACAGTTTCCTATAAAGTGTAGTGTTCGTCGTCATAGACAGATGAAGCAATTTTTGGTTCTACATTTGTGTTCATCGAACATTGAACCTAAATTAAAACTTCATCTACCTTTTTAAAGGCATTGTTTTATAAGGTTTCCTGGGCTGCACTTATAATGTTCATCAAAAATGTTCATAATTTACAAATAAAATAAATTTTTCCTACCCTAATTTTAGCCCTCTGAAGTGTCACAGCTGACACTGCCCTTCAAACAGAGCATTCAAATCAGTGTAAACTCCTACTGTTGTGATTGGCTAACATCTTTGCATATGAAATAGCTAAGTATTACATGTGGAACTCTCTTGAAAACATTTAGCACGTTTTTACTATTACAGCTCTCAAAGTTAACTAATCGTGAAGTGTTGATTATAGCATTATTTTTAGATCTATGGCATTATATTTAGATAGTGGCATGAAAGGTTGCCGTGATGAGCATTGCAGCGGATCCCAGACAACAATTGCAACTCAATTTCTGCACACTAATGAATGCTTTCATCATAACTAACAGTGCAAACACAATGTAAATAAATGATTTGTTGATTATTACGGGAGTTTTGGCGAGAGTTCAGACTTGTGCTGTTTGATTGACAGCTCCAGCGATTGTAAAGGGACCTTTCTTTGATCACTTTCTATATATATAATTTAGTCACAGTTTAAATAACAGATTATTTTAATCCTACTAAGAGAAACAATATGAAGTTGAGCGTTTAGTCACTGGTTTGATTTACTGACACATAGACAAAGAACATCTGACTGTAGATGAATCATTACATATCAGAAATCACTGATCACAGATCAGGCATTAGAATGAACACGGTTACTTACATGTTGTGGCATTACTGTCGAGTATCGAGTGTCTGTTTGCAAAGCCTGCACCGAAATTGCGACCGATTTACCAAAAAATTTACAGTGAAATGTACCAAATACAAATAAATAATGCTCTGAGACATTCACATATATAAATTCAAATATATTTACAAATAAATAGCCACATTCCTAGCATTAGGATCTTTTGGCAGGTAATGTTATTTTTAGTCCAGTGATCCTGTCGATCTTTTCTCCTCGTCATCTCACGAACACGTATGTGGGCGTGGCCTAAGTTGCAATGATGAAGTATCTGTTGATTTTCTTCTGCGGAGGTGGTCTTTCACCTATAGATACTAGGGGTGTAACGATATGTCACAATATATCGCAATACAAAAATGCAACAATATGTATCGTGGGTAGTGACAATATGTATTGTGAATAGGAAAAGGAAAATTACTATGTGAGGAAAAGATTCAAGTTTACAGAGTTTTAGTGTCAGTACTACATTAAACTACTATGTAATGTTGAATATGTATAATGTATAATATTGCAATGGGGGAATATTTGTGGGTCCTGATGCCAAATGTCTTATGCTACCAGTAAAGAGTGGCCTACATTATTTTAAATACATCTAGTCAGTGACCGAGTGCAAGCCTGTTTGTCTAAAATAATGCTGTATTTTCAGCTTCAGAATCATGAATATTTTTATTCTGGTGTCACCATTGTCTTGTGTATTTTTTTTAGTCCAAGCCTATTCATTTACACCCCCTAATAGATACACATTCCACAATGAGTCGTTTGCTGGGCTTGGTTACAATAAAAGGTGTTTTTGGACTAACAAGGAAGTTTTCAGTTCTGAAACCTACAGGATATTCTTATAGTATAATGACCATCTTATATGTCAAAAGCTCAAGGAAAATTTGATTTCTCAGTGACCTCTTTAAGACTAATTAAAATAAAATGAAAACCAAAATGCTTAACTAGTAAAAAAAAAAGTATAAATGTAATAACGGTGTTCTCTTACTGTTGCGCTGATAAAGTGTTTTCTCTGTTCCATCTCTTTAGGTCAGAGTTCGGCTATTGGCTCTCCGGTGTTGGTGCCCTTCTCTCGCTGGAGCTCAGAGCCGAGTCTGGCTCACTGTAGCCCGGATTCATGCCCTCACTCCAGCCCTTCCATGGCCCAGTCATTTTCACCTCCATCAGCGTTAGTCGCGCTTCCCCACCGCACACTCCCTTCCCTTCCAGATCGCCCCGTTCCCGTACCCCTGCGCCGGAGCGAGTCAGTGGGCCGCAGAAACCTGCTCCGCCACCCCAACCCGCTGCCGCCCCTACTGCCCAACCGGGACTCTGACTATGAACTAGAGCCGCTTGACAGGGGGCGCAAGAGAGCGATCGACAACCAATACATGTTCTTCTGACAGAGATGGGATGAAAAAGCGAACAAAAGAAGGCGCAGATGAAAAGTGCTCCAGAATTCCTGCCCGGATGGAGAGCATTCGGCAGACTTGGAAAGAGATCTAGTCGTGCACAAGACTCGGGGTAACCGTGCGATGCACATGTGTCTGAACGATACCGCCAGAGCCCTGACAACTAACCATGACAGCTGTCTACCTTGTGAATGTATTATACAGATGTTTCACTATCAAATCTGTGTGTATTGTAGAATAACTAAAGTAGGAAGGAGAAGCACAAGGCTGCTCAAGGGGATACAGAGGATTTGTTGAAGAAATGGGAAAGTTTCACAAGGGCTAGTCAGTAAGTTGAACACAAACTAAGGGTCTATTCAAACACGTCTGTGTCTACACTGGAAGTGGCCGACATTGCGACAACTTGAGGTCGTCTACACTGGAAGCGTTCACAGACCAGTCAGCTGCAAGCTTGAGACTAGACTTGAGCGATTAGTAAAATGGCAATAAAATCACCTGGAAAAAAATCTTTATTTTCAACAGAGATCTGTTATAAAATTGATTGATTTTGCGTGTGATAATATTATACTTAATAATGTCAGTATTCATACAACTGCAGATGTATATGGTTAAATAAATAAAAAATGATCAAAATTAGTACATCAGAGCAGAAATGTCTCGAGCTGGCTTTGATATAACGGTCAGAAGTTATTTAAACATGTAAAGAATACAATTTATAGATTTTGAATAAAATCACATCATTTTAGATGTGGCTGGAGTAGTCAGAAATAGAAATGGAGCATCCGCATCAAGTGCTTACAGTGTAGACAGCTCTTAATTATAACCGGAGCTATTTAGTTTTCTTGTGTTGCCACATGCCGCACATGTCCGATGTAGATACTGTGTTAAACATCTAAAAGATCCAATTAGTTTAGTCTGGCTGCACGCATACACACATTGTTTAATTCATGTTCATTTGTAGTAATACACAGGTTTGTATGTTTCGTGTATTAGAAGACCAAATAATATAGACCATAGAACCACATTTTGGTCGCATAGCCGAGGCCTAGATGTAGTATGTCTCTCAACACAGTGAGCCATGTCATCTTGGATAATAGAGGTTTACAGTTTAACTGACCAAAGAGTAAAATTAACCAAACCAAACCAGCAATAACTAGTATTATAGGCAATATGGTTTGTCGCCTAAATTGTACATTTTAACCTGTGAATTGATTCTTTCTACCTGTTTTAACACATTTAACTCTTATTTGTTTCATGGCTTCATAAGCTGTGGAAATACTACTTTTAAACTAATAGCTACCAAATCGTGACACCATAAATAGTTGATTTTAAGCTATTTGTCTGTCGTTTTTCAGTAAATGCATTACAAAAAAAAAGAAAAGAAAACAAAAACATTGCCTGACGTTTTCGGAGTTTGTTCTCCTTTGTGTCTCTTTGAATCTGTGTGAATGCCTTTCTTTGTGGCTTAACACTACCACAATAGTCAAATCTCTGTCAAGTGCAGATACCCAAATCACTTTGTCTCATCCATACATATTTTGGCAAATCTCACATTTCACCCCCAAGTCAAAAGAAAAAAAATATATTTGCGTGTTTGTGTGTGTGTGCACCTGATAAACCCTACGTTGTGAAGACAAAATGACCCCACAAAGATAGTAATACGTCATTTTTAACCTTGTGTAATATTTGAGAAAAGAAAAATGAAAGTTTTCTGTGATGTTTAGGCGGTACAGTTTGTACAGTATAAAAATCATTGTCAATGGAAAGTCCTCATAATGATAGGTGTGTGCGTGTGCTTGTGCGCGTGCGTGCGTGCGTGCGTGCGTGCGTGTGTGTGTGTGTCCAGGTAAACCCTACATTATGAGGACGAAATGTCCCCACAAAAATGGCAGTATCCGAAATCCTTGTCCTTGTGGGGACATTTTTTGGTCCCCATGAGGAAAACACCTATAAATCATGCTAAGTGATGTTTTTTTTGACAATGTAAAAATGCTGAAAGTTTTCTGTGATGGGTAGGTTTAGGGTTTGGGAATAGAATATACAGTTTGTACAGTATAAAAATCATTTTATATATATATATGGAAAGACCCATAAAACAACGTGTGTGCATGTGCATAATGTTTACTTATAATATAATATAATATAATATTGCATAATGTTTACTTATAATATACTATAATATTTTTTGCTATATTTATTTTAAACATTATATTTTTCATAATTTAGGACCATGAATAATTCTCATAATGCTTCATGATTATTTGCGTGTTTTACAATTACTGTATTACACAAATGGTATACAATATTACATTTTAAAAAAAAAATAATAATCATTGTACAATTAAGATTTTTCTTCTGGTTGTGGGGTGAAATGTGACATATTACAGACAGGTTTTGTGAGATTCACGCAGGTCACAAATCCGATTGTCAAATACTGATGCAAAGCAAGAAACCTTTCTATACTCTTCTCTTTCTCATCTGCTTTGCTGCAGAATTCGGTCTCTGCTACAGTAGGTTCTGCTCCTGCTACTCTTCCCAATACCATAAAGAACAGTTTCACACTCAAAGAGTAGGCGACCACGTTCTACACTCTATGATTATATATTTTTTTAACATGATATGGATATAAGCGTGAACTGTACCTGTGTATCACTACCTCGCATTGCATTGTGGACTGTGTGTTCCAGGTGGACTGTTTTTTTTTATTTTATTATTGGACGGTGTCAGAGCAGCATTGCGCAGATGGAGTTATTCAATTACTTGTGTCATTGACATGCATGTCCACTAATAAGTGATGTGCTCAATTCAATCAGCAGAGTATTGTTTAAATGACTATGCTGCTTTGCAAATGACCCAGAATGTCCTTTTGTAATTAGAAAACACTTGTTTTTATGCAAATACGTTTCTAACATGATTTTTTTTATATGTACAGATTACATTTCGTATCGCTGACTTTATCAGAAAAACAACAGCTGCATTGTCCGGAAATGAATTGCTTACTCCAAAAGTAGTGCTCAACGGGCCATATTGACAAAGTACACCTCAGAGTCATTTGCACTGTTATATAATGTGATTGAAATGGGAAGATCTGATCCTGAAGCTGTGCTGTGCTCTTTGAGATGCTTTGTACATACAGGCCCTGAATTGCAGCACTTAGCTTTATTGTCGCAGATGTACTCCTTCTGAGGTCCCTCAAAGTTCAACCGATGAATGTATGCCTTCTCTCTCTATACTGTTGTTATGTTTAAGAGCACTGTAAACCCCTGGGCTTCACCCTCAGCTAGTTTAACCACTCCACCATGGCTTTCTGATCAAACTTTCCAGTTACTTTCCATGTAGCAATATGCATATTAAATTATACCAACTGTATATTTGATCTTTTTTAGGAAAGAAAAATAAAGTTAATATTTCAATCTACAAAGTATTTTTGCTTCTTTTTAATGGTGGGTGTATTGAACAAAATAAAAATATATATACACACAATATAAATATCATATTGCATACAAAACTTGACTAATTTACTTTCTAATTTGTGTCTGAGGTTAATTCTTAAATAAGGTCATTTTATTTTGGAAAGCATTAATATTTTGCATCAAAACCTTATGCTCAATGAATATATGTAAATGTACTATGGTTATGTTTGATTAACAACACTTAAAAAGAACCATGACATTACTAAAATACAACTACAAACCCGATTCCAAAAAGTTGGGACACTGTACAAATTGTGAATTAAAAAAATTATTTACAAATCTCATAAACTTATATATAGAACAATAGAATATAGATAACATATCAAATGTTGAAAGTGAGACATTTTGAAATGTCATGCCAAATATTGGCTCATTTTGGATTTCATGAGAGCTACACATTCCAAAAAAGTTGGGACAGGTAGCAATAAGAGGCCGGAAAAGTTAAATGTACATATAAGGAACAGCTGGAGGACGTCTGGGGACTGAGGAGACAAGTTGCTCAAGTTTAGGAATAGGAATGTTGTCCCATTCTTGACTAATACAGGCTTCTAGTTGCTCAACTGTCTTAGGTCTTCTTTGTCACATCTTCCTCTTTATGATGCGCCAAATGTTTTCTATGGGTGAAAGATCTGGACTGCAGGTTGGCCATTTCAGTACCCGGATCCTTCTTCTACACAGACATGATGTTGTAATTGATGCAGTATGTGGTCTGGCATTGTCATGTTGGAAAATGCAAGGTCTTCCCTGAAAGAGATGACGTCTGGATGGGAGCATATGTTGTTCTAGAACTTGGATATACCTTTCAGCATTGATGGTGCCTTTCCAGATGTGTAAGCTGCCCATGCCACACGCACTCATGCAACCCCATCCCATCAGAGATGCAGGCTTCTGAACTGAGCGCTGAGAACAACTTGGGTTGTCCTTGTCTTCTTTAGTCCCAGTTTTCCAAAAAGAACTTCAAATTTTGATTGGTCTGACCACAGAACAGTTTTCCACTTTGCCACAGTCCATTTTAAATGAGCCTTGGCCCAGAGAAAACGCCTGCGCTTCTGGATCATGTTTAGATATGGCTTCTTTTTTGACCTGTAGAGTTTTAGCCGGCAACGGCGAATGGCACGGTGGATTGTGTTCACTGACAATGTTTTCTGGAAGTATTCCTGAGCCCATGTTGTGATTTCCATTACAGTAGCATTCCTGTATGTGATGCAGTGCCGTCTAAGGGCCCAAGATCACGGGCATCCAGTATGGTTTTCCGGCCTTGACCCTTACACACAGAGATTGTTCCAGATTCTCTGAATCTTTGGATGATATTATGCACTGTAGATGATGATAACTTCAAACTCTTTGCAGTTTTTCTCTGAGAAACTCCTTTCTGATATTGCTCCAGTATTTTTGGCATAGCATTGGGGAATTGGTGATCCTCTGCCCATCTTGACTTCTGAGAGACACTGCCACTCTGAGAGGCTCTTTTTATACCCAATCATGTTGCCAATTGACCTAATAAGTTGCAAATTGGTCCTCCAGCTGTTCCTTATATGTACATTTAACTTTTCCAGCCTCTTATTGCTACCTGTCCCAAATTTTTTGGAATGTGTAGCTCTCATGAAATCCAAAATGAGCCAATATTTGGCATGACATTTCAAAATGTCTCACTTTCAACATTTGATATGTTATCTATATTCTATTGTGAATAAAATATAAGTTTATGACGTGTAAATTATTGCATTCCTTTTTTATTCACAATTTGTCTTTTTTGGAATCGGGTTTGTACTTTAGGACTTCTAAAAGTAGTACTAAGTATTTTAGTAATGCCATGGTATTTTTTTATGTACACACACCAATCAGGTGAAGTTTCTCTTCATCACGGCACCTGTTAGTGGGTGGGGGATATATTAGGCAGCAAGTGAACATTTTCTCCTCATAGTTGATGTGTTAGAAGCAGGAAAAATGGGCGAGTGTAAGGATTTGAGCGAGTTTGACAAGGGCCAAATTGTGATGGCTAGACAACTGGGTCAAAGCATCTCCAAAACTGCAGCTCTTGTGGGGTGTTCCCGGTCTGCAGTGGTCGGTATCTATCAAAAGTGCTCCAAAGAAGGAACAGTGGTGAACCGGCGACAGGGTCATGGGCTTGGCTCATTGATGCATGTGTGGAGCGAAGGCTGGCCCGTATGGTACAATCAAACAGACGAGCTACTGTAGCTCAAATTGCTTAAGAAGTTAATGCTGGTTCTGATAGAAAGGTGTTAGAATACACTGTTTGTTTCAAAAGTGGCTGCATAGCCAGTCAGGGTGCCCATGCTGACCTCTGTCCACAGTCAAAAGCGCTAACATCGGGCACGTGAGCATCAGAACTGGAGTCTGGACCACGGAGCAATGGAAGAAGGTGGCCTGGTCTGGTGAATCATGTTTTCTTTTACATCACGTGGATGGCCAGTTACGTGTGTCGCTTACCTGGGGAACACATGGCACCAGGATGCACTATGGGAAGAAGGCAAGCCGGAGGAGGCGGTGTGATGCTTTGGGCAATGTTCTGCTGGGAAACCTTGGGTCCAGCCATCCATGTGGATGTTACTTTGACACGTACCACTTACCTAAGGATTGTTGCAGACCATGTACATTGTAGACCATGCAGACCATTAATATGCAAATATTAAACACTTTAAGTTACGGTAAAACTAGGATATATGGTATCAATATTGTTTGATATAGTATATAGTACTTGCATTTATCATCCCAACGTAGTCCATTGTTTTCATTCACTAATGCATGCACTATATTCATGTCAATGGATAAAACCTTCTGCTAACTGAATAACACTTCAAAAGTACCACAATAATACCAAGGTATATTTGAATTTAAAGTCATGATTCTACAACTGTACCATGCTACCGCCACAATACTTTATTTTTTTTTATTTATTTTTTTGCAATTGTAAAGGTTTAGTACCAAAAAGTATGTTTAGGGTATGGTGTGCTACTTGTAGCCTACTACGGGAGTTCCATGGTACTCTGGGAAGAACTTTTCAGTCGGCCTACCATGTAAATACCACGGTACATGAATGATGCATCACCAACTGTGACTATGGTATTGTTGCCACAGTATTGCTGACAAACATTTTAGGCTTGTACGTCAGTTAACTTTGATGGATGAATAGCATACAGTGTACCTTCCAAACATCTTATTTCAGATAAATGACAGACAGACAGACCAGCCAAACCAGAGGAGAGTTTGAAAGAATCGCGTGTGCGTGACGTCACAGCCCACGTCAGCACCTTGCGGAAATACCGCTGAGAGAGAACAGGTCGATCGGAACCAGTACTCCGAGATGTTTTCATACTCGAATAGAGTGTTTCAGATCTAAATTAACGCATCGTTATCTAGGTACGCCACTAGTTGAGGTAGTGCCCTTGTTCTTCCATCCGGTGCCGGTTCCGGTTAATAGGCGCAACAGGAAAAAGAGGGACAAAATGTCCCTGTTCCAGTCAGCGCTCGATTTCCTTGCCGGGCCCGGCGGATCCATCGGCGCCGCAAGCCGGGATCAGAACGACTTCGTCGGGCAGGTGGTGGAGCTCGGAGAGCTGAAGATCCGGATCAAACGAGTCATCGCGGAAGGTAAAAGCTTCATTCAAAATAGCATCAGGCTAGTCATGCTAACCTGTGATTATGCTACAAACATGTATTTTATTTAAAACAACTTTGAATTTCACTGTAAAATGTTAGTGACATAGTATTGTTCACATATATAAGCAATGACTTCAGTGTATATGTGGGAATTTAGTGTAATGACAGTGGACTAAAACTAGCTGGCTAAGTTGTTAGCAAGTCACTTGGCTCTGATACACCTGACAGGAACCCAGATATTTCATATGCTCATCTGTATGTTCTCGAGGCATTCAGACATATGGATACAATCATTCAATAGCACATCTATATAAATCGCCACGTCAATAATAGTTCATAAGTTGATAGTCCATAAGTCCATCTGAGTGTGTGTGTGTGTGTGTGTGTGTGTGTGTGTGTGTGTGTGTGTGTGTGTGTGTGTGTGTACACTTACAGTCTATGGTGTGAACAGACTGCACCATGGTATTTACTTGGTACTCAATGGCAATTCAAAGAGTATATACTGATATATGTCAATAAAAACATGACGTGACCATGGTATATGTGAAATAAAACACGGTAGTACCATGGTATCACTACTTAGTGCTATGGCACATTGGAGTGGTACTCAATTTCACAAATTTACATCATACTCAAAGTAATATGGTACTTATTTCTATAAAGTCGTGTGTGTGTGTGTCATATGACACATTTAATAAGAATTCTTCTTTCTTCTGTGTCTATTTGTGCTTGAATGTACACATAGGCTACATGCAAAATGATGTCAAAATGCCCATCTCGGTGAGTGTCCACGCAATGTCATAAACGCAGTCGTTTGTGGCTTATGTGAATGTAAACTACTGAAGAAAAAAAATCATTGGATCCGTGCATTCGGACTTAAGAGTGACAGCAGCCTAATATTCCTGCTGCTGTGTGTTATTAATGTTAATCAAACATCAAAATACAAAGAAAAATCACTTTTGGAGCTCGAAGACTAATTATATTTAATTTATACAGTGAAGAAGACTATTTTACATATAATTATTCACTTTCTGTACCTGAATACTGTTAGACTTGGACATTAAATAAACAGGGCTTTATGTTTTTCAGGTATCTTTGTTTTATGGTATTTTTCTATGCTTGTAATTTGTTTATTTCCTTTGCAAAATCACCCAAATCATTCTATGATATTTGTTTCCAAATAGAGCTATTCAAATCATCTGGTGAAATTGTTTTCATATCGCAGAATAAATAATTAAAACATATTGTAAAGACAGTTTTTTTTTTCCCCTAGTAATGTCAGTCTATATTGTGTATGAATTTTAAATAGTTTTTGTTTCTGAAAGAAGTCTCTTATGCTCACCAAGGCTGCATTTGATAAAATAGAGTAAAACTGTAATAATATTTCATATATTACTATTTAAAATAACTGTTATTTATTCCTGTGATGTCAAAGCTGTATTTTCAGCGTCATTACTCCAGTCTTCAGTGTCACATGATCCTTCAGAAATCATTGCTGATGCTGATTTGCTGCTCAAGAAACATTTATGATTATTATCAATATTGAAAATAGTTGTGAATATAAAAAGTTCAAAAGAACCACATTTATTTGACATAGAAGTCTTTTGTAACATGATAAATGTCTTTACTGTCACTTTTCATCAAATTAATGTGCCATTGCTGAATATATACACTCACCTAAAGGATTATTAGGAACACCTGTTCAATTTCTCATTAATGCAATTATCTAATCAACCAATCACATGGCAGTTGCTTCAATGCATTTAGGGGTGTGGTCCTGGTCAAGACAATCTCCTGAACTCCAAACTGAATGTCAGAATGGGAAAGAAAGGTGATTTAAGCAATTTTGAGCGTGGCATGGTTGTTGGTGCCAGACGGGCCGGTCTGAGTATTTCACAATCTGCTCAGTTACTGGGATTTTCACGCACAACCATTTCTGGGGTTTACAAAGAATGGTGTGAAAAGGAAAAACATCCAGTATGCGGCAGTCCTGTGGGCGAAAATGCCTTGTTGATGCTAGAGGTCAGAGGAGAATGGGCCGACTGATTCAAGCTGATAGAAGAGCAACTTTGACTGAAATAACCACTCGTTACAACCGAGGTATGCAGCAAAGCATTTGTGAAGCCACAACATGCACAACCTTGAGGCGGATGGGCTACAACAGCAGAAGACCCCACCGGGTACCACTCATCTCCACTACAAATAGGAAAAAGAGGCTACAATTTGCACGAGCTCACCAAAATTGGACAGTTGAAGACTGGAAAAATGTTGCCTGGTCTGATGAGTCTCGATTTCTGTTGAGACATTCAGATGGTAGAGTCAGAATTTGGTGTAAACAGAATGAGAACATGGATCCATCATGCCTTGTTACCACTGTGCAGGCTGGTGGTGGTGGTGTAATGGTGTGGGGGATGTTTTCTTGGCACACTTTAGGCCCCTTAGTGCCAATTGGGCATCGTTTAAATGCCACGGCCTACCTGAGCATTGCTTCTGACCATGTCCATCCCTTTATGACCACCATGTATCCATTCTCTGATGGCTACTTCCAGCAGGATAATGCACCATGTCGCAAAGCTTGAATCATTTCAAATTGGTTTCTTGAACATGACAATGAGTTCACTGTACTAAAATGGCCCCCACAGTCACCAGATCTCAACCCAATAGAGCATCTTTGGGATGTGGTGGAACGGGAGCTTCATGCCCTGGATGTGCATCCCACAAATCTCCATCAACTGCAAGATGCTATCCTATCAATATGGGCCAACATTTCTAAAGAAGGCTTTCAGCACCTTGTTGAATCAATGCCACGTAGAATTAAGGCAGTTCTGAAGGCGAAAGGGGGTAAAAAACACAGTATTAGTATGGTGTTCATAATAATCCTTTAAGGGAGTATATATTTATATATTTATATTGTCATGTATATTCATAAGTTTGTATTTTGCTCAGACCTTTTGAAATGTGTTGGATTATGGCAGTAAGATCACTGTATGTCCATAACCCCTCATATAACTGGCTCAGGTGTGTTGACATGAACAGGCCTTGAATGGAAACAGAGGGCATTCTGGGTAAACAGGAATGATTTACGTGGTGGTGGTGGTGGTGGTGGTGGTGGTGAGGTGTAGTGGTTACAGGTCTAGGCCGGTAACCAGAAAGTTGGAAGCTTGAACACTGCAAGTGGTGATCTGAACTATCCATCACCCTCAGGTTTCTGTCTGTGTAATGAGTGCACTGCGAGTTTCTTTGGATGAAAGCATCATTTAAATGACAGAGTGTCTGTCTCTGTATTGTTTACATAATAGTTGGATAGTAATTGCACCACGTTCTTTGTATCATATGACATTTCTGGGCTGTAATGTTGATGAGAAATGGTTTCCAGAAAAGGTTTTCTTTTGAGAATGAAATGTTTGGGCTCAGTATACTTCATATTTACCTAAGCTCTTCTTCTGTTATTGTGTTTTGCACCGTTCTTTGCAAGTTTGTGGTGCGTGTGAATGTCAGTGCAGTGTAACGTGAAACTCAAAAGCTTCTTTTGATTCGTGCAGCCTGACTCAGGCCTCCGCTGGTATTCATTTACCCATTGCCATGGTTACAGGTCGTTTTTAGTCGCTTGAGGATTGTTTCACAAGTGTCCATAAATACCTGGCATTGTCCCTTCTGTTCATCTAAAGACATGCGCACCTGTGCATAGTTGACCTAATACAGTCAGTCAACGCCTGTTTATGGAACCGTACTTTCAATATTTTATTCTCAGAAATTTCTATTCAAAATTTTGGGGTGGAACAACAAAATTCTCAGAAGACGTTAAATGGACATTTCTTATTTTTATATCTTCATGCATGGATTAGTCTAATTGAGATCCTTTTTACTTTCTTAATACATGTTGCTGGTCATCAGTGATACATTTTTTTTTTTTTTTTCATTTCAGAAGCCGTTTCACTCGGATATACTGTACATCACAATAGTTTCATGCCAACTTTAGCAAATGTTACCTATGCTGTGTAGATTAGGGACTTTTTAGTTTTTAGTCATCTGAACTGAAATATAAATTTTTAGGTCAAATTTATTTTAGGTCAATTCATTTTATAATATCTCTGAATTTTTTTTTATCTAATATTTCATTCATTTAAAGTAGGGCTGCACAATATATCGAAATATCGCAAATGTACATATCGCGATATGCATATCGCAACAGCATGCAATATCTGAATGATTTTAATAGGCTACTTCAACACTGTGAAAAGTGTACGTGTTAGGTCGACGCATATAGCAGAGAATAGACTGGACACACCACTATTGCTTATGTGACTTGCTTGACGTTAGAAAGAGTTATTAAACGCAATAACTAGTGAAAAACAACTTGCAGTCTCGCGCTGTCTGACACACACACCGAAACTTTCTCTGAAAGTTGTGTTATCCTTTCAGTTCTGTTTTGTGCCTTGTTACACACTCGAACTGTCAAATACACACACAGTTATGTCAAAATGTCTGTCTTGACTAGTTCTAATGGCTAGTTCTTATTTTTAATAAATTAAAATGACAAAAATAATCATCCACCCCTAGTTCAGGTGCCTTTGTTTACCTGGATGTTTTTGATTTTTGTTAAGGTTTAGGTTGATATAAAATATGTTACCAAAGTCAAGCAAAGAGATTTTGGTATTGAAATATTTGCATTAAATTTTTTTTTGTTTGTTTGTTTACGCTGATGTTAAAATTATATTGTCAGATTTGTGACACAGATTTTTGCTAAAATACTGCTGGTCACTTTCAGAAGGTGTAGCGATGCTTTCTTTTCTCAGAAAGACTGTGAAACACACAAATGGTATCATTCTCAGTTTTTTAGTATAATTTAAATAGATTTTACACACTTAAAGCAATATCGTATCGAATATCGTGTTATTTAGCAAGGTATTGCATATCGCATTTTTCTCCAATATCGCACAGACCTAATTTAAAGACGCATTCGCATGTTCACGGTTCTCTGATGTCAGTTAATGGTTGCATGATGTGCAGGGAAACAAATACAATTTTTGTATCTATTTTAGTAAGTTTCGTTTGAATTATTTTTGTATTAACACTTTTTTTGCGAGAGAACACATTTACTATTAACTACGACTTTTGCCTCAATTAACTCCTAATTTGCTTATTAATAGTCATGCAGAATAATGCATTAATATGTGCTGTATAATTGCTAATAAATATGGTAGTATTATGCATGCTAATAAGCAACTAGTTAATAGTGAGAATTGGTCCCTAAACTAAAGTGTTACCATTTTTATTTTAAAGTGTTTATTTAAATTGTACATTTTCATGAATTAATTCTTAGCTCTTCACCAAACAAATTGCCAAATGTATATTAGGAAGCCCTATAATAAATTTTGATCGATATTCACACTTGTCTTACTTTTACTTAGTTACACTTTTCAGTAATTCAATATTGGGGCTATTGGTAAATGGCAAATTTGAAATGAAACATTCCACTTTGTCCATTCCATAATGTTATTTCTTGTTTTTAAGATTATTTACTTTTAAACACCTGTTCTATTTAGTTTTTAAATTTCAGCCATATAATGTCAATTAGGTAGGTGTTTTTAAATGAATTTCTAGTGTTTTCTCCACAGCACTGACTCTTGGTGAAATGTGTAAAATGGTTGCTTGCGCTGTGCAACGAGACAAAGATCCTATCAGTGTTTCATTTAATGTTGTGTTGTGTCATAGCAGTAGTCAGAATGAGTTAATTCTTTCTGTGTCTGTTTGTTGAAATAATGACTGCTGAAGGCAGACTTTATTTGTGTGTGTGTGTGTGAGTGAATGTTGCAAATGTACTCTGGGAGACTAACTCATTCATTTACATCTATTGTGGATTTTATAATGTGTCAATAATTACTGACTCATGTGCCGCTCAAAAAGAAGTTTCTTTCCTTTTAATGGGCTGATTGTAGAGTAGTCTACTTGTCTTTTTGGAAAGCAGCTCTCTGTCTCACGTCCTGTTTGTGCAATTCAAAGTCAGCATAAACTTCAGATTGGTGTCATCACAGTGAGCCTAAAAATAAACATATTAATGCCAAATGTTCCCTCTCTTTATAGGTGGCTTTGCGTTTGTGTATGAAGCCCAGGATTTGGGCAGCAGTAAGGACTATGCTCTCAAGGTATGACGACCTCATCACACATATGATTGTTTCAGGTAGCCTCAGTACAATCAATATTGACTGCTATTATATGTGCTAATGAAGTTCAACATGCTCTACATGGCAGGGAATGAATATTTACCCGCTGGAAAATGAGTAAAAATCTTTACTTTAGCTTTTTTTTTTTTTTTTTTTTTTTTTTTTTTTGCTATATACGATCATATAACAGTGTTGTTGTTGTAAACTTTAGAATTTTTAGAATTTTATTATTACTTTTTAAAATTAAAAAAATCTTTGATAATTGAAATAAAGCTAAAATAAAATAAATATTAGACTTAAACTTAAACCTAAATTAGAAATGCTATAATTAAATACTATAATTACTATAAAACTGAAATAAAAATAAATCAAAGCTAAATATTTATATTAAAATAAATTAAAAATAATGATAATGATGAAGTTTTTACAAGAAATGTAAAGTATATGATGTGTAAAATATACAAATGAAAATACACAGTTGTCCATTTGTCTCAAGAACTTCAAACCCGTAATGCACTAGATAGGCCTAGAATAAAATAGGATATCAAAGGTTTCATAACATATGCAGAAAATGAGGAAATACACATTTATGTGCCCTGATATTTTAAGTATTTTTGTGCATTTTTCTGGTAATTTTGCCTTTTGCCAACAGGTTTAAAAAAAGATTTTGAAAGTTGTGGTTTATTTATTAGTTTGAATGTTTGTGTGCAGAGACTTCTCTCCAATGAAGAGGAAAAGAACAAAGCCATCATTCAGGAAGTCTGCTTTATGGTAATAATTAAACAGCTTTAATTTAACAAGTTGACTACATTATGTCCTAACTAGGCACAGTTTTTTCATGCCTAGTTAGGCGAAGATGTTGCTGGCCAAAGCATCTCTTGCAATTTTCTTTCACCAGTTTGTAAAAAGGAAAAAAGAGCATTACCCAGTAAATCAAAACCTTTCTAAACGCTGTGCTTCTCCATATTCACTGTGTAGAAAAAGCTGTCTGGTCACCCCAACGTCGTTCAGTTCTGCTCTGCTGCGTCCATCAGTAAAGAAGAGTCGGACACGGGCCAGGCTGAGTTCCTCATCCTCACGGAGCTCTGTAGAGGTACGAACACATCGTCGCATGCACACTGTGCTGGGATCTCGTTTATTTGAAATCAAATATCATCAAATTCAAGTCACATTTTAAGAAACTGTAATTGTTATTTGCCAATATCAAATGCAGGGCTCTAGACTGCGATCAAAAAGGTTGCAATAATTTTTTGATAATGTGCAAGTTAAACTTTCACACGCTCGTATTGGTGTGAGTGCATGATGTTCAGGTTGTTTTGGTCCCTGGCTGGTGTATGATCACACCGGTGTGATTTGGACCTTCGGTGCATCACATGATCAACTGCTAAATTAAAATGTGCTTTTGCGCTTTGGCTGGCACTGAGCCAGAGACGGACACACTCGGCTCTTGACATGACAACTATTCAGTGTTTTCAACCATATAAGGTTTATTTTAGGTTTTAGACATTTAAATACAAATAAGTACCAGCAAAACAATACATTTTATAGTTTGTAAAATACACACTGATGTCTATGGAATAACAGTCCATTCAAATATAAATGCAAGCCAACAAGTTTGTGAATATTTTGATTAAAAAAGGAAATAAAAGCAATACATCTGCCATACAGCGCTATTGTGGCTGCGGTGTGTCACGTGACAAGCATGAAATATATAGTTATACATATTATAGCCTATATAATAATATTTTAGTAATGTTTTCTTTTAAATTTATGCTTGTTGGAAACAGTTCAGATTAAAATATTTTGCAAATATCAAGCTTTTAGTTGCTGTGAATCTTTACATCAATGCAAAACCAGCATATACAAATTAAGAGAACGTTCAACATGCAAGGTATTTATGATTAATATAAAAAGGTGCGACCAGTGGGAAGAATGAGTCTAAAAAAAAAATATATATATATACACACACAGTGCCTTGCGAAAGTATTCGGCCCCCTTGAACTTTGCGACCTTTTGCCACATTTCAGGCTTCAAACATAAAGATATAAAACTGTAATTTTTTTGTGAAGAATCAACAACAAGTGGGACACAGTCATGAAGTGGAATGAAATTTATTGGATATTTCAAACGTTTTTAACAAATCAAAAACTGAAAAATTGGGCGTGCAAAATTATTCGGCCCCCTTAAGTTAATACTTTGTAGCGCCACCTTTTGCTGCGATTACAGCTGTAAGTCGCTTGGGGTATGTCTCTATCAGTTTTGCACATCGAGAGACTGAAAGTTTTGCCCATTCCTCCTTGCAGAACAGCTCGAGCTCAGTGAGGTTGGATGGAGAGCGTTTGTGAACAGCAGTTTTCAGTTCTTTCCACAGATTCTCGATTGGATTCAGGTCTGGACTTTGACTTGGCCATTCTAACACCTGGATATGTTTATTTTTGAACCATTCCATTGTAGATTTTGCTTTATGTTTTGGATCATTGTCTTGTTGGAAGACAAATCTCCGTCCCAGTCTCAGGTCTTTTGCAGACTCCATCAGGTTTTCTTCCAGAATGGTCCTGTATTTGGCTCCATCCATCGTCCCATCAATTTTAACCATCTTCCCTGTCCCTGCTGAAGAAAAGCAGGCCCAAACCATGATGCTGCCACCACCATGTTTGACAGTGGGGATGGTGTGTTCAGGGTGATGAGCTGTGTTGCTTTTACGCCAAACATAACGTTTTGCATTGGTTTCATCTGACCAGAGCACCTTCTTCCACATGTTTGGTGTGTCTCCCAGGTGGCTTGTGGCAAACTTTAAACGACACTTTTTATGGATATCTTTAAGAAATGGCTTTCTTCTTGCCACTCTTCCATAAAGGCCAGATTTGTGCAGTATACGACTGATTGTTGTCCTATGGACAGTCTCCCACCTCAGCTGTAGATCTCTGCAATTCATCCAGAGTGATCATGGGCCTCTTGGCTGCATCTCTGATCAGTCGTCTTGTATGAGCTGAAAGTTTAGAGGGACGGCCAGGTCTTGGTAGATTTGCAGTGGTCTGATACTCCTTCCATTTAAATATTATCGCTTGCACAGTGCTCCTTGGGATGTTTAAAGCTTGGGAAATCTTTTTGTATCCAAATCCGGCTTTAAACTTCTCCACAACAGTATCTCGGACCTGCCTGGTGTGTTCCTTGTTCTTCATGATGCTCTCTGCGCTTTAAACGGACCTCTGAGACTATCACAGTGCAGGTGCATTTATCACGAGACTTGATTACACACAGGTGGATTCTATTTATCATCATTAGTCATTTAGGTCAACATTGGATCATTCAGAGATCCTCACTGAACTTCTGGAGGGAGTTTGCTGCACTGAAAGTAAAGGGGCCGAATAATTTTGCACGCCCAATTTTTCAGTTTTTGATTTGTTAAAAAGTTTGAAATATCCAATAAATTTCATTCCACTTCATGACTGTGTCCCACTTGTTGTTGATTCTTCACAAAAAATTACAGTTTTATATCTTTATGTTTGAAGCCTGAAATGTTTTTTTTTTTTTTTTTTTATATACAAATGCTTATCATATAAATTGGAACATATTATACATATAATATAAATTGCAATGTTTTTTAAAAGCTTTTCAAAATAACTTTTCTCCATTTCTTCTGTTCTCTCGCTTGCTTTCTAATCTAGTTGTCTAATAAAGCTGGCATTATGAATATTGTTGGCTCTTTGATAAATGCTTCTTTTTCTCCTTTTGTAAGTTGCTTTTGTAAAGCGCCTGTTAAATGCATAAATGTAAATGAATGTTAATGTAAAAAGATCATGGCAAGATCATAACTGACAGGCCTGTAACTCACTTTGGTTTTAGCTCCTGGATGATCACTGATGTGCATCTAAACTCATGTATCTTCGGTTTTTATAAACGTGAAAGGGAAACTCTTGACTGACTTAACACATTCCACTCTCTCCTTCTGACTCTCTGGCACTGGCGTCAGTTTCCTGCGTTCACGTTGACCTCCGCCCTCTGTTTCCTGCAGGCCAGCTGGTTGATTTTGTGAAGAAGGTGGAGCAGAGAGGACCCATGTCATGTGACACAGTGCTGAAGATCTTTTACCAGTCATGCCGTGCTGTGCAGCACATGCACAAACAGTCTCCACCAATCATACACCGTGACTTGAAGGTGAGGCTCCTCCCTCTTTCAGACTGCAGGCTAAATCCTTGAATAATGATTTATTTACAAAGAAAGATATGAACAAAGAAGTGTTTATTTATTAGATTATTTATAATAAGACTTATTAAATCAGTGGGGTGAATCTCTTGGAAACACATTTCACTCTAAAATCAAAAGAATTAAAAAAAGACATGTTTTATGTAAGAAAATTTAAACTTTATTTTAATCACTGTTAATTTCAGTTAATAAGTAAAAATTAAGTAATATTTTATAAAATAATAATTTATAATATTTTATTTTTATATTTTATAATAATAATATATTTTTAATTACATTAATAATTTTTTATTTGATTTTTTTTTTTTTTTTTTTGCCATTTATATATTCTCAAACAATGATTTTTATTACTGTATTTTTTGTTCATAATTAATTTTATAAATGTAAATAAAATGTTTTAATCTAAATACGCATTATGCACTACAATGAATACTACCATAGTATTGTGTGTGTGTGTGTGTGTGTGTGTGTGTGTGTATTGTGGTAAAAGCACAGTAACACATGGCCTTTGGTGACTCATTGCTTTAATAATATGCAAAACAATGTGTATGTTCTCGTTTGAGCTGTGCCAAATGATCAGGTACATTGTTTGATAACATTTCTTCTTCTCTGTAGATCGAGAACTTGTTGATCAGTCACCAGGGCACCATGAAGCTGTGTGACTTTGGCAGCGCCACTACCGTGGCACATTACCCAGACTACAGTTGGTCTGCTCATAAGAGATCTATGGTGGAAGATGAGGTAGGAAATGCAAAAAATGTATCATCATCTTCTCCAAGCACCCATCCAGCTTTATGCTATATAAATATTAGTACCAGTTTAGCATCATTCATGACATCCTTGTCCTCTGGTTGGTGGATTTTGCTATAGATTGTGATATATGGATTGTCACAATAATTGTGGAAATGATTACATTGTCATGTGGCCAGAGAGAAATATTTTGCGGTGATTGTATTAAAATCTCTGGCTATTTCCCGTGGAAGCCTCTACTGATTTAATTGTTTTGTTGATTGAATTAGTTTGTTTGGTTTCTGCTCCTCTTAAATCAGTTATTGGTAGTAAATTGAAACCCACGCAATGCACAAAGCCTGCCATTTCTCTACACATGAATGTCTGTTTGTGCTTCTTCAGTTGATGTGCATTTTTGTAAGAACCCAATGAGGAGACATTTTTAGCATTTTGCAATCTTTTTTTTTTTTTTTTTTTTTTTTTTTTTTTTTCCTGTGGTGTTTTGTTGTCGTGTTTAGTTTTGTAGATGCACGTAGATGTTGTGTTATGTAGTGGCACATAAGAATTGAATCATTTTATCCCACAAGGATGCATTCCTTCTTTGCAATAAACACATTTATAATGTTACAAAAGATGCTTTCAAATACATGCCGAACTTTTTATTCCTCAAAGAATCCTAAAAAATATGAAATAACTGTTTTCAACATTGATTAAAGGTGCACTATGTAACTTTTCCATCCGCTAGAGGTCGCCTATTCAAAACAAAGGTGTAGTTTGATGACGCCAAGCTTGAGCGCAGAATCTTGTGAGGTGAAGACCACATGTCCCAGCCGGTGGAAAAGAATCGGGATAGGACTCGGGCAGAAATCATGTTCATGGATGTGATTTATTAACGTTACTGTAGTATGAAACAGAGCAGAGCTGAGCGAGGCCGCTGGAGCGATTGTTATTAAGATGAACGCAACATGCCTCGCGAGCAGCGGGACTTTTATTATGTCACACTCGCCGGCACCATTTCCGCTTTTCCGGTCATGAGTGTGAGGTAACGCAGCTCTGTTTATCATATTAGATACATCCGAGTGTGTTGAAAATGATGTTACTCTGTGCGTTCACTCGGCGGCTGCTATGACACGTGTTACACAGCAGTGAGAGTAAAGCATTTCTGCAAAATAAAACCGGAAACCGAGGGTAACGCAGATATGACGCCATCGACAGGCAACGCCCTCACACGTCCCGGTTCATTGGTTAAAATAGCAATTTTCTCACGATTTACAAAGAGTTTGGGATATTGTAAGTACTCAATTAAACTAAATGTATAACGCTGGCCTAGTGGTTTTTGGATATTTTACTGAAAATCTTTTACATAGTACACCTTTAATACTAGGAAATGTTTCTTGAGCAGCAAATCATAATATCAGAATGATTTCTGAAGGATCATGTGACACTGAAGACTGGAGTAATGATGCAAATTGAAATAGAAAAAATATTTTTAATTGTATTACTGTATCTTTGATCAAAATAATGCAGCCTTGGTGAGCATAAGAGACTTCTTTCCAAAATGAAAAAACAACAACTTGTGAACAATAGTGTAAACTGTTGAGCAAGGCCATTTATTTATCATAAATGATTCCTCTGAATCCACTCATGCACATCATTTAACATGAAGGCCCACTAAATTATAAATAATTTATCTTTATTTTTTATTTTTTTATTCTCTGTTCTCTGTGTGTCTCAGATCACTAGAAACACGACTCCAGCATATAGGACACCAGAGATGATTGACCTGTATTCCAACTACCCAATAAATGAGAAGCAAGACATATGGGTGAGTTAGTTCATGAGTAAGTACAGTTATGACGGAATGGTTGGAAAAATAAGAAGTCTGAAAATGAAAGTTAATTTAGTGAAGTTTTAATAAAAGATTATGTAGGTTTTTTTTGTCCAAACCAGGTGTGATGAGAGCCTCAAATGCTTTTTTTTTTTTCTTTTTTCCCAAACTAGCAGCAACAAGTGTTCCACAGCAAAAGAACATTTTGTATTAAACGTTAGATATGTTCTGATTTGCAGTTTTTAATTGATTTTAGCGTGTTAGTGTTAAATGTCACTAGGGTAGGGAATCGAGAACTGGTTCTGTGTGTTTTTTTTTGGTTTGTTTTTTTTAATACCGGAATCGTGTGAAATTGATATTTCGGTTCTGAAAACGGTTCCTTTGCACTGCGTGGATGAAATGCTAGGAGCGTATCCTAGTAGTAAAAGCGTGTGATTTTCCTTGATACAGAAAAAAACTGATGGAATCGCAGGATCCGAACTGGAAAAAACCTGCCATTTTAAATATGAAGTCTGCATGGGTGCCGGTGAATGAGCAGTGTAGTTTCGTCTACCTCACATACGCGTGACGCTATAGCGGTGTTTGTGTCTGCCATCTCACTACGAGGACACGAATGCATGAACTTCTCCGTATCTGCTCTGAGAGTCACTTCACTAGCATTTCAGATATTCACTAGCATGTCGTCAGATACAAACCGAAACTCAAAGGTCTTTCACTACAACCCGTCAAAATAAGTCCAGTTTAACTCGAAATTATGACAGAATTACCATTTGTATACTAAAATGTAGGCTACTTCTCTGAGGTAGTAGTAGTAGTAGTAGTAGTAGTAGTAAAAATAATAGTAATAATAAAATGTGTTGTAACAACAAAACACAAAGTATACAGTAAATAAATGTTGTAATTTTTTAAAATGTGAATACATTTGAAAAGATTGATTTACATTGTTAAAGGTTTATGAATTTTTACTACATTTGTATTAAATCCTAAATCCATAACAGAATCCATTAAAACAAACAACACTACTGTACCTTGTACGTCCCCATTATCACCAGGTAATACGTTTTTTTTTTTTTTTAAATGAATTGGTTGATTTTTATGGTTCTGTTAAATTTTTATTATTTTATTTACACAGCAAGTAATAAATATAAAAGGATTGTTTGAGTATTGTGCATTATATTTCCTTATTATTTTTACTTAAAAAAAAAAAAAAAGAAAAAAGACATTAATGGAATCGAACCGGAAAATTTCTTAAAATTCCCAACCCTACTTGTCACATAGCACCTGGTTAGGGCAAAGTGTAACACACTCTTCTTTTTTTCTCTGTAATTATTGTAAGTTGTTTTTTTGTTTTTTTTAAAGAGTCTTTGTTTGTTCCCTATAGGCTCTGGGCTGCATCCTGTACCTGCTTTGTTTTAAGCAGCACCCGTTTGAAGAGGGAGCCAAACTCCAGATAGTAAACGGCAAATACAACATTCCACAAAATGACACCAAGTACACAGTCTTTCATCAACTCATCCGTAAGTATCCCACAGGAGCCTAACCGCATTCCCTCTTCCCAAAATCTCTCCTACTTCATGAAACACTAGGAGCATATCCTAGTAGTAACGGATGGACTCGCAGGATCCAAACTGGAAAAAACCTACCATTTAAATATGAAGTCTGAAGATGCTGTAATTTTGCTCCTGAATGCAGTTGAGTGAAAAAAGCCTTGTGTGTTTGTTCCAGGATCTATGTTGAAAATCAATCCAGAGGAGCGGCTGTCCATCAGTGAGCTTGTTAACCAACTGCAGGAGATCGCTGCAGCCAGGAACGTCAACCCCAAGTCTCCCATTACTGAGGTACTGAAGGTCTCTTCTTCACTAGTCATTCATAGGTTGCTAAATATGTGGTGCAAGAGTTTATGATGGTCAACCAAAATGCGTTTTTATAATGGAATCACCTCTTCTGTTAATCTGCCAAGCCGACACAGTTATTATAATCTAGCCAGATTGATTAATCTGTCAGTATTTAGTCATTTTGAGATCATGGCATCAGCCTATAACCGTATCCACTTTGCAGATTAACCAAGGGCCTGTTTACACCTGGTGACTTCGGGCCCTATTTTAACAATCTGAGCACATGGTCTGAAGCGCATGGTGCAGGTGCACTTAGGGTGTGTCCGAATCCACTAGTTCCACTAATTTGACAGCGAAAAAAAATTGGTCTGCGCTCAGCACGTGGTCTTAAAGGGTTGTACTTAGTCTCTTAATGAGCCGTGGGTGTGTTTTGGGCGTAACGTGCAGTAACCAATCAGAGTCTCATCTCCCATTCCCTTTAAAAGCCAGTAGCGCTTGCACCATGGCGGATTCGTGGGGAATTCCATGGGGAATCCTTTTTTTTTTATATTTAAAATGTTTGTGTGCTGCTGTGCGTCCCTGTGTGTGTAATAAGCAGAGTGTACGCGTGTTGTGCACCCGCCTATAGGTGCATATTACTAACACGCCCTTTAAATAACACAAATGTTATTTGTGGCGCAGTCCTTTTCAGTTACCTCAAAATGGCAATGCGCCAACAATGCCTGAACACAGCTAATTTCAGACCAGCAAACAGATGGGCGCGAGTGCATTTGCTATTTAAACAATGTGGCACTGGACGTGAAAATGATAACTGCGTCAGGTTGAAACTAGCAAAAAAACACTTGGTGTATGATATTTTTACTGATCAGATGATTTGTTAAAATTATTGTATTTACGCTTGGCCATACAAATATAAATCCGATCTTCAATTCCCACGCTAAATGCAAAATTTAACGGATTTCACATCGACGAAAGCTACGGATATGAGCTGTGTTTTATTTATCATCAGCTAATTTCAAGATCAAAGACAGCAATAGGAGAGAGAGCGGCATCAACACTGGTAAGATCATTTAGTCTCACTACTTTTAACGAAGACTACTGTGTGTTGAGCGTCTGTGACTTACTTTCAGTTTCATTTGCGGCAGTTTGTGCGCTTGCTTGCTGAAGAGATTCTCAGCTGCTCGTCTGCGGCGATGCGTGTTGCAGTAGCGTTGTCATAACTGGCTATAACGTGTTATATAGCCTATAACATGCTCTCACGCGTACATTTTTGTAACATTTTTGAGAGGAATAAATATTTACATATTTGTAAATATTTCACATATGTGATTTTAACAACCATATGAATTTACACTTGTCAAGTTTCGTTTCATTCATGACCTCCTGAAGTGGTTTGAGGGATCGGATTTTAATCTGTCTCAAGGGTGTTTACGCCTGGTCTTTTCACGATCGGATAGCTATCTGATCAGAGGAAACGCATGACGTGATCAGGTGTAAAACAGGCCCCAAAGATGTAAGCTTGTCTTATGTCAGTTATTCATGTATATGTAGCGCTGTCAAACGCTTAATCGCATCCAAAATAAGTTTGTTTACATGTGTGTACTGTGTATTATTTATATATTATTTACACATGCATACATGTGTATGCATGTGTATGCACTATGTAAACAAAAACTTTTATTTTGGATGCGATTTAATTGTTTGACAGCACTTATATGTATATAGCTTTGTTATTAATAAATAATATTATATACATGTAAATGCATTACATATATTAATATTCTGTGTAAATTAAAATCTAAAAATAATTTGCAATCTTTCAGTTATTGCAAGTAGTATGTGTGTATAAATGTGAAATCAAAGATCGCCCTCTTGGCTCTCTATATATCAGCATGAGCTATTGAAAAACCCACTGTCAATTCATCTTGATTTTAGCAAACTCCTTCCGAGCTTCTGTTTGATCACCAGACTGGTTTGGTTGGTTGAATGAGGCTCTTTTGGTGCTTCATTTGAAACAGACCTCTCATTCTTTCACACTCCGACATACGCACACACACATGCAGAGACGGGCAGAGTCTCACATACTGATCGCAGCTCTCTGAAGGGCCATTTAGAGACGCCGCCACTCTCTTCCTTTCGAGTTCTGTCCTTCTTTCCTTTCCTCCCTCCATGACCTCCTAGAGACAAAGGAGCATCTCATCCCTCTTTTTCTCTCTGACCTAATGGCCACTGATCTCACTACATAAGACAGAAACAGGACTGGTAAACAAGTGGGAGGACAAGAAAAGGATTGGGCTGTTCCAGCCATGTTTGGTCGAAGAACAACCAAAGTGGATTAATAATTATGCATGTGTATGATCTAGTTAAGAGCATCCATACAGCATTTGTATGAGTGTTTGCATACAGAAGGCAGTGTTATGGTCCTGTGTGCACACATGGTGGAGAGGGCGGCTTTAGATGCGTCTGATCTGGGTTAAGAAGGGGTTTCTCTCTGGATTAAAGTGATTACAACCAACAGCCAGAAGCAGAGAGACACACAGAGCCTGCAGCGATTGAGTTGTCCTGATGTTCTGCAATCATTGACTAGCGTTCAGATCCTGGGTTCCTGCTTTTCTCCTGATGTGTGTGTGTGTGTGCGTCGGACTGTTGTCCAGATGAGTCTGTTAAGTTCTTACTACTGTCTGAAGTCTGTGTATGACGGCTATGAATCCCTACAGCTCCTGGAGCAGAACGGAGGTTTCGGGAACAACAGCGCGCAGCTTCCTTCTCAGATCAACAACATCAACAACGCTGGTGAGTTCTGCGTTCAACTCCTTTTCTTTGTAGATTTGGCATGTGGCTTCCTCCTCGTTCAGATGTCATTCCCTCTTTGGAACTGATGTGATCCGTTCTCTGGAGTGATTTCACAGACTGTGCTCTTGATCTTATCCTGTCGTAGGATCTGTTGATGCACTGGCATCCTGTGTTTACATGCATTACATTTGGCAAGTTTCTCTTTGTTTTGTGATGTTCTTGAACATGCTTAAAGTTAGTTAATTATTTGAGTTGGTTTATTTATTTTATATTTGTTAGTTATAATTATTTTGTTTAATGCTTGTTTTTGTTTTTTACGTTTTTTCTTTTTAATGATTGTTCCAGTTTTCATTAGTTATTGTTGGTTGTTTTTTGTTTGTTTTATATTTGTTAGCTGTTGTTATTAGTTACTATTGATTTAATTGGTTAGTTATTCTTTAGTTTATTAATGTTGTTTTTTACTTTAGTTACTGTTTGGTTATTAATTTGTGTTAGTTATTTTTGATAGTTTATTTTTTATTTATGTTTTTTTACTGTTGGTGGTTGTTTATAGTTAGTTTTTGTTTTGTTTGTTATTTTTAGTTTTTATTAATATATTAGTGTTATTCTTACTAATTATTAGGTTGGTTTGGTATTTATTTTGTTAGTCTTGTTGGTTAGTTTCTTATTGTTTTTTTATTGGTTGTTTATAGTTAGTTTTCTTGTTGCTTGGGTTTTGTTTTGTTAGTTTTAGTTTTGGTTAATATATATTAGTTATTGTTATTCTTACTATTTATTAGTTGGTTGGTTAGGTATTTTTGGTGTGTTAATGTTTTCCGTTAGTTATGTTTGTAGTTACACGCTATAACTTTTTAGGTAATGTTTGGTTTGTTAATAGTTGTTTCTTTCGTTAATCTTGTTGGTTGTTTGATTAGTTATTTTTTTAAATTTGTGTGTTAATGTTTTTGGTTTTTATTTTAGTATACATATACTCTTCTGTGAAATATTTCATCACCTGTAAACCTTGCTCTTTGTGAGTGCTTGTGCAGAGTAAAACTATTAACCTCTACAAATTATAACATGCAGTGTATAATAATATAGACAAGTGATATCCGGCACAGCTGTATTTTAGATTGTACACTTTGTTAAACTGCTAAAAAGCTCTTAATACCACACATTAATGTGTTCAGGAACTGTCTGAGTAGTGTAAACAATGATTTCTGGCATTAGACCCACCAGCTTTTGTGGTAATGAGAAGTACTTTGTTTGTGAGAGATTCATATCAAAGGGTATTGAAGCTTTTACAGGATACAGCACCATCAGTCATGGTATTATACCTTTTGTTAAAACCGCACACACAGTTTGAATGAGCTCTTCATGAACCTTCAAGTTCATCAGCGTGGCTTTTCACCTGAAATTCACACACACAAACGCACGCAAATGCATTGAAGTGATTGTACATAAAGACATTCGCGCCTGCCTGCTCACACCACTAGACTTAATAGGGATCTGAGACGCGTTTCATCCTTCAGGATGTGACTTGAACAGCAGTGGATGGATGCATCAGTAAGAACCAACTTAATTTTGAACATTTTTCTAGACATTACATTTCAGCCAACATGTTTCAGGAGCGTAACCCTCCACTTACCTTCATGCTGCCATAATACTGTACACAAACTGATAATGCCTCATACACACCCCTGCCCCCATATTTACCCCAAGGGATGTTTTCTCTCTCCATGCTGTAAGAGGATTGACCTGTAGCCACCATCTGCTGAGTTTACTGTAATTTTCTGACTGAACACAATCAGAAAATGTTAATACTACTCACGTAACCGCACACGCGATCCTGTCTCGGTTTCAGTCCATTTAAAAGAGTCATATTTGTAGCATTTCCTTTTTCACCTTCAATCCGCTTGTAATGTTAAGCAAGGTTTATTGCACCACAGTTATTCTTCCTGACCCTGAGAATTAAACAGGCTGTTTTTGCTACTGTACCTTTAAGACTTCATCTAAATAACCTCTGTAATCTTTGCATACTAGTGTAGTTTACAACGTTTTGGTTTGTTATTGTTAGTTAAAAATACATTGCATGTTAATTTTAGTCATTGTTGAAATTAACATTAACTTGGATTTAATGAATGTTGTTTGTTCCTCAAGATCTTGACCAAAAATGATGCAACTCGTGATGGTAATACATGTTGTGATTTTGTTATTTCCATCAATGTTTGGTCAAGATCTTGTATTGGCAATGCAAGAGTCCAGCACTCTGTAGAGTCTCCTCCAGCACATCCCAAAGCCTTTCAATGAATTTAAGGTCTGGACTCAGAGGAGCTGATTCATGTGTGAAGATGATTCTTCATGCTCCCTCCTCATTCTTTAACCGTTTGAGCCTGATGAATCTTGACATTGTCATCCTGGAATATGGCCATGATGTGTCTTCCTACATGGGTGCTTAAGAAATGAAAAGCTACACACTTCATCAATTAGGGTTAGAGGAACTGATGCCAAACATATAACGTGCTGGAAACATAATCACTGCAATGATGATCCAATCATTGACTATTTAAATCCAAACAGCGACTTCTTTTTGGCCTGACAGTGAATGTTAGTTATTTGGTTTTGCATTGCATTACAACTTTGCAGCCTTTTCTGGTTAAAGGCAGCCTACCTAGACTGGAAGAGACCATCAGACACCCATGCAAAGCTGCCAACCTCAGTTTGCGTGGTTTAAAATCTGATATAGCTGTGCACTAATACCTTGTTTACATAGTAGTGTTCCTCATAAACTAACCCCTTAAGATCTGATCATTTGAGTTTTAAAGAACAGTTCTTTGAGACGTGTTATGAGATGATATGAGTCATTGCATTGAGGCGTTTCTTGTGTGCATGTGTTAAATACATTCAGCAAAACTATTGTCTTGTAAAAGCACTTTTGACAAACGTTGGCCTGTGGTTATATTCGTGTTTGTATCTCCAGGTGTGTATGACACAGACCCGGCCATGGGTGGAGGCTTCCTGGATATTCTGAAAGGAGGAACCGAAAGATTCCTCACCAACATCAAAGACACTTCATCCAAAGTCATCCAGTCGGTGGCCAGGTGAGCGACTCATTCATACTGCAGTAAAACACCCCTGCGGCTTCCGCCCATTAACTAGTGCACACGCCTTGCTCGTATGTTTTGGCAAGGCATGCCTTGGTTTCGCTATGATGCATCACTTTACGCTGAGCCATTGACAGATTTAGCCTAATGAAGGAAGAGGTCGTAGTGGTGTAGAGAGTACTAGTAATCTTCTGGCGGTTAATCTGATATATCATAATCTAGCTCACAAGCAATGCCACCCGCTGCTGATTTTGAGCATGTTTTCTAAAGTCTGTACTCTATTCTTTATATAAATGGATTCAGAGGCTCTTTTTCATGAGCTGTTGCATTTTAAGGCCTGAAAAACATGCTGTCCTGAAATGAAGGCTATTTAAAAATGGAAAGATTCCTTTGGACAAATTCTGCAGTAGCATTACATGTATCGTTTACAGAGCGAATGCATTAGGATGGGAAAGAAATCCACTCAAGATGGAGGACGAAGCAAGAGTAATTTTATAATTAAAGAGATTATTTACTCACCCTCATGTCGTTCCAAACCCGTAAGACTTTCGTTCATCTTCAGAACACAAATGAATCTCTTTTTGATGAAATCTGAGAGCTTTCTGTCCCTCCATTGACAGCTACACAACTACCACTTTGATGCTTCATAAAGTTGATTTCACCGGTTTAGTCCAAATTTTCTGAAGAGACATGATCACGTATATTGTTTTATTCACATAGAAGCATTCGTCAACACACATCAGTTGTGGTAAATGGAGGCTCAAGCATGTTCGTTGACGTGTGAGAACCAATGAGGTTCATTCTCGTGTTACGCATCACGTTTGAGCTTCAGCGAGAACCAATGAGGTTCATTCTCATGTTACGCAGCACGTTTGAGCTTCAGCGAGAACCAATGAGGTTCATTCTCATGTTACGCAGCACGTTTGAGCTTCAGCGAGAACCAATGAAGTTCATTCTCGTGTTACGCAGCACGTTTGAGCTTCAGCGAGAACCAATGAGGTTCATTCTCATGTTACGCAGCACGTTTGAGCTTCAGCGAGAACCAATGAAGTTCATTCTCGTGTTACGCAGCACGTTTGAGCTTCAGCGAGAACCAACAAGCAGGTTTGGTTGAGCTTCTGATTATGTTCGCTTATCAACGTTTAAATGTGAATCTATGTGAATAAAAGCCTAACTTCAATCTGTTCATCATATAAAGCGATCAAGTCTCTTCAGAAAATGTGGACTAAACCGCTCAATTCATATGGATTCGTTTTTTACGATCTCTTTATGGACTTGAAGCGTCAAAGTGGTCTTCATTAGATCTTCATTTGTGCTCCGAAAGTCTTATGGCTTTGGAACGACATAAATAATGACAAAATATTTTTTTTGAGGTGAACTAACCCTTTAACTACTTAATGTTTTTTATAAATATATTTTGCTTAATTTCCTGAAGAAAAAAAAATATTCTATGTAGCTTTAATTGAATTTTATTTCAGTTTTACTAATTCTAATACTTCTTAAACTGAAACACCACATTGTGTTTGTGATTGAATCTGCCTAGAAGAATGTCAGGGCCGCACCAATCTCAGATAGTAAATATCCAACGTGTTGAATATTTGTGATCATAAATCCTTTTGTGTGGGGGGGAACCCCAGAGGACAAACGTGCACGCACTCTATAGATCACATGGAACGAAACGATATCCGATCAGAAAGTGAGGTGATGGAAACTTAATCTCTGAGACTTCATTGAAACTTTTTTCTTTTTTTCCCCACGCAAATTTTCTGTAAAAAGCAGTCCAAACGAGATTTCCCGTGTTCACAGAATGCAATCTGTTAGTGTGTGTTGTGCTCTCTTGTTCACGTCGTGGCACTCCTCCCACTATAGCAGGGGTCTCCAAACTCGGTCCTGTAGGGCTGCTGTCCTGCAGAGTTTAGCTCCAACTCCAATTAAACACAACTGAACCAGCTAATAAAGGTCTAAATAGGCAAACTAGCCTATTTAGAGCTGGTCGTAGCTAAACTCTGCAGGACAGTGTTTGGTGACCCCTGCACTATAGGAACAAAACTGTTAAATCTATTAAGAAAATCTATATTGTGGTCTCTCACATTTTGAAAATCTGTTAAGATTCATAACTTATTAATAGTTAGTAAGGTAGTTGTTAAGTATAGGTATTAATAAGCAATTAATATATGCTTTATAAGTACTAATAAACAGCCAATATCCTAGTAATATGCATAGTGCAATAGGGAGAATTGGACCCTAAACTAAAGTGTTTAATGATTTTTTTTCTTTAATGCTCTGCTTTTGCACTGCTTTTGATTTTGTTTTTCTGTAGAATAACTAATGCTTATGCGTCATACTCCGTAAAATGAAGGACATTCATAAAAGTAAATGGGTCAATTCTGAGTCCATGATGATTTGATCATCTGAAGGTAAATTTGATCTAATTGTAGTGACTGAATGTTAATCTCTTGGTAAACTCAATCAGGGTTTTGTTTGACACACACCGATCTACCAGATCATAAATTCCCCTCCATAATCCGTTTGCGTTTATTAATCATGTTTAATAATCACTCCCCATCATCCCCACAAGTCTGTCATGTTTATTTTCTCCTCAGTTGGCCCAATTTGCTTTAATTTTTTTTTGTTCATTGTCTTGTTTTGTTCATTTTGTTCCTGAATCACATTTCTCGGTCCCAAATCACCAACCCCTTTCAGCTCCAGGTAACTATGGGACAGCGCCTTTTGTGTCTGTTTACGTTAACCGTGTGTGTGTGTGTGTGTGTGTGTGTGTGTGTGTGTGTGTGTAGAGATGTTGTGTGAACTTCACTCCACGTTCATCTCATGGCTTTGTATGCTGTTTGTTCATAACCACTGTCTGCTCCCATCAGCAATAGATCGATCTTGATCAATAGAATTGATTCATAAAAGTTTGAATACCTTGTCTACTAAATACATGTGAATGCTACTCTTTGAAATGACTTTAAAGGAATAGTTCACTTTATTCCAAACTATATATATATATATACCCCCGTCCCTTTTCAGTGCTGCGCTTATTGTTCTGTCTTCCGATTTGTATTTCCACAGCATGAAGGTACGATCTTACGGATTTATGAATGAAACGCTCCTTTTAAAATCTGACATTTATGACATCTGCTTTTTTTTTTTTTTTTTTTATAACTCTTTGACAGCAGTGCCATAGAAATGTACAGAGCTAAAGCAAAAACGGAAGTTCAAACACAAAATTCTAAAGATGGCTGTGCGCTTGTTACTCTGCCACATAAGATCTACAGTAACTTTCAAAAATGTTTGTTTTTGAAATAAGTCTTTTCACCAAATCTGCTTTTATTTGATCATCAAACAGTGTGATCAAAGCTGTATTTTCAGCATCATTACTCCAATCAGTGTCACGTGATCCTTCAGAAATCATCCTAATATGATAATTTGCTGTTCAAGAAACATTTCCTTTTTGAGTGAACTATCCCTTTAACTGTAGTCTTTGCATTTTTAATCCCAGATTTCTACAAAAGTGTAGTAAAGTTTGATGTCTTTTGATACAAGCCGTTACTCTTATTCCTCTTGACAGTTGTTCTGCCTGTAATCTAGATGCTCTTCTTGCTTTGCTGTAGTGTTCACACATTTAAACCTTTGTCCTATCCTGTCTCAGTTATGCTAAGGGAGACCTGGACCTGTCCTACATCACCTCCAGACTAGCAGGTACACTCGCCTGTGCAATAGGACTTCAGATGAATTTTGAATGTCTTAATCCTAATGGTGTAAAGTTAATTGCTTGTCTTTTTGTGTGTTTTTGCAGTCATGTCTTTCCCAGCTGAAGGAGTCGAATCTGCCATTAAGAATAACATCGAGGATGTGCGTCTGTTCCTGGATTCTCGACACGCAGGTCATTATGCGGTATACAACCTCTCCAAACGCTCCTATAGACCAGCCAGGTTTCACAACAGGGTGAGTGCGTATAGCAAAGCTTTTTGCTTTTTCTCAAATTCAAGCAATTAACAGATTGCAGTGACCTAAACTGATGTCTTTCCAAATATTATAAATCCAGTGTTATAAATAAACAGATTTTTAATAGCTTTAGTTTTAAGTGAAATTACATTTTATTAAAAAACTTAAATTAAAACTTTAAAGGGGTACTTCAGCGCTGGGAAGATGAATGTGCATTTAAACTGGGTCATTTATGTAGTAGAAATGTGAAATTATTTTTTAATTTGGTGCCTTCTAGACTTGAGAAAAGCCAGAAAATGTATTTTTTGCTCATGTGGATGAAAGACAATAATTCCCAGAATGCACTTGCTTCGCTGCCCTACGAGGCCACTCCCAAAGCCACGGCTACTGGATCACTTGCCCACCGTGGCACCACCCCTACCGTTGTTTTCATTTTCATAATAATAAAATAATTTAGTTCAGTTAGAGAACAGACACTACAATTAATAACTGAACGTGTCTGTTCAGTAAAGTGTGAGTGAGCCGAGCGAGTGTCACAGCACAAGCGCAGCAGGAGTCAGATTATATTCATCACGAGAGCGAAGAGCTGAGGTAAGCGCAGGCGCGGCAGTCATTCACGGCGTGTGTTCAGTCTAGCGGGTTTTCAGATCATGCCTATGGAAGCTTAACTTTCATAGGAATTCATTTGGGAAGTTGAAACACTCACTTTGCTCCACACAGCTCCGTTTACATGAATGCCCGCTGCTGCCCGAGCAGAGTGAGATCCCACCCCCCGTGGGCGGGTTGAAAACATGCAGAACTAGCTCCTATTTACTGGCTGTAGTCTATAGCCTCTGGCCAAAAAATCCTCTGATGCAAAATGACGATATTTGCGTCATTGGAGGATTTTTCCAGAAATAAAATGCATAATTCTCTGGTTCACAGAAGATCTTCGTTTGTGTGTGACGGAGGGATTCCTGCCACTGTTTTGACTCCTTTACACATTTTATAAGCTCTTCATGAGTTCGCAGCTGCTCAAAATACCATCATATGTAGCTACGCACATACAGCGAACGCATTTAGCTCAGAACACAGCATTGTTTTGGATGTTCGGTAAGTTCTGTCGCAAAATATATCCCTGTGCCTTTAGGTTCAGTGTTAAAATGCCAATGTGAATGCTAAACAGACTAGGATTAAAAGTTTTTTTTTATTTTTTTATATTTTATTTTTTTTGTCCACCAAGCAAACCAAGCGAACACAACTACAAGTGTGAACACACACTAAATGTTGCCTGGGCAACTAAATAAAACAAATAAGTTTAAAGGCAGGGTAGGCGATTTATTTTATTTATTTATTTATTTTTTTTTGAATAAATACTTTTGTTTTACTGCTTGAAACTCTCTTCACATTCTGATAACAATCAATAATAGAAGTGGTCTAAATATTAACAAATGTACATATATCTTCTGTGGAAGTCTCAGGACCAAAAAAATGTTCGTCCAATCATTGCATTCGGTCCGATATGAAATGTGAAAATAAAATACTATAATTGTAAATAATACAAAAATAACTAAATAAATCCTGAGTAGATGCCATACCTAATTTGATAAATATGAAAGCAAGGCTAGATAGAAGTACAGCAACATTGATTCAACCAATGGCATGAGTTTATGGCGGGGCTATTAAATGAAGAAACCGGTTTGTCATTTTTCTTGCCATTTCTTTTGATGATATTATTGGCAGGGTAATGAACACCCTTCACTTTTAAATATGGGGTCTACTCGGTCTATTGTCAACACGTATTGTAATTGTTTTTCTGTGCCGCTGTGTACTTAATAAAACTCATAATTGTGTCGTGTGTGCAGGTATCAGAGTGTGGCTGGCAACCTAGACGAGCTCCTACTCTGAAGAACTTGTACAGTATATGTAAGAACATGCATCAATGGCTCAAACAGGACCAGAGGAACATCTGCATTGTACATTGTCTGGTGAGCACACACACACACACACACACACACACACACACACACACACACACACACTAGCTACGTTTACATGGACACCTTTTGTTTCAATCATAATTAATTCATTCCGATTGATGAATCTGAATGTAGTGTTTACATGAACGTTAGATAAAGTGATCGGGTTGATGTGCGCGTTTATATGTCACAAGCTTCAAATCTGATTTATTTATAAAAAAAATTTTTTTTACATGCACACAGTTTCCTTTTGTTTGTGCATGCTAACAGACTTAATATTTATCTATTTAAGAATATTTAATATAATATTTATTATTAATATTTGTCCTAATTAGGAGTCGACGAGCACATGAACCGTTGTGCCTGTGCAGTAAAATTGCCAGAAACAAGGACTGGTGGGACGTTGTGGTGGGACCTCAGTACTTTCCAGTTTCGGTTTTCAGCCTGATCAAGTGTTTACATGTCCTCTCGATCGGATTAGAAAAGGTTTAAACCACTTCTTACAATCCAAATTAAATTTTAATCGGATTTGGACTATTCATTCCGACTTGGTTGCATGTGACTTTTTTAAAAAATTGTATTCCTACTGTGCTACTAGTCCGATTACAATCGGATTATTAGGGTCCATGTAAACCCTAGCGTGAATCGTCAACGATTTTATATACTTTCAATTTTCACTATTACTGCACATGGCTACGTTTTTGTCAATGAATACAAGCAGTCAGATATATGAATTCACTTTTTACTTTTATACTTCCTGAATATAGCAAACATCAAACAAAACTTAAGTCTGAACACAGCAGACGATAGGAGCATTTACAACTAATAAAAACTAGTAAATAGACTACTAAAAGCTCATGAAACTTGTACTTAAGCTACAATAACGCTCACACACTCGCACGCACACGCTTGCAAGCACACACACTCTCGCTCGCAAGCGCTTACATACACACAGACAAACACACATTCTCGAACTCACACACACAATTTATAACCCGTCCACAAACAAACATTACATTGTTGTCTTTGTTGACAAGTCATAATCTTAGTTTTGATAAACTATTTTAGAAAAAAATAAATATAAAGAAAAAAAAATATGCGGGGGTGTCCAAGTGTGTCTCTTGTCATCATCTTATTGTGTCCGTGTGTTGTACGCAGGATGGACGGGCAGCATCGGCTGTGGTGGTTTGTGCGTTCCTCTGTTTCTGTCGTCTGTTCTCTACGGCCGAGGCTGCAGTTTACATGTTCAGCATGAAGCGATGTCCACCGGGCATCTCGCCCTCACACAAGCGGTAACAACTTCCTTTTTTTTTTTGTGCACACAAATGTCAGTACATGTTGTTCTAGAACAGAAATAGATGCTCTGTGCATTAAATCAGCTGCAAGTGTGACGGTTCTTTAGGTGCTGAGGTCACTTCCTTCCATGAATGTTCTTAGGCTCACCAAACTTCTGCTGAACTTCGCAAGCTCATAGGACTCTTTTGACTCTAACCAAGTGTGAATGTACTAGTTGGAAAGGAAGTGACATAAGCTTGAACAGAACGTTCAGTTCTGTTGCTCACTAGAAGCAAAGAGCATTGAGCTGCCATTAAAGGAATATCCCAGGCACTTTCATTTTTTATATTTTCAGTTTAGGTTTTAGTCATTTTTTGCCATTTCTTTTATTTATTTATTTTCAGAGGTGGAAAGTAACGAATTACATTTACTCACGTTACTGTAATTGAGTAGTTTTTCTGTGTACTTCTACTTTAAGTAAGTATTGTGAACCCCTGGCTAGTATGGAAATACTTTGGATATAGAAAAAAAATAGCGTGGTGTTGTCCTGGAGGAAATCCAGTTTGCAAAAAATGTGGATGCAAATGAAGAAACACATAGAACATGTTCGGGAACACATCCCTCTGTGCAGATAAAGGCATGTTTATAACTTAAGGCCGGATTATTTCTGTGATGCAGAGGGAATCCCAGAATCCAGTCATGACAGTTGAATTTACAGTATAACGCAGATGTCACGTAAAACACGCAAACTGGTGACTGAATGAATAAATCGAAAGTAGAGCTGTACAATAAATCAAATCGCGACATGATCTGTGAATATTAAAGCGTAAAACACTGCTTTATAAATATATGATCTGTTTGTCCTGTCTCTGTGAATGAGCAGCGCTGTTTCGTCTACTTCATACTCAAGTACACGCGATGCTCGTGGTGTTTTTAACATCTCACAAACCATATCTGGACATGAACACTGAGCTGATCTGAGAGAACCCCATATGAGTATTTTCATCATTTTATTTGAATACAAACCAGTCTTCACTGAAACCCGTCAAAGCAAATGTTTGGTTTAACCAGAAGCCTAGTAGTAGGCCTACAATAGAATATACTTGTCAAAATAATGATAATAACAATAATAGTAATACATTATTTAAGCATATATGTTTTTAAATCCATGGTTTAATTTAGTACATTTAGTTTTGCAGCACAAAAAACAAAAGGATAAAAGTTTGTTAGATTTTATTTGATTACCACCGGTTTTGATAATATATTTGTATTAAATCATAAAAGACAAATTTCACAATTCATAAACATTTTAATAAATTAATGATAAAAAGAAGTTGAAGTTGACTATTGCATTTAGTTGATTAGACACGTTTTATTGAAATTTTAAACAAAAGGTTTCAAATTTGTTATGAAGCATTTGTTTTCATTCATTTAACAGCTGTTTGTGGTGACGATAATAATAACCATAATTTAATAATACAGTTTATTTATTAAATAATTGTTTAATACCGTGATGCTGTGAATCTGACATTTTCTGAGGTGGTTATCATATTGTGAAAATCTCTTTCTATTACCGTATATACCCGAATATAAGACGACCCTGAATATAAGGGAAAAAAAGGTGCTCGCCGCCTCCGAACATTGCATTCTGTGACTCCACATTTTTTGCCAGCTTTGCAATTATTAGATGATTCTGCCTCATTCACGACCATAAGTTTAAAGTTGGTGTCATAGCAGTTTTGTTGGTTTATTTGACCAACTTTTGAAGCTCTTTTCTCAAAATGATCTCCATGGCGGCACTTTACTGTTGATTTAATTCATAACACTGTCACTAATTACGTAGCCTATCGTGTTGGCGCCCTCTACTGTTTCCCCCTGCTTTCTCCCTTTCCCCCTGTGATTTTATCTATATCGCGAATATAAGACGACCCCGCATTTTTCAGCCTATTTTTAAGACACAAACCTAGTCGGGTATATACGGTACATCCCTACACGAGAGAGTCCCCCACCCCTGCTGTTAAAAAAGTAACTTTTACTCTGAATACATTTTTAAAGGGTTAGTTCACCCAAAATGAAAATGATGTCATTAATGACTCGCCCTCATGTCGTTCCACACCCGTAAGATCTCCGTTCATCTTCGGAACACAGTTTAAGATATTTCAGATTTAGTCCGAGAGCTTTCTGTCCCTCCATTGAAAATGTATGTACGGTATAGTGTCCATGTCCAGAAAGGTAATAAAAACATCATCAAAGTAGTCAATGTGACGACAGTGGGTTAGTTAGAATTTTGTGAAGCATTGAAAATGCATTTTGGTCCAAAAATAACAAACTTTATTCAGCATTGTCTTCTCTTCCGGATCTGTTGTCAGTGACTCCGCAGTGACGCTGCTGACGTGTTATCTGGTGCGCCCGAGCTTCCTTTACAGTCCGTGTATTCGGGTTCAAATAAATATGGATGAGTCTTCCTCTGTGTCGAAATCCTTAGACATGTTTGCGAAGGTTGTTTTGTTTACAGCGTGCGTCTCCCTCAGACTGTAAACGAAGCTCGGGCTTTAAGTCATTAAATTGAATTAATTTTCATTTTGGGTGAACTAACCCTTTAATTAACTACTTTTTACTTTTACTTGAGTAGATTTTTAGACCAATGAAATTTTACTCAAGTACAAGTAAAAGTACCGAAGTAATAGTACTTTTACTTGAGTAGAATATTTCCACCTCTGTTTATTTTCCATTTAGCTTTGATTTAATTACTTTTTCAGTTTTAGTCATTTTAGTACTTAAACTTAAGTCAGTTAGTGGCCAAGGCGACATTTCTCATTTTTGTTTAGGTTTTTTTAAAGTTCAGATTTCTGTATTTTAACTAATATCTGATTTCATATATCTAATATTTCAGTTTACAATTTTTTTTTTTTAATAGTCTAACAACAACCAGGGTTATTATCGTTAAACAAAACTAAAACCATAATGAAAACATTTTCATTTCACTTGAAATAAAATATATAAACAAAAACTTATTTCATCTAGCTGCAAAGTTTAAGTACAAAAGTACAAAAATAACTAAAACTTTATAGTCACTTTTATTAAATTAAACTAATAAAGTTGTCAAAAACACACAACAAAATGACTAAAACTTTAAAATTAAAAAGCAAAAAGAAATCCATCTAATTCAAAATATTAACAAAAACTACAATAGTATATCAATAATTAATACTAAAATAACACTGACGGCAACAACACTGTTATAAAGTTAAGTGTTAACACTGTTTTAAAGTTAAGTGCAAGTTAAGCATTTGTATTTCTGCACAGAAAATAAATTAAACTTGTTCTTTCCTTTTGGAAAATCAAAATGATGTTTAGACTAATGCACTTACATTGGAAGTCCAGAAGACATTAGACCACGTTAAGCGTTCAGTATTGCCTCAAGACTTAATCATTAACATACATCAGATGACTTGCTAAACTAGTGTCTGCTAGTCCAAATATTCACCTCAGTAATTCCTTTCAAGTAAAGTTGAAAAGGACACTTTTAAGCAACTTTACTCCAGCAACACACTTTTTGCACATATCTCATATCATCTCCTGATGTGTGAGATCTGCCTGAGGATGTGGGGTTCACAGCAAAGATTGTATTGATCTCTGTTTTCACTGTTCATGAGAATGAGGTCAGACTTCTCATCCCACACCAGAGATGTTAGATGATGAACTGTGATGATTTGGGAGGTTGTTAATGGTGCTTTCTAAGCAATCATCACTGTTATATTTTAAATTGTTCACTATTGCTTTTTAAAACCTCTTTGTTTGAACATTTTGAAGCTATTGTTTAAGGGCTATTCAACAATTTAGTAAAAAAAAAAAATCATTTAAGAAGTAAAAAATGTGTTGAATATTGCTGCTTTAACTAGTGTCTTGGCTCAAGAACAGAATGTTGTGTTGTTCAGCTGTAGATTTACACTACTGACCAAAAGTTTGGAATAATAATGTTTTTTTTTTTTATGCTTTTGAAAGAAGCCTCTTATGCTCATCAAGCTACATGTATTGGATCAGAGATAGAGTAAAACAGTAATACTTTGAAATATTATTAGAATTTAAAATAAGTATTTTCTATGTGAAATATTTTTTGAAATGTAATTTATTCCTGTGATCAAAGCTGAATTTTCAGCATCATTAATCCAGTTTTCAGTGTCACATGATCATTCGGAAATCATTCTAATATGCTCAAGGTTTTCACAAATATTAGGTAGCAAAAACGTTTTTCCATTATTAATTAAGCACTAATAATTGAAAACAATTGAGCATCAAAATCATCATGTTATAAGGCAATAAAATATTTTTGATCAAATAAATGCATCCTTGGTGAACATAAGCGATGTCTTTTAAATGCACCGGTCGTGTATGAAATCATAACTGTGTGTTAACGGATTGCATTAACCAGTGACTGTTGTTGTTGTTGTTGTTTGTAGGTATATTGAATACATGTGTGATATGATGGCAGAGGAGCCCATAATCCCCCACAGCAAGCCTATAACCATCCGCTCTGTCGCCATGACACCCGTACCGCTTTTTAATAAGCAGCGGAACGGCTGCCGGCCGTTCTGTGAGGTTTACGTCGGTGATGAGCGCGTCGCAACCACCTCACAAGAGTATGACAGAATGAAGTACGTCACTTCCACACTGTGATGAAACTTGCCACATGATCCAGTGCCGATGGATATGATGATAATCATCTCTAACTAACTTTGCCGTTTCTGCAGGGACTTTAAGATGGAGGACGGGCGAGCTGAGATTCCTCTGAATATAACCGTGCAGGGTGACGTCCTGATAGTGATTTATCACGCCCGCTCCACGCTGGGTGGACGCCTGCAGGCCAAAGTAAGACACTCCGTGACCGATATTTCTGTATATTCTCCCCGTACATTAGCAAGATCTGAAATTAATAAATGCAAATAAAATGGAGTTACTGATCAGTTGGCCAGTAGCTTTATTAGGAAATGCATTTTATGTTTTTTTATTTGCAAGAAAGAGTTGAATTATTTGTATAGAGTCTTAAATAAATAAAAAAATTAGTGCTGGGCGATTTTTCCAATTAATTAGATTATTTTTAAATTGAGAAATCGCGGTTTTGAATAAAAATGCAATGCAGTTAATGCAATGACAATGCAGCAAATAACAGTTAAGGGAAGAAAATGATCCGCTCTCGTGTGACGCTCTATGAACGCAGAACATCACGTCTAAGAGCTATTCACACAGAATGTAATATCGTGTTGAAAAAAACAATGCGCGGGCAGTGGAATGGGAAAAAAGCAAAGATATTAGATGCAAGTTGAACTTGAGCACTGTTTTAATACCGTTTCATGGGTGAGGCGCTGCTAAAGATGCGAGACATGAGTGCAGCAGTCAAATACGTCCACCAAACAATCGGGGAAAAAAGCTCAATGGAATGCAAAAACCGGTAAAGAACTACTGCTGTATGTTTGATATTTCATGTTTGCATGATGGTGACAGGCTGAAAGGTGCTGTTACTTTGTTTTTACCAAGCATTTGTTGTTAATAGCCTATTACTGGTGTTATTTATTGACATTAATCAGTCAGTCGGTCCTGAAATGAGATTTCATTTTTTTTGCCATATCGCCTAGCCCTATAAAAAAATATAACCATTCTGCATCTTTAAAATTGGTGGAATTATGACAAATGAGGTACAATTTGTTAATGCACTATAATGAAGACACAAGGAACAAAATTAAGATGCCTCAAATATGTGAATATTAAATATACGCAAATATAAAAATATTAATGGGCTGGTAAATGTTCTCATTTCAGTCTATTCTATTCCATTTTATTCTATAGCTTGCTTCCAACCTGAAGATCCTGAAACCTGACCATTTCCACTAATAATTCAGGACAAGCTATGACCGTTCATATTTTGCTAGTGCTTCTTAGTCATTGTCAATCATTGCAGACATGTTGTGTTGTGTCTTTTGTAGATGGCTTCCATGAAGGTGTTTCAGATTCAGTTCCATACAGGCTTTGTGCCTAGAAACGCCTCCACTGTCAAATTTGCAAAGTAAGTTTCAGATTACTCTTACAACGATCTCATATCAGTTTCGCTTTCAGTTGTCTATTCAATGTGATGCTCTTTTAAAATGATGATGTGATGCTCTATATGAAATGTGATGCTCTTTTAAAATGATGCATGTATTTACAGATATGATCTTGACGCGTGTGACATCCAGGAGAAATACCCAGACCTCTTCCAGGTACATGTAAATGTTGAGGTGGAGCCTCAGGATCGCCCTAGCAACAAGACTACACCCTGGGAAAACTTTGCTACGAAAGGACTCAATCCCAAGATCCTTTTCTCCAGCCGAGATGAACAGCAAGAGATCCTGACAAAATTTGGTGAGTTTTCTCTCTTTACTTGATTGCTCAGGGTTCTTATATAAGTCTTAATAAGATGTTATATAAGGTCCTTAGTAAGTCTTAAAATGTCTTAAATTCAGTTTGATCAATCTTAAGGTCGTAAACCGCCTTAAATATCTTAAATAATATAGCAAATGTCTTAAAAATCATTTTAGGACGTCTTAAATTTGGACATGGAAAAACAGGAATCGAGATATGGCCTAATGTGATTTATATAACTTCAAAAGGCCATGATTTCATTAAAATTATTGTGAGCTATTGATGATCTGCTGTTGATGAATTATGGCAATGTTTACTTTATGGTGTTTATATTGTAATATTTTGCAGATGGTTGTAAGAGTGCATAATATTTCTTCCTCGTCTATTTGAATGAGCAGCTGGAAGTAGTAAAGCATAGACACTTCAAAATAAGAGTCCTGGTCTATTTCAGGCTTGTTTATAATTAAAAGTACTCTATTAGGCATAAAGTTTTTTTTTTTCTGGATAGAAATATAAACTAGGGGTGTGTGATTTAATCATCATTTATTTTCGATTCTGGCTTCCAACGATTATGAAAACAAGATAATTGAGTTAAACCTATTATTGTGACGCTGCCACATTCCATCCAGCACACCATCCTTTCCTTCCCAGCGGTGTGCTTTCATTCCCTAAAAGCCCAAACTTAACATCCAAATCAGCCAAATAAATGTGTCTTGTAAAATGGAGTCTACTGTTGCTAAACTGTGGATGTGTTCGATATTAAACAGTGTTGTATAAATTGTATTAAGCCGTGAAAGAGACGCTTTTCCCCAGGCGGCTTTCTGTGTGTGCGCTCCAAGTCGGAGCCGAACGCGAATAAGCTAATGGGCTTCGGATACTCTCCTAAACAGTTACACATATAAAGGTCTTCTCTCCAAAAAGGCATTTTGACATCACCTACTGTGTTTACATGAATAAAGTAAACTTACACAATTGAGAAAGAAAACGCGTGTGTGTGTCAGTATATTAGATCCATGCATTAGCTCTTAAAGTGACAGCAGTCTAATAAACCTGCTGCAGTCTGTCATTAATGATAATCAAACAACAAGACAAAGGGAAGTCACTCACTGATCTTGACTGAATAACTTCAGTAGCTTTAATAAGGAGTAATCTATATTTAATGTGTTCAGTAAGGCCATTCAGTGTTATATGGAGTGTTATTTTACATTTGATTATTCAGTGTTTTTGTTGTAGGCTTACAGAATGCCTACAAAACACTGTTTATTTCAGTTCTATTGTATTTATTTGTCCGATTTGTTTGTAATTCGTTTCTTTGTTTTTATTGTACTGCTGACTGCTTACTTGTCTTGTGTAATTATTTAGAGCACATTTTTCTTACATTAATTTACCTAGTATTAGTTTGTGCTGAAGTATTGATAATTGTGAAATTTGTATATTATAACAAATGTTATAAAACAATGACAATATATAGGGGATAGGGAACGATTCAGACAGTGTGAATATGCTTTCCAATGAAGTCTGGTTTCACGTTATTGTCACGTGAACTGCCGCAGTGCACAATCTGTTCCGGTCCAGAGATGGGATAGCACAGCGCGGATCATATGCGTGAGTCGGCACAGACCACAAAACATATCAAACTCGTTTGAATTCTGCACAGAATGCTGTATTTTAAAGTGATATGGAGGAGATTAGGAGGAGAAACCGTTAGGCAGACTCTGCATTAGAAACAGCACTGATGAGGAAAAGAGACACCAGTGTCATGCAGCAACATGAATTACACACTTTTCAAACTGCACATCCTCAGCATGATTATGATCACTGTTTTGCTGTAGTAACAGCTCTACAGTTCAGCAGTTCTACAGGATCTGCACGATATGTCCCACCCTGTCTTCCTGTTTCAGTGGAAATTACATCAACACACTGAATAACGCTGCATGTTTCAAGGAACTTTAGCTGGACCTAAAGCTCTCAGATACCCTGCATTCTTGTTTCTTGTCTACATTGTTACACATTTCCAATTAGTATTAACTTGACTTTTGTTTTTAATCTTTCTGGTTGATCAGGTAAACCAGAGCTTCCACGTCAGCCTGGTTCAACAGCCTGCTACGCCTCTGAACCTTCCCTGCCAGAGCACTTGCCTGAAGGGCCACAGACCGAACCGGATTCACCTTCTCCTCAAAGCACTGACACCAACGCCAACAGCTTCTTCCAGATGCTTGACTGGGAAGGTATATAGCACATTTATAACAATTTCAGTTAATACAAAGACAAAATCCCTACACATTGTTAGCTGCCTCTGCACGTTAAAGGTGAAGTATGTAACTTTTTAAATGTTAAAACTAGGGCTGTCATGCTTCCTCAGTTAAAGGAATGCTCAATTTAAAAAAAAATCCTCAATTACAATCTACCCGTGATTGCAATTTACCCGTTTAACCGGCAAAATATTGGAAGTGCCGTATTCCATGGACAAGAATCCATGAACCGCATTATTAGACCGCTGTCCATCTCTGCATATGTTTGGGTTGCTTATACCTTTCAAATGGGAATGCATTGTGCACCATTTCACCGAATTTGTAACATAACTAATTTATAAACCTACAGCAACACAGGAGTATACATCAATATGTTTCTAAATTTGCAAATTGTTGTTTTTTGTGATTTCAAAATAAAATGTTTTGATGTGACTGTAGCATTTTGTATCATAAAGAAGTGGCCAAATATTAAAGATTAAGTGGAAATTTGAATTAAATGCTGTTTGGCCAATATTAAACAAGGATTTGACCATGCTGTAAAGTGTAACAACAACAATCACCATGCTGTTGTCGCCCCCCCCCCAAAACAGGCATTTGTTATAAAATGTAATATTTGATTTATTTTATGTATTTTAACAGTGTTGTTCAATAAAACCATATGATTACTTGTTTTTTATTCTTAATTTGAACCCATTGTTATTGCCTCATTGTTATTCTATATGTATTGTAAGGCATTTTAAAGGCTATTGTTCACTTAGGTCTATTTTCATTTACCACAAAAAAATTATTCGAGTACTCGATTAATAGTCAAAATAGTCAACCGATTATTTGATTACCAGAATAATCATTAGTGACAGCCCTAGTTAAAAGTTCACAATCAATGAGTAATGCTTATTTTATGCTTAGCGATTGCTTGTGGTCTACTATTGATGAATAATGGCAGTGTTTACTTTGATGTTTATATTGATATATGTTTTAGATGGGTGTAAGAATGCATATTTTATCTCTCTTGTCTTTTTGAATCAGCAGTTGGTAGTAGTAAAGACATTTCAAAATAAGAGTCCTGGTCTATTTTTGGGCTTGTTTATAATTAAGTCACGTATTATGCAGAAGTATGTCACGCCCTCAGTTTTATAGCATTGATTTCTCAGAAAGTGACTTTGTTTGCAGACCATCATCCTTTCGTGACATTTGACAAACAAAGCTATTTTGTTTGTTTTCTTGTTGCCTTTATTATGATTTATGCACTTATTATTTGTACTGTATTATGATGTATTTACAGATGGCAGTCGGCATTTCGATCGCTCTGACAGCCAATTGGATGATCAGGAGGATTTGAGCGGCGGCTCAGAGGAGGAGTCAGTGTCGTACTCCGCCCCCATTGATGGGACTCTGTCACGTGACACCAGTGAACCGCTCTTCGAGGCGGATTTCACAACCACACCACCTGACCCCCAGCCCGACACAGAGGACCTGCTCGGCCTGAACTCTGACCCCTGTCCTCCGGCCGAGACCTCTCAGCCGGGCATTTCTGCAGTGACTGGTTTGAAAAGTTCTGCTAGTAACAGTGATTTACTAAACGATCTGTTCGCTCCTCCATCCAATGCTGCGCCTCCAGCTAACACAGAAGACCTGATCGGAGAAGGTACAGGAGAGGATCTGTTCTTCTCCAACACATCCAGCCAACCGGCACCAACGGCTAATAAAGGTAGAAGAGTGTTTAAATATAGTGTTCAGTTGCAGTTTGACACCTGAAAGGCATAATAAATATAGATAATAAAAATTAAAGATCTAAAAAATATCAAAATAAATTCATATTTTGGTTAAAGAAAATAAAGCCTGTTTTAGGAACAATATTATTTTTCCATTATTACCATTTTTTTGACAACTAATTAATTAATTTTCCCTCAAATTCTCATTATTGTAATGATAAACATATATATATATATATATATATATATATATATGTTGTATTTATAAATGTTTGTACATAATCTATTATGCCACATGGTGATTTAAAAAAAAATTTTTTTTTTTATTACATGCATGCTAGGTGGAGAAATAGAAATATAAAAATATATTGCTACAGTATTACAAAAATGAGGCGTTGAATTTTTATATATATATATAATATATAATATAATTTTTAATTACAATGACTAAATAAAATTGAATGGTTGAGTAGAGACTGATTGGTTGTAAAATGTAAATGCCTCATTCATTAATTTTCTGTAGACTTCTTTGACCCCTTTGGTGTGGGGTCAGCATCTTCAGGGTCAGATCTGTTTGGTGACCTCCTGGGGTCAGACAGTGGAAGTAGTGGGTTCAAAGCTCCGCCTCCTGCATCCAACTCCAGCCTTTTTAACCTCAGTGAGTTCTGCTCTGATTTACATGTCAAAGTATTGTACTACTAAATCATTGTCTTATTATTTTAAAAAAGGACGAAAAAAGTGGTGTCTGTCTAACAATGTAATGATTGTGAAAGGGGTTAGTTCAATCATGACCGAATTTTTCGCGTTTTGGGTGAACTATCCCTTTAAGCTAAGCAATAATAATTTTTTTATTATTAGCTGCTTTTTATTACTATTTTAAATAGGGCTGTCACTAACGATTATTTTGGTAATCGAGTAATCTGACGATTATTTTGCAGATTAATCTAGGTTTTTTTTTTTTTTTTTTTTTTGTGGTAATAAAAATAGACCTTTAGCCTTAGCCTTTAGCAAACAATAGCCTTTAAAATTACATAATACATATATAATAACAATGAGGCAATAATAATTGTTTCAAATAAAGTATCAAAATCAAGTAATCATATTATAGTGTTATAGAAAAACATAATATAATATACATAAAATGTACAATCATCTTATGTCCATTATGTATTATAACTAATGCCTGCAGAGGGCAGCAACAGCCTGATGTTGTTACACTTGTAAGTAGATCAAATCCTGGTTTAATATTGGTCAAACGATATTTAATCTTTAATATTTGGCAGCTTCTTTAAAATAGAAGTGCTACAGCCACTAATCTCTTGAATAAGAACATGTGGACACCAAAGGTTATAAATGATTTACCTTAGAAATCTGATGAAATGGCGAACATTGCGTTCCCAGATATAAGCAACTCAAACTCACAGCATATGCAGGGAGTTTGAGACGCGCTTCAGGCATGTAAATGATTGTGAACAGTGGAGCAGCATCTGTGAACGGAGCCACTCGTAACCTACACGCATATCAATAATTAAAGCACTCCATAGCTTTATCTGTGCTGTGGTATGTTTTTAAATGGTTTCAATACATTGTGCAGCTATAGAAAACGTTCTAATAATGCGGTTCATGGATTCTCATCCGTGGAATGCACCACTTCCGGTATTTTGCTGGTTGCTGCAATTGAGGATTTTTTTTTAAAATCGAGTACTCAAATTTAATCGAGGAATCGTGGCAGCCCTAATTTGAAATATAAACATTAGTTTAAGTTCTGTGTTGTTTTCAAAGTAAATGTTGGGCTGTCTGAAAGTGTTTTTCATAAAATATTTAATATAAAAATTCATATTTATAAAATATTTTGCCAGATAAGTTAGCAAGTGAGACTCCGAAGATGACATCATCAGCGAGTCAGCCTGATCTGTTAGGTGGGTGGGACAACTGGACCACAGGTGGAACCAGCACGACTATTAACATGACCACCGCTGCCAGCAAACCTACTATGAGTGGTAGTCAAACATTCATTCCTTCATTCAGATAACCAGACCTTAAAAGCAGTTAGTTGGTTAAGTTGGTAACACTTTACAATAACGTCCAATTTGTTAACTTTAGTTAATGCATAAACTAACAATAATATCAGCATGAAAAGGAAGTTGCAATTGTTTTTTCCTTCCCTGTTGTTTTTTTTTTTTCTTTCCTATTGACGTATATTCAAGTGAACAGCTTCTTGAATGAAAAAATGTAGGGACTTGATTTTGTCGATGGGGAACTGATTGGGTGGTTGTGGTTTGCTATTGGTGGATCTCATGTGAGTGACAGGTTGTCCCGCCCTCACACCAGTAAACATGTCATCAGAGAAGAGAAGGGATGTCCATTATTTTGATTAAAGTTTACGAGGGCCCATGAAATTGAAAAAATATGTTGTCAGATAAATTATTTATAATAAACACTGAATTCCATGAAAAATATGAATTGTCCAATTTCATTTCATGGAGACTTTAACTAACAATGAGAAATATACATTATATTGCCAAAACTTTTGGGACGCCCGCCTTTACATGCACATGAACTTTAATGACATCCTATTCTTAATCCCCAGGGTTTAATATAGAGTTAGCCCACCCTTTCCAGCTATAACAGCTTCAACTCTTCTGGGAAGGCTTTCCACAAGGTTTAGGAGTGTGTTTATGGGAATTTTTGACCATTCTTCTAGAAGCACATTTGTGAGGTCAGGCACTGATGTTGGACGAGAAGGCCTGGCTTGCAGTCTCCGCTCTAATTCATCCCAAAGGTGTTCTATCGGGTTGAGGTCAGGACTCTGTGCAGGCCAGTCAAGTTCCTCCACACCAAACTTGCTCATCCATGTCTTTATGGACCTTGCTTTGTGCACTGGTGTGTAGTCATGTTGGAACAGGAAGGGGCCATCCCCAAACTGTTCCCACAAAGTTGGGAGCATGAAATTGTCCAAAATGTCTTAGTATGCTGAAGCATTAAGAGTTCCTTTCACTGGAACTAAGGGAAACCCCTGAAAAACAACCCCACACCATAATCTCCCCTCCACCAAACTTTACACTTGGCACAATGCAGTCAGGCAAGTACCGTTCTCCTGGCAACCGCCAAACCCAGACTCGTCCATCGGATTGCCAGACAGAGAAGTGTGATTTGGTCACTCCAGAGAACACGTCTCCACTGCTCTAGAGTCCAGTGGCAGCATGCTTTACACCACTGCATCTGACGCTTTGCATTACATTTGGTGATGTAAGGCTTGGATGAGCTGCTCTGCCATGGAAACCCATTCCATGAAGCTTTCTACACACTGTTCCTGAGCTAATCTGAAGGCTACACGAAGTTTGGAGGTCTGTAGCTATTGACTCTGCAGAAAGTTGGCGACTTCTACGCACTGTTCGCCTCAGCATGCGCTGACCCCGCTCTGTGATTTTATGAGGTCTACCACTTCGTGGCTGAGTTGCTGTTGTTCCCAATTGCTTCCACTAACATTAAAATACCACTAACAGTTGAGCGTGGAATATTTAGTAGTGAGTATATTTCATGAATGGACTTCATGCACAGATGGCAACCTATCATGGTACCACGCTTGAGTTCACAGAGTTCCTCAGAGTGACCCATTCTTTCACAAATATTTGTAGAAGCGTCTGCATGCCTAGATGCTTGATTTTATACACCTGTGGCCATGAAAGTGATCAGAACACCTGTATTCAGTGATTTGGAGGGGTCTCCCAATACTTTTGGCAATATAGTGTATATTACAGCATTTATTTTTAAGCTTTGTTAATGTTGGTTAATAAAAAAATTCTTGTTTATGTTGGTATTGGTAACAGATATAACGTTTGATCTTTAAAAATGTATTTGTCAATATTGAGATTAACATTACCATTAATAAATGCTAGATAATAGAAGTATTGTTAGTTCATGTTAACTAATGTATTGAAATAATTTTAACAAATGAAACCTTACTGTAAAGTGTTACCATTAAATTTAACAATTACCCTGTTCATGCAATCAAACACTTCCTATGTTTACCAGCCAACCAGCTAATAAGATTAGTTGTTAGACTACTCATACACCAGTCATAGCAGCCCATAAAATATTTAATACGTTTATTTTTGAACCCATCTTTCTTTGTGCAGCCTCAGGACTCTCATCTTTCTCCAAGGCCAAATCTCAGAGCTTTGACCCCTTTGCAGACCTGGGCAACCTGGGCTCAACACTACCTGGTATGTTTTACTGTGTAAAATGTCTGTGTTAACCCTTTATCAGACTACTTTGTCATATGTCATTCACATCATATAACTAACACTGATTTGTGTTTAGGTTCGTCCAGTGCTGGTTTCTCTGGTTCAGGTTATAAAGCGGCACCCTCTGCTGGTGGCCCAAAGAACTCAGGTCAGCAGTGGCAGAAGACTCCTCGGCCCTCGTCTGGCCCGAACAAACCTTGGATGCCTCTTAACTCAGCATCCAGGCAGCAAGCCCAGCCCTCCAAACCTGTTACCCAACCGGCTAAACCAAACTACGCCCCCAGCTTCAGTGTGATCGGTGGACGAGAAGAGAGGGGGATCCGTGGACCGACCTTTGGTAAGGCTTCTAAACAAATGCATGAAAGTTGCAAACACAAATTTGAAATTATGCCATTGCTAATAATTGTTTGAGCAAAAAACATGATATTTAATCTTGTGTAATATAGCCGTTTGTGCATGTTTCTGCAAAGTTACAAAGTCCATGGCAAAAGAAGTGAATCCCTCCATCAGAAAAAACACTTGCTTTGAAACGCCTCGTTTGTAGTCCTGCCATTATTTCCATGACGTAAAGGGATAGTTCACCCAAAAATGAAAATTACCCCATGATTTACTCACCCTCAAGTCATTCTAGGTGTATATGACTGACTGTGTTATATAAAAAAATGTCCTGGCTAATCCAAGCTTTATAATGGCAGTGAATGACAGCCCAAAGTTTGAAGCTCAAAAAAGTGGATCCATCCATTATAAAAGTGTAATCCACACGGCTCCGGGGGGTTAATGAAGGACTTCTGAAGCGAAGCCATGCGGAAAAAGCGCAACGTAGGACGTATCTCAAGCGTTTTGAACTGCGAGAGGCGTTACACTTTCTTCGTAAGCTGAATACAGAAGGCAGTCTGGCACATCGATTCGCTTCAGAAGGTCTGTATTAACCCCCTGGAGCCGTTTGGATTACTTTTGGATGGATGGATAATGGATGGATACACTTTTTTGGGGGCTGCCATTATAAAGCTTGGAAGACATTTTTTTAATATAACTCTGATTGTATTCTGATTGAATGTCATGTACACCAAGGGTGACTTGAGAGTGAGTAAATCATGGGGTAATTTTCAGGTTTTCAGATTTTTCAGATAATCGAGCAGCCTGACTGAGAAGGCAGAAAAATAATAGTGTGAACTTCCAATACTTGCGTCATAGTTTACGTAGGTTTAGTCCTCCTAACTGCTGCTCATAAAGCCTTGGGAGCTGAAACTTGATTATGGTAAGGGGCGTTTCATTTCCGACCCACATGCTCTAAGCGGTTGACCAATCAGAGCAGACTGGAAAGCGGGCTTTAAAAAGACAGCAACTAAAACAGACGCTGCGCCCCAAATCGAATACTTCTCTACTGTATAATATTTGAAAAACAGTAGGCGAAAAGTCCCTGGATGACCTACTACTTCCACCGAGATTCTGAAGTGTGCATATGATGGAAACTTTACCATTTATCAAATGAGAGGATTTATGAAATGTTGCAAAGTAAATAAAAAAAAATAAAAAAAAAACGGTAGTACCTACTCTGTATATGATTTCGGATGCAGAGAGAGCGTTTCATGCAGGGAGTGAAATGAGGAGCTGCAGTTATGTACAGTAATATATTTTTGAACTTCTAATAATGTATAATCATGTAAATGCAGACCCTAAAAATAAAATGATGAACTTGTAAATGACTTTAAAATAATATATTTCTTATCAAGATTGAGTCCGCCTCTAATGGTGACCGAATGCAATACTTGTCATGGGCGATTTGGTGCATTTATGATGCATTAATACATTTCATGCATTTGTTGTGGTTGTTATTGTGTGCTTTTGTTGTACAGAGTGTTTCTGTCCTTTAGGTCCAAAGCCCAAAGTGAAAGAAGACGACTTTGAGGATCTTCTGTCCACACAAGGTTTTGGCTCCAAACCTGACAGGAAGACACCCAGAACCATTGCTGAGATGAGGAAGCAGGAGCTGTCTAAAGACATGGACCCTCTCAAACTTCAGGTATAGATGACCGTTTGGCTCAATTTCTCAAGAGCATATTTACTGGTGAATGTGCTTTGGGCTTGTTGTTGTTGTTGTTGTTGTTGTTGTTGTTGTTTTGTTGTTGATGATGATGATGATGATGATGATGTTTGTTTGTTAGATCTTAGATTGGATCGAGGGGAAGGAGCGGAACATCAGGGCGCTGCTCTCCACGCTGCACACGGTCCTGTGGGAGGGAGAAACCCGCTGGAAGCCCATCACCATGGCAGATCTAGTCACACCTGACCAGGTGAAGAGGGTCTACAGGAAGGCTGTGCTTGTCGTGCACCCAGACAAGGTATGGGATATTTACATTACAGCAGTGTTCAGAAGGCAAGAAAGTAAAAAAACGCATTTAATTTTTTCATCAAAATGTATAAACTTTTTTTCTGCTGACACAGTTAAGGCTGTATGAGCGGAGAAAAATCTTTTTAAGCAATAATCACCTTTATTTCTATTCAAAGCAGCTTTACAGTGATAAACAGGAAAGTAATGATTCAATGATGCAAACAGAATTCAATTCTTCTGTAATCAGCTACACTACACAGTCATTATTCAGTTTAAATCAGTTCAGTGTTGATTCAGTTTGGTTTAATAACTGTGTAAGAGTTCAATTCATCTATAAAGCAGCTCTGGAGAACACCGGGATGTCATTGTCCAGCAAGCAATATGTTAATTCATATGAGTATATTAATAAAAGTATCAATTCTGTCCTTTTTTTTTTCCACCCCTGAACATGTTCTTGACATATTTACAGCTTAAACTGTTGACTAGACGCAGTTTAAAGTTGCTTATTAATGATTATGAAGGTCCAAAGAATAAAAGTTTTTTGCATGGATTAATTGTTCACTAACAATCCAGTTACCTGCATTAATAAAATAAATAGGGTCGCTTTTGATTTCGTTCTGAATTCAGCTTCTGACATGTTCTGTTGGTGTAACTCTCATCCTTGTGTCCAGGATCAATGAATTTTTTTTTTCTGGTCTTCCAGGCTACAGGTCAGCCGTACGAGCAGTACGCTAAAATGATCTTCATGGAGCTGAGCGATGCCTGGTCCGAGTTTGAGAACCAAGGAGGCAAAGCCCTGTTCTGAACGCGCTCAGTGAGCGTCTGCCAGGTGCAGCGTGCCCCCCTACAGGCAGCCTGAGGCACAGCGCTCTCTCTCCACACACACACACACACACACACACACACACACACACACACACGGAGAGAGAGAGAGAGAGAGGCTGACAGTGGGACAGATCAATCACAGGAAGAAAACAGACCTCTTTCTGTTTGAGGAACGGACAGATCTCTTCCTGAACTACCACACGCTCTCTGAGTGAAACCTGTAGCTTTGGATTTCTCCTGCTTCAAAAGGGCACCATGCTAGCATCCTTTTGGCATTTGTAGACAAAATAAAAAACACACACACACACACACACCTGAGACTACAGTCTGTCCTGCTCTTCAAAAGAGCTTGAAAACAGATGGTTTCTGGGCTGAAGACAGATATGATTATCGCTGATCTATTTTATGCCATTCTATGCATCACACTGTCATTCTTATTTCGTTTTCACCTTTTTGTTTTTCGATCCGTGTGGTTTGTCAAATATTGATGTAAATATTCACTCGACTCGTGTGTGTTTTGAGGGTGGACTGTGTTCATGTGAAGAGAAAGCAGAGACTTCTGCTCTCCATGATGTGAAGTTTCTGTTGGACTTTATCACTTTCACTTCAGTTTGATCATGTTTCCACTGATCTCAAGTGTTCACTCTCTCCAGGCACCTCGTTGGAAGGTGTGTTTTGTGTATTTGTGGGTTCAGGGCTCATTTTCTGCAGTCCAAAGGGTGTTCCAGTGGCCGATACAAACTTAACATCAACAAAACCTCTGAGCTTTCCATATAGTGTTTTTTTTTTTTTATCTCAAGGACCAATCAGAAATGTCTGTCTTATTTATTGTTTTGACAGCTGTACATGGCTGATGGATATTAAAAAATAAGGACTAAAATATCAAAATTATTGTAAAAAAGCTGAGCATTTTGCGAAACTAAAATCATTCCGAAGCATCTACTAATATGAATGTGCATTTTAAAATTATTGCTGGCAATTTGGAATGTAATTGTCCTTTTTTTTTTTTTTTTTTTGTATTCCTTGTACAATGATCCTATTTTCAGTGTGTTAGCAAGCCTTCACAATATTTTATTTGATGTTTTCATAATCTCTTAATAATGACACTAGAAAGTTTGCACCAATCCCTCAGGTCATCAGACCAAATTCAAATGAACCCATATAAAATAAAAAAATTAAATAAAAAAATGTCTGATACAACTTTAGGCGTTAGGGTGGAAATTAATTAGTGTTGTTTTTATATATAGACCTTTAGCTTCCGATTATTTTTTTGTTATAGAAAAATCAAGGACTGGACAAAAACACGGATTCATTTAGACTTAAGCTCTGTAACCTTTCTGGGATTGATCGCGTGCGAGGCTCGCACACCAAACCAAATCCTTCCGCCTGTTATAGAGTCTGAGAGCTCGTCCATCGTGGCGCAGAAGCGGCCGCTGTTAAACACATTGATGGGCTCGGTTCACGGTTCTGAGTGATTTTTGGAAAGGTTTCAGCTTATTCACCCTCCACCAAAGTCATAAATATTTCAAACTGGAATCTTTACTGGTGGTGTTTAATGGGTTCTGATGACTTTGTTCAGTCTAAATAAATGTCCTTGTACTTAAGTTATGGGTAAGATAAGTATATATTCACAGGATAAGAAGTATATGTAAGAAAATAAACAATGCTGCTGTAGTTTGGTGGAGAGTGAATATTTTAATGACCGTTTTCTCCCTCTTGCCCACTCACCTTTCCTTTGGATGTAAAACTACTGTCTCTCACCAGCTGCCTCCTGCAATGGAGAACAAAATCACACCACGGTCTTAAAAGATTTTTTTTTTGTCATTTTCTTTTGACCAATAAACCATAATCATGGTTTGGGTTTAGATCGTCTCTTATTTGAGTCTATATGTCACATAATGATAAAAAGTATCCCTGTAAGAGACTTTACATCTGAAGGTATGACAATACCATATGCATTTTCATACAGTTGATCATGAATGTATGCAAAATTGTGCACATCATCCACATTGTCTATATGCATGAACTATATTTCAATGTATATTTACCTCAGTTTGCCATTCATTTTAAGTAGTATGCGGTACTAGTACATAGTCATGGCTGTGTCCAAAATGGCCCCCTATAGCAAAGTCCGTAACCATGGTGGACATTATGGAGTGAACTCACTCATTCAATCCCATGATGCACTGCAATAACGAGTGTCACACTCAACCATAGACACAAAATACATAAAATGGCTGCATCTGAAATCGCATACTTCCCTACTATATAGTAGGCGAAAAACAGTACGTGACTAAAGAAGTACGTCCGAATTCACAGGACTCATGATGACCCGGATGACCTACTACTTCCCGAGAGATTCTGAAGTGTGTATACGATGGACACTTTACCAACTATGGAAGCTTGTTTCTGCCACAAGAATAAATGAAAAAAGTAATTGTGACCTGGCACAATTGATCTGGCAATTCTGGCTTTTTTCACAGAATCGCATGATATAAAGTCGCAGTTGCGCGTTATAAAGTCAAAATTGCAATTGTAGTTTATATTCTGACTTTATAACACAATTACGAGGGAAAAAAAGTCCGAACTGTGAGATTAAAAAAAGTCACAATTATCTTTTAAATTTAAACAAGCTTCCATAACTATCCCATGAGGCCACGGGAGAGGATTTGTGAATGACTCTGGTAGGTCACGTGATAATGACAATATGGCGGATGCAGGTATGTTCAGATTACATTCATACTTTAAAGAATGTAATTTTTTTTTTAGCGGTTGTGAAGTAATTACTTACATTTACATTTATGCATTTGGCAGACGCTTTTATCCAAAGCGACTTACATTGCATTGAAGGTACACATTTTTACATTTTTGTCAGTTCTTGTTTTCCCTGGGAATCGAACCCATGACCTTGGCGTTGCTAGCGCCACGCTCTTATTGTTTGCGCTACAGGAAAGCCTGTAGCTCAAACTTATTCAAAATAAGTACCTACTCGAGAGTATGTGATTTCGGACACAGCCTATACACTCAACCATCCGTTTTCCAAACCGCTGGTCCAATGTGGCTACAGCGCAATATCACAGCATTCCTTTTTTTTTTTTAATTATTATTATTATTGATAATTGATTATTAATAAATTAAGGTTTCTACATGCTACTTTCCATGACGGAGTTCAAGATAACTCTTTTCACCCTACTACTGAAGCAGCTGCCAGTTTGCCAAGTTTTAAATAATTAACCCTTTATGGTACAGCGTTACGATATGGCAAATATGAATTTCCTTATTCAGAAAAAATATATAAATACTGTATATTGCACTATGGGAATTAAAACAGCAGGCCTTAAAGTAGCCAATGATGTGCTGTTTTTAAGTCACATGACATTTGAACACGTACTACCAGCACATCCGGGTACCAACCTGTCAATTTCGTCACCGCCCCTTTTTTTTAATGGGAAAATAGACTTCCCATAGACTTCAATACAATGAACCAAATAGGTGGTCTAGAATCTGTTAACTTGTGACTTTAATATTCCTTAAATTCCACCAGCAAGTACTTTTAGCCGGGAAATTTAGCTCTCTCACAATTTCTCCCCTCACACTTCCTTCATTTGGAATAATGCCAATATACTGGTTGCCAATAAATCCTTATTTTTAAGGAATTGGTTTAACAGGGATATTAATCATCTTATGAATATGTTTGATAATTGTGGAAATCTTTTAACTTACGAACAATTCATGCGAATCCTATGCATTTTAAGGAATTGAATTCTGTTGTTAAAGTTATTTCTTCTACTCTGGTTCAGCATGTTAGAAGTCATATTCAATATAACTCAACAATAATGATAAACCCAAAATTAATATTAAACAGCGCTGAATTGACAACACACCTGTACTATTTTTCAAAAACAAAATAAAATAGCACCAAGAGGAAAACATTTTTGGAACTCTATTATTAATTGGAAGACAGCTTGGTTAATCCCCTTTAAATATTGTATTAATAAGGAAACTAAAGAAATATGTCTTATAATTTTGCATGCCATCTACCCTGTTAAATCATCGATTTCAAGATTGATACTGATGATTTATGCTCCTTTTGTAAAAGTTTTACATTTTTCTAATGTAAAATGATTCAAAGTTTTTGGAGGGATTTGGCAGATTTTATCTTTAATTTAGTGAAAATTAATTATTATTTTACATTAAAGGATATTATAGTATATTATGAAAACAATGTTAACAAAGACCTTGAATACATTGTTAATCTATTTATATTGCTGGCAAAATGTTATATACATACATAAAAGTATGTAAATTCATCCCCAAACTTTAAGGTGTTTACAGTGGAATTTGACTCTTTTATGTCTTCTTTGAAATTGTTAAAAAATAAGTAATTAACATGGTTAATATACACTCACCTAAAGGATTATTAGGAACACCTGTTCAATTTCTCATTAATGCAATTATCTAATCAACCAATCACATGGCAGTTGCTTCAATGCATTTAGGGGTGTGGTCCTGGTCAAGACAATCTCCTGAACTCCAAACTGAATGTCAGAATGGGAAAGAAAGGTGATTTAAGCAATTTTGAGGGTGGCATGGTTGTTATTGCCAGACGGGCCAGTCTGAGTATTTCACAGTCTGCTCAGTTACTGGGATTTTCACGCACAACCATTTCTAGGGTTTACAAAGAATGGTGTGAAAAGGGAAAAACATCCAGTATGCGGCAGTCCTGTGGGCGAAAATGCCTTGTTGATGCTAGAGGTCAGAGGAGAATGGGCCGACTGATTCAAGCTGATAGAAGAGCAACTTTGACTGAAATAACCACTCGTTACAACCGAGGTATGCAGCAAAGCATTTGTGAAGCCACAACACGCACAACCTTGAGGCGGATGGGCTACAACAGCAGAAGACCCCACCGGGTACCACTCATCTCCACTACAAATAGGAAAAAGAGGCTACAATTTGCACGAGCTCACCAAAATTGGACAGTTGAAGACTGGAAAAATGTTGCCTGGTCTGATGAGTCTCGATTTCTGTTGAGACATTCAGATGGTAGAGTCAGAATTTGGCGTAAGCAGAATGAGAACATGGATCCATCATGCCTTGTTACCACTGTGCAGGCTGGTGGTGGTGGTGTAATGGTGTGGGGGATGTTTTCTTGACACACTTTAGGCCCCTTAGTGCCAATTGGGCATCGTTTAAATGCCATGTCACAAGCTCAAATAATTTCAAATTGGTTTCTTGAACATGACAATGAGTTCACTGTACTAAAATGGCCCCCACAGTCACCAGATCTCAACCCAATAGAGCATCTTTGGGATGTGGTGGAACGGGAGCTTCGTGCCCTGGATGTGCATCCCACAAATCTCCATCAACTGCAAGATGCCATCCTATCAATATGGGCCAACATTTCTAAAGAATGCTTTCAGCACCTTGTTGAATCAATGCCACGTAGAATTAAGGCAGTTCTGAAGGCGAAAGGGGGTCAAACACAGTATTAGTATGGTGTTCCTAATAATCCTTTAGGTGAGTGTATAATGACAGAATTTTCGAATCCCCTGCTACCAATTAATGCCACACATTGGTGTGCACTACTGTATGTTTGTTACCTGTTCCGTCTTCAGTTAAAAACAAAACCTTCAATACAATGGATGGACAGAAAAGTGCACTCACTACTCTAAATATAAAGACATAAAATGTGCATTTAAAGATGTTTACTTTAAAAAAACTAAGTAAACTCATTCACTAGCTTACCTGGTGACTCCATGAGGTACGAGTAAAGGTCCGGGTAAGACACCTCTGGCCACTGGGTGGGGTCCTTACACCAATTTGACATTGGGAGAATGAAGGGACATGTATTCAAAGTGACCAAATTATGAGATGAGAGTGAGGATGAGTTAGCCATTTTGAAGGTTAAATGATAGGGATCCACTTATTTTGGGTTTGCACAAGTTCCAAGTATATAAATCTACCAATTTCTAAAAGAAATGTGCATTTAAATCAAAATTGTTTATTGAATAGTTGATTGAAGCTATTTCGTGTAATAAAAACGTATTTGAAAAAAATATTTCATGGTTAGAACAGAACATAATGCATACCGCAGAGGGTTTTAAACAGCACGCACCAGCTATGCAAAAGCGGCAGCCCATCCAGCGCAGCGCACTCAGTGTCTGAGTTCACTCACTCCTTCAAGTGGACTATATTAGTGGAGTAACGTAGGGAAAAGTGAACGAGGGTGTACATTTGAACAGCTGTGGTCTCAGGTCACGCAGCATCGCACGTCATCAGTTGCGTCAGAATGCGCAGATCTGTGACATCATCACTGACCACACAATGCTCTTATTATGAAACTTTTCCGAAACTCTAAAGACCTACATAATTTGCAACTAACACAATTTAACTTTAATCGAGAACTATACTAACTCAAATGTATAAGCTGCATGCTGCATAAAAAGTAATACGATATTATTACTAAGATTAAAGTATTAAGAAAGTAATTTTAATCTTGGATTAATGAATTCTAGTCTACCCATCTAAGAATACAGACTACAGTTACATTTAAGACCATCATCCAAGCCGCAAATCTCTTCATCACCAAACCTGCTCTAATCATCTCGGGTTTTAACCGATCATATAAGGAAAACTGACAGGATCACATGAAGATTTGCTTGCTTGTTGATGGTCGACTGGTTGTTCGCGATGTGTGAAGTAAGCTACTAAAGCCAAAGCAGGCATTAGGCCTTTAAAATAAAAGTCCCGTTGCAATGCTGCACAACGACCACCGGGGGCAGTCACGTGTTACTTACGGATGCACGCAGCAGAATTGTTTTCCTCTTCATCCTCTAAAAGTTCTTACTGTTTAAAAACTATATTTAAAACTGCATTTACATCACAGTCCTTTAGCACACATATTTATCCAGAGAAAAATAAGAGCAAGACCAAACAATATTAGCACTATAATATTAATATTTCAAGAGTAAAGCACAGTACAAACGCAACAGCAATGTATATGTGGAAAAGTATTAAGTGTTTTATTTATAACATACTTAATTCAATTCAAATGTATTGGTATAGTGCTTTTTACAATATAGGTCATTCCAAAACAGCAAGTGCACGTGCCTTATCTCAAACCAATCAAAACAAGGTTACAGGGGAATATAAGAATTATTATTAAAAATTACAGCATTCTAGTTTAGTATTGTAAGATGAGAACATCCAAAGTTGAGTGATGAAGTGATCAGGAATATGCTATTGACAGCTGAAGTTAAGAGTTGGGTTGATAGGATATTTTTGTGGGTGGAGACACAATGTTCAGTGCAAAGGTTTTTTTAATTTTTTTTTAAATCACTCTTTTTTGCTTTTCTGCTTTGATCTAAAACAGCAACGCATTATAAAGAATTTGCACATTTTAAAACAGCCGTAGAGGACTACAGTCAGGATAGTGAAAAGAAACGCGAACACATCCAGACAGTGGTACTGGTACCAGGTAAGGTTGTGCGCTTCTACACGCAGGTGTTTAGCACCTTTATTGCGCATGACGAACTCAATCCAGAACACCGACTCATCCAAAGGCTTCACTGGTCTGTCATGATGGATCCTGGACAGACGCATTGCATTCTCTTTATACCTGCGGAGACGAAGACAAATACTCATGTCTATACTGTATCTGTGTAGTGCAATGGAGAACATAGACTGAAGTCCACAGTCCTGCTATGCAATGCCACCAGTGTAAATCAAATGATATGAGTGACTTACGAGGGGTCATTAATGACGGCGTTGAGTCCATCCACCAGCTCTTGCGGCTGCATGGTCTTGATGCTGTCCATGACAACTGCAACCCCTTTGGCTTTCATATGAGCCAAATTATCTGGCTGGTCACCAAACAAGGGGATCCCGACCATTGGCACAGCATGATATATGGCCTCATATATGCCATTAGTGCCTCCATGAGTGATAAACGCTCTGGTTTTAGGGTGGCCTGAAACAGGAGACAAACAACACCAGAAGGGGACAGTTTATTGGGCAAAATAACAACACTAAGGAGGGAGGCTAATGCTATTTCATGCTTCTCATGCTAAACATTGGATGTATGACGGAGTATGTATGACGGTATTTCTGTGCCAAATACACTCCTTCAGGATTCAAACAAGTTTCTGAAAGTTTTTTTTGAGTATGGCCCTGTATGATGTCATAAAGATCGGAATTGCTTGTATGGGCACTTCTCCCGGATGAGCGCGTGTGCACATCAACCAGAGCGAGAGCAAGAGCCCATCAATGAGCTTCGTTCAGCTTACAGAAGCCGTCAGCAGCGCTGTCATTTTGTTTTTAGACAACGAAATCAACAATGTCACTAAAGAAGTGTAAAGTGCAAGTGCATATGATGTAAACAGCACAAACGTATAATGAATCAAGTCACCTGATAGATCCATTTTGTCCTTTGTCACAATGCCATAATGTATTGTGATTGTGTGTATGTGTGTGTGTGTGTGTGTGTGTGTGTATCTCTTTAACTCCACCCACTGCACGCCTGCATGAGTTTGGCTGTTTTCGGAAAAGAATCGGTACAGTGTATCTGTCTTTTGTAAAACTAAAGACTCTTCGGAGATATGAAGGATGTAATACTTCTCTATAGGTACTCAAGATTAACATGAGAGTAGCAGAAACTGTGTGTGTTATGTACCCTTTAACAATTAGCTTCATGTTTTTAAACCCACCACTGACCCCATTTACACCCACTATCATATATTTAAAAAAATATATATATAAAAAGTCGCATACAATCATAAATTATAATACAAACCCAATAAATCATTCTGAGGGATCCACTTATAGATTCTGGTGTTTTCACCAAGAGTATCTGGCTTCTCTCCACCGTATCGCCATAAGACCTGTGAATAAAACATACACAGCCACACTCTCGACTGATCAGTGTATGATGACAAAGGGTGCATCTCAATCAGCTCCCTAATTCAGTAGTCAGGGCACTGATCAGCGAGTCGGCCATTTTAACTGAAACATTTGCACTCTAAGGCTGGATCCTAAATGGCACCCTAAACCCTCACGGTTTTCCTCTGCACTTTCGTAACGAAATGCCGCTTTGCCGTGACCGACTGCTGGGTAGTTGAGGCACCCTACGGTCTCGTGGACTTAACAGACAGCATTGTAAGTCCACAAGAATGAATGTGTATAGAAGTGTGCCATTTGGGATCCAGCCTACAAAGTCCCACAAAGCACATTCAAAACCAGGGAGCATCGATGCTGACTATTTTCATTTAACGTAAGTTCTGAAGCATGGAACATAAATCATGTGAGCCAACTTAATACACGATAATACGGTTGTTTTTTGGAGGGTTTTTAAATTACTATATTTTATCAATAAATATATAAATTTAAGCACATTCTTCAAATTCTTTCAATTTCAAATGAGCCGTTCCGCTGTCCTAAAGTCATTTCTCTTCAGTATGCATTCAGATACACATGTAGACATAAAATCATTTTTTGGTAGTTTTAGCATTTTTAGTTTGAATTTGTAGGTTTTTCTATGTGGTTTTTCTATACTGAAGCATTCCTCGTATTCTGTTAATTCCTAAGGGGGTCAAATTGACCCGCGAGGGAAAAACGTGTTACTTTTTTTAATTTCAACCACAAAACTCCTCGAATCCAGTCAATTTCTTTGTGCATTTGTGGTTCAAGTGCGACAAAAGTCCTAGGGTCTTGGACCACTCAGATGAACTTTCAATTGTATCTTTTCTTTTTTTTTTTTTTTTTTTGAGTTTTGGGTCAAAATGACCCGAGAGAAGGATGAGGGTTAAATAATAACATTAAAATATAATGTCAGAAAGATATCAGCTCTGCTATTGTTCATAAATACCAGTAGTGATATTATACGTGTTAAACAATAATGTATGTTATACAACGTTGTCATGTTGCTGAAAATAGAGTCGTCAGTGTCCCAATGTGTAGTGAGTACTGTCCTTACCAGTGCCCAAATTTGTGTACATAATATACTGATTCACGACCTAGGAAGCTGATTCAGAGCACCCAATGAGATTATAGAAAATCAATACATGAGTAGATGTGATGTGTAGATGTGTAATGAGAACTGAACTGTCAAGAATGAAACTACTTTCCCTCATTCCAGTCACATAGAGAAGCAGTGCTTATGTGTTCATGATATTTGGGTGGAATGGATGTAAAAATGGTCAGTTACCTTCTGTGGGATCTGTGCCAGTGCAGAGGCGATCCTATTGCTCGTCTCATTGGGCATTTTGTCTATCAAAGACCCCAGAGTGAAGACCACAATCCCATCATCCCCTGAACTCTGTACAAACTCCTCCATGTCCTACACATAAAAAGACATCATGAACTTGGTGTGAAAATTGACTCTCAAATATATCTAAAATAATGGCAGCACGACCAGTGTTATTTGATAGCCCAAGGTAACTGTTTATTAAAAAAAGAAGAAAAAAAAAGAAGAAAAACACAAGACAGATGCACCTTGGGTAATGGCTTGGCAGGGGTGCAGTGAAGCCCTCCAATGTATTTGAAGTTGGGCAGGAATGGCCGTGGAAACTCAAAATCCCAGTAGGTTCGGATTAACCAGATATCAGCTTTACCCATCATCTCACAATAGGAAGTGGGCCGTCCTGGAATGAGGTTAAATACACGATAAGCTCTTTCAACAGCATCTGTGGCATGTTGATTTCCACTGAAAATAATTTAAATTTGTTCCTCAGGTGGTTGAGATCTTGAAGCTCAAAAAAGTGCATCCATCCATCCATCATAAAAATACTCCCCACGGCGCCGGGAGGGTTAATAAAGGTCTTCTTAAGTGAAGCGATGCGTTTGTGTAAGAAAAATATCCATATTTAAAACGTAATAAACTAGCTTCCGACAGACGGCCTATGCAAGTTGATATACGCCCTGATGTGATGTATGACGTAGGATGTAGGCGTAAGCTTTAATGCCTCTCGCGGTTCAAACAAATAGGGCTCGGCAACAATCTCAAGTCCCTCTTTTCTCTCATATCAAAATCTGAAATTTTCGCTTTAAAATTTTCATTTTAGACTTCTAGTTTGTCACTGGTGTTTTGTTTGGCTCTATCCTCTGCGCTTCCACGTTTGTCAGTTCGTCATGTGTCAGGTCAGGGGTTACTCTTTCGCTGTGTAACTGTGTAATCGATGTGTAGCGGCTAGTTATTTTAGTTTTTAAAGTTTTAAATATGGATATTTTTCTTACACAAACGCATTGCTTTGCTCCAGAAGGCCTTTATTAACCCCCAGGAGTACTTTTATGATGGATGGATGTACTTTTTTGGGCTTCAAAATCTCAACCCTCATTCACTGCCATTATAAAGCTTGGAAGAGCCAGGACATTGTTTAATATAACTCCGATTGTATTCGTCTGAAAGAAGAAAGTCATATACACCTAGAATGACTTGAGGGTGAGTAAATAATGGGCTAATTTTCAGTTTTGGGTGAACTATCCAAAACTGAAAAAGTGCAAAAAAAGTGCAAAAAAAGAATATATAAAGTAGTGTTGGGTATGTTACTCTAAAAAAGTAATTAATTACTAGTTACTAATTAACATCTTCAATAGTGTAATTAGATTACTGTACAAATGACTCTCTCCAAAAAGTATTTAATTACTTATGATGTTAACTTAAATAACACTTACAAGTATAATTGCAGTATAAAACTACTATACTAGCAGTTTACTGAGAGTATACTTCAAAGTGTACTTTCAAAAACGAAAAAATGTGCTACAACTACTTAACTAGTAATCAGTATACCTGTAAGTTCACTTAACGAAAAATGTATCGATGTAAACTAGTTGTGTACTCAAAACTTAAAGTATACTTTTATACACCAAAAAATGGGCCAATTCAGTCCCAGGTAGTACTGCAATAGAACACTTACAAGTATACTACTAGTACATTGATATTAGTATACCATCTGCATAAAGTATACTTAAAAATATACTTGAACTTTACTTAAAGGCACAATATGTAGTTTTTTTGCACTAGAGGTTGCCTATTCAAAACAAAGGCATGGCTTGATGATGCCAAGATTGAGAGCAGATTCAAGGGACATGTGGTCTTCACCTCACAGCAGGTAGAAAAGAATTGGGATGGGACTCGGGTAGAAATCATGTTCATGGATGAGATTATTAACGTTACTGTAGTATGAAGAAGGAAAAGCCAAGTGCTGTGGGAGCTGAACGAGGCCGCTGGAGCGACTGTTAATGAAAGACGAGCGCAGCTGGAGAGCAGCGGAACTTTTATTATGCCACAGTCTCTGCTTCCGCTTCTTCCGGTCAAGCATATGTGGGGCAACGCAGCGCTGTTTTATCATATTAGATACATTTGAGCGTGTTGAAAATTATAAAACCAAAATAAAACCGGAAATCGATGGTAACGAGGGTATGGTGTCATTTATGGTAAAAAAAAGAAAAAAAAAAAAAAAAAAAAGGCTTGTGCTCTGTCCCAATTTGCATACTTTCCATTCTAAATAGTATTCGAAAATATAATTAGTATGTCCCAAATCGTAATATGCTGAGAAGAGTATTCCAAAGATACCCGTATGGTCTACTACTATAGAATTCGAAGCGTAGATCAACACACACTTACGGCTGATATTGCCCACAACCCATTGCGAGTTGGACGAGGATTCGATTATAAATACGAACGCAAATAAAAAATTATTAAAAAAATAAATAAAAAAAACATGACGGATGTGTGAGTCCGACGGTTAAGTCGAGAGGTTTAGATTAAGGGGCTTGAGTGATCAATTATCAGTATTTAACCTGATGAAAAGATATTTATTCAGTGACATCCACATTAGATTTCACCTGCAGTGCTGTGAACTTTTCTAATGATACGTTTGGCCATTAACTTTTAAATGCGTCATTATATTTAAACTGCAAACACATGAGGAGAGTCTCTGCATTATGTGGAGTATTTTAACTGTGACGATGATTGACAGGGCAGTTTAAACGGTAATGGGATGCACGTAACTAAGCAACAGAGTCTGCTAAAGATGACGAAGTAGCATGTCCCAAAGCTTGCATACTCTTCTGCAACACTCTCAAAACTATGTACTTTTTCTTCTTAAAAGAGTACACACTTTTAGGTCGTAGTATAAGTAGGCGAATTGGGACGCAGCATTGGATTTAAACATTTTTGGAAACATCTGGGATAATGTAAGTAGGCTACACAAGTCAACAGAATATGCCACAGATATGGATATTTGAATCCAAAAATCTTTCATATTGTGCCTTTAATAAAAGTGGGAAGTATACTTTTGTAAGGGTTCCTTTAACTCACCAAAATATTCCGTGTAATAGTGGTCATATTTTTTCCAAGCAATAATGGCAAAGGCATCTTGAGAAAGGTAGAACAGCATATTGATGATTCGCTCTGTAAAGCTCATCTTGTCAGTGAGTTTACTCATGGCTCCAGGGACAAATGATGGTGGAGCTGGTATCTGACCACACATCCGCTCTACAGTGTGAGCAATGGAGAATCGGAAGGTGTAAACCAAGGGAATGTCCAGCTCCTCAGCCACAATATCGCTGCATGGGTAGATCGGATCTGACAAAACGACATCAAACTTTCCATTCCGCAATTTGTCCATCAACTCAGGAGATTTCAAAATGCCATCACAGTATGCCAGAGACATATCCTGAAGTTTGGAAGTAATCTTGTAGACTTTAATTTGAATCTGCAGTAAGTTTAACTGATCCATCTCATACATTGAGAAATGCAGAAAATCCTCAAAGAAGTCTCGCATCTCCTGTTCATCCATGGACACGTTAAAGGGCTGATAAGAGAAGCGATCCGTTTCTTTAGCTTTCATGAGGAGAGAGACATCCGGCACCAACACCGTGACATTGTGTCCCCTGTCAATCAATGTTTCCAACACAATCTTCAGATTGATCCAGTGACTGCCCTCAGTAAACCAAACTAAAATATTCCCACATTCTGCAGGGCTGAACACAGTGAGTAAGAAAACACAACCGACTACGAGTCTCATGATTGCCAGCGAAGGTGTGAGATCAACAGTGTCCTGCCTCGACACGTACTGTCACCCAAAGTCAAGGCGTTCATATATCAATAAAGTATTCAGGTAAAAAGCTAAAGGCCAACGAGGAAGGTAAAGCAAGTTCATGCACGTAGCTTTTATCTTCTTTTGTGATTAATACCTGGGGGAAAGTACGTACTACTATGCAGGCTACGATCTTTCAGCGTATTTTTTCTATAGGCTACACTTTATCTAATTCACAGTAACTTTACGTTTCTCATTGTAGTTCCTGCTCCTGCATATTCAAATTTCGCAATAGACCGTATGCAAGGGCCAATAAAGTTTATGGTTTTCCCCTTTTCTCTATGGCTTTGCGCTCTCACTGTGAATGTAAACAGAGTTGATTATCAGTAATTTGAACGGGCAGAGCAGAGAGCACAGTTTCTGTGAGTAGTCACGTACATGGACCTTTATGGCAAGTCGTTTTAGCATTTAATGCTGTTGTCTGTAGGCATACACTGGTTCTTACGGAGCCCCGCACATGACATGCAAGAAAAGAAAAAAAAAAGAGTAAGTCGTGCTCTCGATTTACTAATTCGTTCTCTTGATTTATAAATCATGCAGATGATTTACTACTTCGTTCCCTCGACTTCCACACGATTTACTAATTTTTATAAATCGTGCACACGCTTTAGCCTACTGGTTTTTTTCCTGCATGTCATGTGCAGGGCTCTGTAGGTTCTAGACATTTGGAGGCCCTAGGCAAAATTCATGTTGGAGGCCCCTAGCACCACACCACTCAAAAAACAACGTTTTTTATTTATACGGTAGCTACAACGGGGCTAAAGGCACACCTTAAGAAAAATTCCCGTATGATTGCAGAAAAAAATATATAGGTTTGTATTGAGCATTTATGAAGCAACAGGATTTGTGTGAAAATAAATCATAAAAGTGGTTTATTTTTTATTTAAAAATCTTTTAAATGTGTAGGGTGGTGAGGTTACCACACACGGGCATTTGGACTGCGTCAAAGATCAGACAAATTTCCACGTGCATCTTGAAAAGCGGATGTTTTGGGAAGTTCTACGGCAAGTCTTTTGCCATCTAGTGGTTTAGAGGAAAATAAAATCAAAGGAGCTTTTTAGCCCATGGTGCCTTTAGCCCCGTTGTAAATCAAATGTGGGGGCATTGACTGTGCATTGACTTGTACTTTAAAGAGGACTCAAACCTCTTTTTAGTTGTGATAGTGTCTAAGTCTACTTTACACTACATAATACTACTACTACTAATAAAAAAATTATAATGTTATATGTAATATTATTCCTATGACAGAATGATAGCCCACATATGCACAAAAAAATAAATTAAGCTTTCATAATTAGTTTTGTCCTAATTTCTATACAGGCAAGAGATAAACCCATGAGCTTTTATTTTGACGGAAATTTACAAACACGTCTTCCAAATATCTAGTGAAATGCTGTAATCTTCAACTATGCAAATGTGAAAATATTGCGGAACTGGTGCCCGCTACGTTCCCAAATACATGCACGCTCTGGCGATCATCACATGATACGAAACGATACCCAATCAGAAAGCGAGATGACGGAAGACTCACCTCCAGCTCATGCTGTAACATGGAAAGTGCACGTTCACACCGTCTCCACGACTTCATCTAAACATTTTTTATTGTTTAAAAACAATAAACGCACATTTTCTGTAAAAAGCAATCCATACACTGTAAGCGTCATTTCTTCTTGCCGGTCATCCGTCATGGGTATTTACTTTCCAATATCATTGGTCTTAAAAAGTGGATGGGTCTTGTCTCACCCACATACAATGGTTCTGACGCCCATGCAAAAATCACATTTTGAAAATCTTTTAGTGAAGCCCCAGCTTTATTCAATTCTTAATTGTAAAAAAGGCAATTATGGCAAGTAACGCTGGGAACTTTTTAAGCTGAAATGGCTTGCCATACTATTCAGTCCTGTTGCTCCTTGGACCTCACACACTTATTTTATGGCTTTAGACTCACTGTATTGCAAGACCTGAAGCTTATGGACAGAACTAGTTTTATGGTACATTTTTGTCCTTTTCTGGATCTATACAATAACTATATATTTAAATTGTTTAGAAGCCCTGATAAGAAACAAAACAGATAATGATAAAAATGTCTGATAGTATTGTTCTCACTATCTGCTTCTAGTTTATGGTTGATGTATCACCTAACACTAAATTAAACTGAACTTTTAGATTATGTACATACATCAGTATTTTAAGCCTACATCATACTTTAAAAGTTGCTGAAATATCAAAATGACTCATTTAAAACAAAATATTAAACTAGATTCATACTTTTTCTGTTTAACCGTATAACATTTCACTTAAATTGTTATATATTGTTCGTTCTTTTAAGCTGCAAGGGTCAGAGAGCCCATACAGTCCAGGCTGTTATAAACTTTTATTATACATTGCTATTATTTAAAGTTACCCCCATCCCCTAAACCAGCGAAAACTCTGCCCAACAGTATCAGGTTTTTTGTCAGGGTAGAAGCCCTTTTGAATTTCACACAAATTAAAATGTGAGGCATAGTCTACAAGTCTTTACAATGGCATGCACTGTATTTTTCCCTGTAAAGTTGCAAATGCTACGCATGTAGTGTGTTATTGACCTTCATGACCCTAGACAGTTGATCTTTACATGCCCCATGCTGATAGCTTGAGCCAAAAAGCATAATATCAAAAAAACTAAACTCAAACTGTCTAAAAAAAAAAAAAAATACATCATTTTATTTTTGTATGACTCTACATGCTTAAAACAGCCAGGGCAAACTAACAAGGTTGCATTTTCACAGATGAACCTTACATATACTGTAGCAAGTCTAGAGACTGTTTGTGTTCTGTATAGAGAGTGTTCTAGGTGCATGTATGTTCTTTCATGTGTTATGTGTTCTGGGTGGTGGGGCTTTAAGCATTGGGCTGTTCTTCTGAAAAACGAGCCTGCGCAGTGATGTGAAAGTTCGAGTGGTTGGGGCTCGCTGGGGTGTGTGAGGCAAGAGCATCGGCCACACAGGTGCTCACGGAATAAAAGAACAGTTCAACCGTTAAGCAAATCTCTCATTTTCTTTGTTCGTTACAATACTATTACAAATGTATTGCAAATGTACAGTGTCAAATATTTAAACATGAATGCCCAAGATGAAATACCAACCCAGGTTTAAAAAAATAGTATGAAAGATTAAACAATTATGATTTTAAGTGTGAAAAGCACAACAAACCCAAAAAAATACTGAAGCAAAAACTGATGCCTTTATGTATACAAACAAAACATGAATAGTGTATTAATATGACCTTGTTCCTATTTTTCAATCTAAAATAAAAAGTCCAGTCCACCAATTAGATTTGAGGGACAAGTTTACAAGTTTAGGCTTACAACCAAGGTTAGGTGCTTCTACATCAGCGTTATTCACCATCATTTCTCTCTGAATGTTGTTCTAGGATCAACAAAATATGTTGACCCAGGAACATGCCTTACTTAGGGAACATCACGTTGACTGTTTGTACTTACAGTATGTTTGTAGCACAAGTTAAAATAAAATCTTCTGTCTCCCAATGACCACTAGGGGCCACAATGTATTGCTTACTGGAGTTGCATTATAAATAAGAGCCCAACTATATAGCTAGAGCCCAAATATGCAAATATTAAAAGTTTAACATTTAAAATGTAGATCATTTGAAAATATTTAAAATTATTAAATCATACAGAATGTTCAAAGCAATGAAAAACCCTATCACTCTTTTTTGCTTTTCTGCTTTGATCTAAAACAGCAACGCATTATAAAGAATTTGCACATTTTAAAACAGCCGTAGAGGACTACAGTCAGGATAGTGAAAAGAAACGCGAACACATCCAGACAGTGGTACTGGTACCAGGTAAGGTTGTGCGCTTCTACACGCAGGTGTTTAGCACCTTTATTGCGCATGACGAACTCAATCCAGAACACCGACTCATCCAAAGGCTTCACTGGTCTGTCATGATGGATCCTGGACAGACGCATTGCATTCTCTTTATACCTGCGGAGACGAAGACAAATACTCATGTCTATACTGTATCTGTGTAGTGCAATGGAGAACATAGACTGAAGTCCACAGTCCTGCTATGCAATGCCACCAGTGTAAATCAAATGATATGAGTGACTTACGAGGGGTCATTAATGACGGCGTTGAGTCCATCCACCAGCTCTTGCGGCTGCATGGTCTTGATGCTGTCCATGACAACTGCAACCCCTTTGGCTTTCATATGAGCCAAATTATCTGGCTGGTCACCAAACAAGGGGATCCCGACCATTGGCACAGCATGATATATGGCCTCATATATGCCATTAGTGCCTCCATGAGTGATAAACGCTCTGGTTTTAGGGTGCCCTGAAACAGAAGGCAAAAACAGAAGATTCTGTTGTGTTGGTAACAAACCTCAGTAGGGGGCGCTAGAGTTTCATGCAAATGACTGTGCAATTTAACCGAATGTAGTATTATTCAGTTAGTTAGCTATAAATGTCAACAGTTTAACATTAGTTACTCTAATTTCTTTATATTTCTAAAAAATTAAAATAAATACACAATCACAAATTATAATACAAACCCAATAAATCATTCTGAGGGATCCATTCATATATTCTGGTGTTTTCACCAAGAGTATCTGGCTTGTCTCCGGCATATCGCCATAAGACCTGTGAATAAAACATACACAGCCACACTCACAATTGATATGTGTATATAGACAATAATATTATAGAGAATCACTAGCTGACCTAGATGGACTGATATTAAAGGAATGCATTTTTGGGTGAACTAACCCTTTAAATGTAGTGCATGTCAAAGTTTCTATTTTCCCCTTCCAAAAAAAAAAATATAAAGAATACAGAAAAGAATATAAGGATGGTAAAATAACCTTCTGTGGGATCTGTGCCAGTGCAGAGGCGATCATATTGCTCCTCTCTTTGGTTATGTTGTTTACCATGGACCCCAGAGTGAAGACCACAATCCCATCATCCCCTGAGCTCTGTACAAATGCCTCCATGTCCTACACATAAAAAGAATGTTCAGTACCTTCTCTTTTTGCTACAATGTTTGTAATATCAAGTACTACCTAGGAATCTCTGGTAGTAACTGATTACATGTAATCTGGATTAAGTAATCAGATTCCTTGTAATTAGATATTACATTTTAAAATACTTGTGATCAGATTACAGTTACTCTACTGATTACATATCATTCAGATAATGGCAGTAAATCATTCATAATTTATTGACTGTCCCTAATTAATCTTTTTCATGTTTTCAATTTTCCTTTGAATGTATATAAGCGATATGCTTGTTTACAGTCTTCTAGTTTTGTGAAACTGCACACAGACCAGCCACTAGTCAGGTGGCTATAATTACATGGAAAATGGAGCATTTAAAACAAAACATTTAATTTTAAAAATGTATGATCATTTTTATGAATCTTTCAAAAACCCAATTATCCTTTTCAAGTCAATGTGATAAACAAGTTAGGTCAAAAGTAATCAGAAAGTATCAAAATCTGCGTATCAAAAGATTATATGACCCAAAATGTGTAATGTAACGGATTACGTTACTAACTACAATTTTTGTCATGGAATTTGGAATCAGTAAGGCTACGATTTGTAAGTAATCTACCTAGCACTGTACCTAGGCTAGTATTGTAATGGCAATATCAATACTCAAAAATAAAATCAATATTTACAGAAGGATCCTTTAGGCATGTCTCCCAGTGAGTGCACGTTATCATCCCAACCCAAGTATTTAATAACACTACAGTACCAACTCTTCATGGTCTCTGGGAACAAAGGTACATACTTAGTTTTTTCATTTTTCATGGCAAAGGTGAACTTGGCTCCTCAACTGATTGGCTGCCAATCAACACAAGAAAAAGGAGTTCATTCAGTGTATCAATCCTCATGGCAAAGGTGAACTGGCAAGTAGGTGAGCTTTTTGATACATCATCCTGTTCCTCTTTTGTTTAGTTATTATTTCTGTAAGCTTAATGTTGATTGGCTGCCATTCAACACAAGACAGAAATGTCAGAGGAATTCATTCAATCCTCTTCTATTTTGAAGGCGCAAGTGTAAAAAAACAGTGACAAGTGGCTTAATTTCAGCAAAAACAACCTGTAAGAGCTTTGAATTGGTAAGTGGGCACTCAGCTTCAGCCACTGGAAATAAACAGACTGACCCCTAGAAATGATTACACATTTGGGAGCAGTGCTGGGTAAGTTACTCAAAAAAAGTAATTAATTACTAGTTACTAATTACATCTTCAATAGTGTAATTTATATTACTGTACAAATTACTCTCTCCAAAAATATTTATTTACTAATTACTTTCTAAATCCTATATCAACCTCGAGTTAAGCGATTCAAGGACAGACATGAAATAGCTCTTTTAATTCATACAAATACATAATATAAAACTACATCAATTATTCTTATCAACTGACCAACGTTTTACAAAAGTGAGAAGGATACATAAAAACATGCATCGCTTTATCACATCTGGTTAGGGTTATCACATAGCCTATGTTAAAAGTGCAGTGTGTAGTATTTATGAGGATCTATTGACAGAAATGCATTGTAATATCCATAACTATGTTTTCAGTGGTGTATAAAGACCTTACATAATGAACCGCATAAAAACATGCATTTTAAAGTTAGACTTTAAATGTTGATGTTAATTCCACTATTGTATTATATATAATTGTTCTACAGTCTATACACAGTATTTAGTTCAATTACTTGTGAAGTAACTGTAAACAAAAATAAGAGTAATCCCTTACTTTTTCAAGGGAAAATTAATTAATTACAGTAACTAATTACTTAGTATCTAGTTACACCCAACACTGTTTGGGAGTCATTTGTGGGATTAAGTTTGTTGTGACTATACCTGTCAGGTTTACCATACAGTTTTTTTCCCCTGGTTTGATGATTCAAAGCATGTGTCTCATGAATTTCATATTTTGTGCCGGTTTATTTTAAAGCAAATGGGGTAGACTATTAAAAAAGACAGATGCACCTTGGGTAATGGCTTGGCAGGGGTGCAGTGAAGCCCTCCAATGAATTTGAAGTTGGGCAGGAATGGCCGTGGAAACTCAAAATCCCAGTAGGTTCGGATTAACCAGATATCAGCTTTACCCATCATCTCACAATAGGAAGTGGGCCGTCCTGGAATGAAAGATTGTAAACAACAAAATTAGTTTTTATTTTAAGTATAATCATTTTTTCTCCTCCATCTTATTCAACTCACCAAAATATTCTGTGTAATAGTTGTCAATTTTTTTCCACAGACTAATGGCCAAAGCATCTTGAGAAAAGTAGAACAGCATATTGAAGATTCGCTCTGTAAAGCTCATCTTGTCAGTGAGTTTACTCATGGCTCCAGGGACAAATGATGGTGGAGCTGGTATCTGACCACACATCCGCTCTACAGTGTGAGCAATGGAGAATCGTAACGTGTAAACCAAGGGAATGTCCAGCTCCTCAGCCAATACCTCACTGCATGCGTAGATCGGATCTGACAAAACGACATCAAACTTTCCATTCCGCAATTTGTCCATCAACTCAGGAGATTTCAAAATGCCATCACAGTATGCCAGCGACATAGTTCCATGTTTGGAAGATATCTCATAAAATTTAATTGCAATCTGCAGTAAGTTTAACTGATCCATCTCATACACCGAGAAATGCAGAAATTCATCAATGAAGTCTCGCATCTCCTGTTCATCCATGGACACGTTAAAGGGCTGATAAGAGAAGCGATCCGATTCTTTAGCTTTCATGAAGAGAGAGGCATCCGGCACCAACACCGTGACATTGTGTCCCCTGTCAATCAATGTTTCCAACACAATCTTCAGATTGATCCAGTGACTGCCCTCAGTAAACCAAACTAAAATATTCCCACATTCTGCAGGGCTGAACACAGTGAGTAAGAAAACACAACCGACTACGAGTCTCATGATTGCCAGCGAAGGTGTGAGATCAACGGATACTGTATAATTAACCTATAAGGGCAAAGGTTGAGATCAATCAATAAACTGTTCAGGGAAAAGGTATCAATCTATCTTAAAAATACTTTGTGATAGAAATAGTAATTTTTATTTTATTTGTTTATTTAACAGGGACAATGCTGAATAACATTGCTACAATTTCAAGAAGCCAATGCATACAGGCTTTTAGCCAAATGCTAATTTGCAGCCCCAGTCTCTGCTTAGGCTTAAGAAAAAACAATAATAACAAGAAGCTGAGACTGTGTACAACCATCAATGTTCACAAACCTGCTTTTGTGTGAACATTTTTTCAGGTTTCTTTCAAAGTAGTGCACCTTTAACTGAAAATGTGGATTGTGCAAATTTAGTTTTTCTCTTTGGTAATTCTGATTAGTTGCACCTCTTGTAGTGATCCACTTACTACTCTGTTTGGATATTAATTGGCATATGATATCTGAAACAAGTTTATGCATTTAAAAACATTTTAATAAGAGACTAATTATTACAATTTTCAACTAAGCAAACACATTTTTTGTAAAATATTACAATGATGCCAGCTAACTGATTTGGTAATACTTTATTTTGCAGTGTTATTGGTACATGTAGTAACTATAGCAATAACTACTAATTACAGTATACTTATACACTTAAGTACAGAGTAATAATAATTAACTACATGTACTTAAAGGGTTAGGTTAGGTTTTGTTTTTGGGTTATTTGCATGTAATCTAGCCTCAATTTCTTGTCCAAAATTGTTAGTTAATTTGTGAATATTCAAAATTCAAGCAGTGAAAGATTGTTTAATTTGTATACATGCAAGTTTAGAAAAACATCATGAGAAAAAACATAGTTTTTTCTGCTTCTGTGTTTACCTTGTCAATCTTCCCTGGACCCACGAAACTCACTTTCACATTTATGGCCCAAAATAGTGGCTGACAGAACAAAAATGGTATGCACCCTCCCAAAGGTTTTTCAAAATAAAAGCAGTCAGTCAAGGTTCTCCAGTAACCACTAGGGGCAGAATTGTTTAGTAATAACCAAAACTAGAGCAAGAGCATCTAATTTAGAGCATCTAGAGCATCTAATTTTAAAACACTAGATAAAACACTAGATATATTATATTGCCAAAAGTATTGGGACACCCCACCAAATCATTGAATTCAGGTGTTCCAATCACTTCTGTGGCCACAGGTGTATTAATAAAAATCAAGCACTAGGCATGCAGACGCTTCTACAAACATTTGTGAAAGAATGGGTCACTCTGAGAAGCTCAGTGAATTCGTGGTACTGTGATAGGTTGCCACCTGTGCAATAAGTCCATTCATGACAATTCCTCACTACTAAATATTCCACGCTCAACTGTTATTTATATTTTATTTTATTTTATGTTATTTGTATTGGTATTTTAATGTTAGTGGAAGCAATTGGGAACAGCAACTCAGCCACGAAGTGGTAGACCTCGTAAAATCACAGAGCGGGGTCAGCGCATGCTGAGGCAAACAGTGCGTAGAAGTCGCCAACTTTCTGCAGAGTCAATAGCTACAGACCTCAAAACTTCGTGTAGCCTTCAGATTAGCTCAAGAACAGTGTGTAGAGAGCTTCATGGAATGGGTTTCCATGGCAGAGCAGCTCATCCAAGCCTTACATCACCAAATGTAATGCAAAGCGTCAGATGCAGTGGTGTAAAGCACGCCGCCACTGGACTCTAGAGCAGTGGAGACGTGTTCTCTGGAGTGACCAAATCACACTTCTCTGTCTGGCAATCCGATGGACGAATCTGGATTTGGAGGTTGCCAGGAGAACGGTACTTGCCTTGAGGGAGGATTATGGTGTGGGGTTGTTTTTCAGGGGTTGGGCTTGGCCCCTTAGTTCCAGTGAAAGGAACTCTTAATGCTTCAGCATACCAAGACATTTTGGACAATTTCAGGCTCCCAACTTTGTTAACAGTTTGGGGATGGCCCCTTCCTGTTCCAATATGACTGCAGACCCATGCACAAAGCGTCGGTCCATAAAGACATGGATGAGCGAGTTTGGTGTGGAGGAACTTGACTGGCCTGCACAGAGTCCTGACCTCAACCCGATAGAACACCTTTGGGATGAATTAGAGCGGAGACTGCGAGCCAGGCCTTCTCGTCCAACATCAGGGCCTGACCTCACAAATGTGCTTCTAGAAGAATGGTCAAAAATTCCCATAAACGCAACTCCTAAACCTTGTGGAAAGCCTATGGATTAAGAATGGGATGTCATTAAAGTTCATGTGCTTTTGGCAATATAGTGTATCATTGTACTTGGAATTATACAATAAATTCTACCAAAAACAACAAACTCACACAGCAATACGCACCACGTTGCTAGGAGACGCATGGCAGATGAAAACAATGTGTTCTAAAATTAGCTCAAAATACAAGACATGTTTGATATCTTCCAAATGGCTTGATTTATAGTCTAAAGCTAAAAATTGCAGTATGTGCCCATCACTGCATGATTTTCTGCAAAATCTGACAACCCTAACTGCCTAAAATCGGCATACTAGCCCTGACTTTCAGCAACTACACTGGAAAAAAAAAAAATGGTGTAGGCTTTACTTTGAAACTATTTTCACTCAAAAAATTGCTAGTAAATTTTACAAATAGTTGCAATGAAACTGCAAGTAACACTGAATTAAACATGACATTTTGAAGTAAAAGACAAACAGTATTTTATTTAAATACTACTAATCTTGGTTTTATTATAAAAAAAAAAAAAAAAAAAAAAACATTGGTTACTTGGTTACACTTAATTATAAGTGTTAGTATTACCGTGTAATTATACATTTAAGTATTAACTACGTTCTTACTATAGGGTTAGGGGGTTAAGATGAGGGTTTGGTTGAGGGTTAATTGCACGTAATTATGCATAAATTATAGTTATTACTATGGTAACTACATGTAAAGTGTAACAATGACACTGTAAAATAGTGTTACCAAAAACATTTTGCCAGTGAAACGTCAACTCTTCCAGACTGTGTAGTGTGTTACACTAGGATGGGAGAACGTATTCATCAATAACATCTAAAAACAAAAACATAAATCACAATACCAAACATTTATAGCCTTCTCCATAGAATTTGTGCTTCAGAGGTTTTACTTTTCCCTTAATCCAAAATGTTCTAACTCTTATTTCTCTGTGAGTTACAGCATGTTGCTTTTTGAAGTATATATTTGCCTAATCTGATTACAGATCATTGGATTGTCAGTGTGCCATAAAAAAGTGCTCTAGAGGAAAGAGCCGCTGTCCAGCCAACAATGGCTGTCCCTCCAGCCAGCAATGCACCTGCCGCACTCTAACCAGCTCTCCTGTCTCGCACAGATAACACTTTCTACCCTCTCTTCCATTTTTTATGTGTGTGGGGAGGGTGCAAATATAAGGATTTATGACCCCTCCAGCCCTTTTTTTTGGAGACGGGGGCTCAGACAGAGTGGGAAAAATTTAGCATGCAGCATGTGAATTGGTTTAGACGTATAAAGAGATCAGGGCTAATCGGTTGGCACCAGAGACACTTCTGCATTCAGCCTCCTTTCGGGGAGGGCAACGGAGCGCGGGAGTGAATGCATGTGAGAGAGGGAGGAAGGGAGAAGCCCATGATCTGCTCCATTGTGATAACAGATTTAGGCAGAGTGTGGGGTTCCGATAAGGAAAAGCACACTCAATAGAAGATTAGCCGCATACTTGGAGTAGAACAGTGAAGGAGAGGAGGACACTTGGAAAGAAGAGGAGACGTGGGATGTGTTAGTCATGCTGAAACGGATTCGGTTTATTATTTATTATTAATAATTACTCTCTTTTCATCGTGTTAAAATTTGCTTTAAATATCAGTTGCTGTGTTATAGAGCTCGAGTCTAATCTTAGCAGATTTAACCATTTAAAACATATCACAGCATAATACATTGATGAAAGAAGTCTTAGACATGCATAGTCAAAAAAATGTATAAAGTGTTTTTCACAATGCACATTGTTTCAAAGTAGCTTTACAGAAAATCAATGATGCTAGTGTTTATAATATCTTAATATCTTCGCTTAAAGCAGATTAGAGATGGGTGATAATATAGTTTTGTGACGATACAGCAATCAAGCAGTTGAGATTTGCTATTTAGTTTATATCGAACTATATGGGAGTATACTGTATGTATGCAGGTAAAGCCATACTAAAACTTTGTATAAAGAGCTGGGCGATAATATAGTAATATTTTGGGCCGATATAAAAAAAAAAATCAAAAATCAAATCAAAATCACCCTACATGCATGAGTGTACTGTATGTGGATAAAGTTGATATATACTTGCAGTATATATATATATATATATATATATATATATATATATATATATATATATATATATATATATATCAACTGCATGATTTTTTTGCTATATAATATATATTATATATGTATATAGTATACTGTATGTATAGCCTAAATCCCACTTTATATATTGAGCTGTGCGATAAATTAATCGTGTATATTTGGTGTATTCTAAACATTGTTAGTTTTGTCAGATATTCAAAGTTATGATGCACGATGCATGTTGTTTGAACATTAGATCTCAAACAGAAGGGTTAGTTTAAATAAGCACAGACTCGCCAGATGAGCTTTGCTTTTCCGTGTTTGGTTTTAGGATCACAAAGTTTCCTTTTTTTGTGTTTGCAGTTGTGATTGTGTGTTGTGTTAAATGGCGATTAGTACAGAGGGCGGTCAGCTGCTGATTTCAAACGGGTAAAGTGGTATGAACAGCTGCCCATAAACTCACTCTTCCTCTGTGATGATGATTTGAACACGGCTAAGTGGGATTTAACTGAATATTTTTTTACACTTAAGGTCAAAAGTGGTCTATAGACTAGAGTGATCAGAATATAAATGATAGATACACTCATTTGCAGTGTTACATGCATTTATCCAAAATCATCAAGTAACGGTCAGGTCTTATTTCACCCCAAAAATAAAAAAAAAATCTCCTGACCTCCTGATTTTAACACATTTACCCCCCCCAAAAAAATATTCATTAATATAATGCTAAAAAAACTTATTCTGTAAAAATAATGCTCAGTATGTGAAAAAAATCTGCATAAATTACACTCAAAAAAACACGTTACCATTGACACTGAGATTAAGTGCTTCATTGGCATAAAAATGTCACAATGCAAAATGAAAAAGAATGGTCCTAAACTAGACTATTTTCTTCATGCAAAATATAATCTTTTGGTTTTTGGGGTGAAATATGACTTGGACGTGTTCTTTACATGTTTTATGAGATTCGGCCAGTTACTAAACATTTGAAATAATCTGTGTATATGAATCATTTGTATCAGCTTTGTCACTTCTTTAAATGTCTAATTCACTTAAGATACATTTTCTGAACTGATGTTCGATTGTAAATCTTTGTGCACCTGATTGGTCACTGGCGAGTGTGTATTTTGACTCCAAGATGACCTCTGGCCTCAGACCAAAAGTTAAGCTGTGTCTACAATCCCCTCTCATGTGGCTTGGACACTTCCAGAGGTCATCACTATGGTCACACAGCCCTTAAACTGCCGCTGCAGTGAACAATTATCTGACCACAACATAAAAGCCAATCAGAGTCTTCAGAGCAGACCAATATGTTCACACACACTTTCACCAACCTGATGACGTTTGATTGAGATATTTGAGTGAATTCGAAGAATGTTTGAATACGCCTTTTTACTTATTTTAATATAAAACCGACTAATAAATTAATACAATAATTAATCATTTTCAAGTAACACAATTATATGATTCATGAGAAAAAAACATTCTACAATTTTTAATAATGATGAATGCACAAAAATAATCTTTGGCAAAACATATTTTGTATTTGTAAATGCAGAGAAGTTTAAACAATAACATTTTCCATTTAATAAATTACAATTTAATGTACAACTAGTTGCATGTGCTGAATCCATTGATAGCATAAATATTAAATAAAAACATTAAATACAATCAAATAAATTAACATTTGAGATCTGAGCTTTTCACTGGCTTCAATCTCAAAAAAAAAAAACATTCTTGAGTTTTTAGGAGATTAAATGATATTAATACTAAAAAGTATTGTGGAGATGCTTCCAAAGTGCATTCTTGACAATGCTTATGTTTCTGCTTGATTACGCGTGACAGCAATTTTGAAGTACTGGTGAATAAAGTGTCTCTGGGTTCCCACAGATCATTCATTTCCAAACAGCATGAGTGATTGTGATGTCATAGTGAACATGAACATTCCGAGTTCCGGAAATCCACTCCAGCTTCGTCTCTCCATGGCGATGGAACGTTCAAAAAAATGTCACAATCACAGAATCCTCTCACAGAATGCTCATGCCTCAGTTCAGAAGCGTACGCTGGTTTAGTTCTACCACGCTTCTGAACTGTCACAGCTGGACCCGGGCGAGGGTGGGTCGGTGTCGCTGGTCCAGGTGCGGTCGGTGCGCAGGTTCTGCATGTTCCCCGTGAGCAGCGTGAGGAGCGCGGCTTGCGAGTGAGTCGACGGCTCTCCGCCCTGGCTCTCCAGCAGAGTCACCAGGAAGTTGATGTAGCGCATGGCCAGCCGCAGGATCTCGTTCTTGCTGAGCTTTTTCTCAGGCGGGTGCGTGGGAATGAGTTTCCGCAGCTCTGCGAAGGCTGTGTTAACATTATGTTGGCGCCAGCGCTCTCGTGTGTTGGTGAAAACCTTCCTGGTCATGATACTGCGGTACTTCTGCAAAAAAAAACAACAACAAAAAAAAAACAGACGTTCATGCAATTGCATATTACATATTGGGGGGTGGGGAGGTGGGGTGTTAATTCTGTTACAAACAAACAATTACTTACCACTTTCCGTTGCCTTGAAGCTCTATGAACTTTTGTGCATCAGGAACAAATTTTCTGGCATGAAAAATCCAAAAATAGTCCCGACGGCAGGTGATAGCAGCAGTGAGCAGAGTGTTTAGGAAAGATAAAATGCTGTCAGGTTATACTCGACCGCATCCGTCCTCTCACTCTCACTGAACCCTTGAACAAACTCCTCAGACAGAAAACAGGGTGAAGGAGAGAGAGGATGTGAGGGAGGGGTGGGGTTTGGCTTGTGCCTCTCATTTTTATAGTCATGCTGCTGTGACGTCGCAGGGTGTGAGTGGGGGAAAAGATTTTACATCTGCCATTAATGCGTTTAAATTGATTAACATAATTCATCATGTTCTCATTCACAGCTATAGCATTCAGGGACTAAATACGAGGAAATCCAGCTTTTGACCAACTGAACATGTAAAACAAACTGCAGTCTAGTGTTTAAACCAAGCACGGCACATTAATATAAAGCTTTTGTCTCATGCAGCATATCCTGGACTGGAAAAAAATCTTTATTCTATTTTTGTTCTATTCTTTTATTTTTACATTATTAAATGTTTAAATTATATGAATATAATTATTTATATTAATTATATTACTTTATAGTTTATATTTAATCTTGACTTCAAAACAATATATTAAATACTAAATAATATTAAATTACATATAATTATATTTTAATGACATTTAACTTTTAAATTTCCATTTTCAAAGTATTAAAAAATACTAAATTACTAAATACACACACTGCCAGTCGGTCATATAAACAGGCCAAACTAATCAAAAGGAAGGGATAATCCAATGATTAACATTCTTAACATTGTATTTAACCAAAAAGTTCACTATGCTTCTAAATAGTTTTGACAATGATTTTAGCGTTTTGATGTTTAATCCACAGAATAATATCCAATATAATGTTTTCCTCTCTTTAAATGTCAGCTTATAAATCGTCACAATGCAGATCTTCTCTAATGGCACTTAATGACGTGAATGAACCAGCATATACCACTTTTATTGATGCGAGTTTATTCATTATTATTATCATCTTACACACTTCCACATTCACCCCATCGGGCAACAACAGAAACGACGGACTATTCAAAGCAGACTTATTGCCTATGAGCTCTAACAAATACGTGGCCGTTGTACAAAATGTGTTTCTCTCTATTGTTGGGATGCTGGACGTCCACCTGCTAACAGATCTATTACAGCCACTCAGTCCCATAGTGAAGTGACATCATAATGAAAACCTTCCTCTGATTGGACAACACAGTGCCAAAAACCGCACAGCATATTCACTCCAACAGAGTAATAATATGGGTTTTGTCTGAATGATGGTAATCTTGTTTAGCATGTCCTGGGGCTTCACATAAATTACACTAGGTTATGACAGAGGCAAGCTTGTGGATCAGCACATTCTTTGGGGCCAAGGTCTCCGAAGCCCCCGCTCGCTCTCTCCCGCACTCTCAACCTCCCTTCAGATCAAAAGCTGGTGTCTCGCTGCAGCAATTGTTGCGTTAAAAGTCTCTCTGAGAATTGTGGGGGATTTGCATAATGGGATTATGGAGGGATTAGGAGTCAGGCAGAGGACAGACACAGTTAGAACGGAGTTGAATTCACGACTCCATTCATACAGACTCGACCGCTCGACACTCCCTGCACCTGCAGAGCTGCCTTTCAGATCGGCCAAAAACTTGAACAACACGCAAACCTGCGCGAAACGAAACTCTCAAACTTTCGGCCTACCTGAGCTCCGGTGTCTCGTGGCATATCTCAATTGTTTCTCCAGCAATGCAAAGTGAAGACTTCTGCTGCCCAGAGGTTTCTCCAGTGAAAACACTGCAGGAATCTCTCGGATTCGGTCCAAAGTCTGCAATCAAAGGTTATAGTAGTCAATATGAATTCAAGTATTTCTCATCAAATCCTTATAATGATACCACCAATGATCAGAGCGGTGCAATCCAAACGAAAATCAAAAATGTCTGTTTTCATTTAGCTTCAAGAAATTCCAAGACAAAAAACTGAGAACTAAATTCTCATGAAATAAAAATGAGCAAAATATGAGAAATACAATTTTGCTTTAAAAATAATAATATATATTTATATATAAAATAATTATCTAATATTTATATTATAGATTTAAACATCACACATACATATAATATTAAATATAAACATTTTTAATAAATGTTAACAAATATTAATTATATTGAAATAATCTTAATTTTATAATTCATATTTCATTATCAGGCAATATACAATATATTTATTATTTTAAATATAAATAATGTAAAACTAAAAAGTATATATATATATATATATATATATATATATATATATATGTATATACACACACATTTTTTAGTATATATTATTTAGATTTAAAATAAAAAATATAATTATATTTTAAGTACATACAGTATATTATATTATTTGTATGATGCACTGTATATATATATATATATATATATATATATATATATATATATATATATATATATATATATATGGAAAAAGGAAAAATAGCCAATTAGCAAAATAAAAGCAAGTAACTTACTGTATGGTCAGTGGTTTGTTCAGACTGCCTCAGCGAGGACCTATTAAAGGTAGGAACCTTTCCCAACCTATTTGAGCATTTAGTACACTGTTGACAATGCAGTAAGACTGACAATTGATTTGACCCAATGCTTGCAATTGAAGAGAGCGGTTAAAAAGGGTCAGATTTGAACAGCATGCTCTGTTCTCACAGCTTTTTACCATCTGAAAGAGCGCGGTGATTACGGTCACATTACTGACGCGTTTATTTAAAGCTGTGTTTTACTGCCTTAGACTGGACACACGTCTTCCCCCTCACGCCCTTGTGTCCGAAAACTGTGGTTTTATTTGCTTTTGTTTGTGTAGGCAAACGTGGCAGTTCAGATGGTGTTGGAGTTATTTATGGAGGTTGTTTAGTGTTTTACAGAGGCTGAGACTAACGGGGGGGGTGCAGAGAGAATGAAAGGGAGCGTGATGGAGAGAGGAAAATGCCCTATGGGAGTGTCTTTTCTCGAGCTCATTCCTGCGAGGGGCTGCCGTCAGACTGCTGGCGCGCTGAGATAAGCCCCTCCGACCCCCATCACTCTCCCTCTCTTCCTCCTCCTCTCAACATGCGCTGCTTTCTCGCTGCTCTGACTGTCAGTGATAAGATGATTGTCCTGTAATTGAATGACTATCTTTCTATCACACTCATTTAAGAAAATAGCGACAGGCTGGAAACGTGTGTGGTGTGGGAGATAAATTAATGGCCACTGTCACCATAGTCGCCAAACGACATCCAGACCGGTAATTTAGAAAAAAATGTTTTAATGCCAATCAATTCAGCTTCACATCCCGAATGATTTATTCCGTTCCAGACCAGGACACAAATGCGTAGCCGCACCGTGACCTCCTCTAAATAAGCGATGTTGCAGGAGTAACGCGTAGCAAGAAATGCACGCAGTCGCATGTTTGTCAATACAGTGGCACATGTGAATAGAACTCCTGCATGTGAATGCAGATGCATTCTTCACACCTGCTTCTGTGTACATACTATAAAGCTAACAGATGCATGTGTGCACACGTTCACTCTCAACTGTAGGTCAAAGGTCAGTGGATAAAGGAGCCACGTAATACTGCGGTCTTGTAATTAGAGGAAAAAAAACACGGCACTAAATACTTTTGAACAATCAGAGCTCAAACCCTCCTATGTACGTTTAAAAGATAAATCTAGTTATCTTATTATATATCTAGTTAAATTTAATAAAACCTGTTAAAAAATTACAAATAAGATAAAAACCCCACAAAACGTTCAATTATAAAAACAAGGTTCACACATTTAGCTCATGTAAATTTCCATAACTTTTCTAGCTGTTTGAGATTTTTTTAATAGGATTTCTGTAAGATATTTAAATGTTAGAGAATTACTGTAACTAGTAATTAGTGCATTATTAGTAGTAGTTAATTTTATAGGTGAACATTAGAAAAATATATTTGAAAAATATATATATATATATATATATATTTTTTTTTTTAATATGCAACTGTAAAATAAATAAAGAAAAATATTAAATCTAATAAAAATCTGCAATTGTAATGAAGTTAAATTTAATTAAAAAGTCAATTTATAATATATAAATGACAGAAATGTTTGATTTTTTTCTTCTTTGCTGTAATTTCAGTTAACTGTCCTCGACACAAAGATTACTATAAATACACCTGAAGGATGATAGGTTAATCTTTAATATGAACAATATCTACAATACATAAATATATGTTAATATAATATCATTACCCATACAAACTTATGGATGAACTGTATTAATTTCACATTATATTCCACATAAAAATTAAAAATACATATGAACATGAGAAGTATTCTGAAATTTCACTCAAACGAGTGATGTACCGAAGAGAAAGAAGCAAAACTTCCTCAGAAAAATTTCAGTCTGGTCTGTCCGTCATTCCTGCCTGGAACTCGCTCGCATAGCAGTTTTCCTCTCTTGCATTGTGGAAACACTGGGAATAAACACACAGACACAAACTAATGGAGCAAAACTATCCTGTCCTCTGGACACCAATAATTCTTTTGTGATGGATTTCTTTTGCAAATTTGACATGGCATTCTGTCATCATTAAAGGGATAGTTCACAAAAATGAAAATTACCCCATGATTTACTCACCCTCAAGTCATTCTAGGTGTATATGACATTCTTCTTTCAGGCGAATACAATCCGGAGTAATAAAGCTAATCCAAGCTTTATAATGGCAGCGATTGTTGCTCTGTTTTTGAAGTCCATAAAAAATGCATCTGTCCGTTAAATAACGTGCTCCGCACGGCTCCGGGGGGTTAATAAAGGCCTTCTGAAGCGAATCGATGCGTTTGTGTAAGAAAAATGTCCATATTTAAAACTTTACAAAGCAAAGTTTCGGCTGATCACCTTCCGTATTCAATTTATGGAAAAAGTGTTGAAAGTGCCTCTGCAGTTCAAAAGGCTTGCGCTACCAGGTACGCTCGACAGACGTAAGCATCTTGAACTGCGAGAAGGCACTTTCAACACTTTTCCACGGAAGGAGATCAGCCAGAACTTTACTTTATAAAGTCTTAGATGTGGATATTTTTCTTACACAAATGCATCGATTCGCTTCAGAAGGCCTTTATTAACCCCCCGAAGCCACGTGGAGCAGTTATATGATGAATAGACGCACTTTTATGGACTAGAGCAACAATCACTGCCATTATAAAGCTTGGATTAGCCAGGACATTTTTAATATAACTCTGATTGTGTTCGTCTGAAAGAAGAATGTCATATACACCTAGAGATGACTTGAGGGTGAGTAAATCATGGGGTAATTTTCATTTTGGGAAACTATCCCTTTACTCACTCTCATATCATTCCAAACCTGTATAACTTTCTTTCTTCTGTGGAACACAAAAGAAGATATTTTGAAAAATGACCATGCAGTGAAAGACCAATGGGATCTACATGCCTATGGAGCTAAATTAATACATTTAGAAAATATGATTCACAAATGCACAAGCTAATTCACACTCACAAAAATACTTTATATATTTACAAACAGCAGTTCACAAACTCATAACCCAATTCATAAATATGCAAACATGTACGCACGTTTCTGAATGCTTTGTATTTTGTGAATATGAATTAGGTTGTTTTTGTGAATTACTGTTTGCAAATGAATAAATACATCTGTGTATGTGAAGTAGCTTATGCATTTGTGAATCATGTTTTCTGAATACATGGAGTGACTATTTTAGCTCTACAGATCTAATCTAAAAATGTTAAGATTCACAATGCAAAGCACAATTTCATAAAAGTATGTATGCATATTTCATATTTTTGTGAATATAAATTAATTATGATTTTTTTAAACTGCTGTTTGCAAATATATCAACTTTTTGGTGAATATGAATTACTTTATTGAGACTATTTTAACTCCACAGATCTAATATTTTTATTTTTTGTGCTCCACAGAAGAAAGGAAGTCATACAGGTTAGGAATGTGTGTTGCTGCATGCATGTGTGTGTGCGTGTGTGTGTGTGTGTGTCCGTGTACCACTGTGAGTGTCTTCTCCTTGCCTCTTCCTCTCTTCTCCTGTCTTGTGAGGCGGATCGTTCTCAGGTGAGCTCCGGTGAGTCTGACCCTGCGGCCTAGAGCTGAATGCACACGCAGTGTTCCTGCTCCATAGCACTTGAGGAGTTAGCAGAGGAGCCAGGGGAAAACAGGCAGAACAGGTAACAGCTCGGCCTGGCACTGGATTTGGGTTTAGAATGAATCCTTCACCCTGCGGCTGCCAGGTGCTCGCTGTAGCTGAAGCTTGGCTGAACTGACTTGGCAATAAGGGGTTGTATGAGTTAGAGTGAGTTGAATCTGGAAGAGATAATTTGTTTTTTCTCCATGTTTCCTCTCCTCTTCTTCTATTATGACCTGCAAATATGATAAAGAAACTATTTAAATTATTGCTGTTTTTATCTGTGGACATGGTCCACAACTAGGTTTTGCCCATAGCCACACCTACCAACCATTTATCTTTCTAACTGGGCAGTAAACTGTACAGTTACATGACGTGAAGGCCAAGTATGGTAACTGATAATGCTAAACTATATTTAGCATTATCATTACTGTAATAAGAGTATAAACAATTAGTACAAATCAATCAATATAAATTGTATCTATATATTGTGGCATTGTGAGAGGGTGTGTCATAGAAGGGAGGTACAGAACGGGGGCCACAATCTAAGATGGCCGCCCGGTCCCGGACTACAATTACCAGGTTCCTCAGCGGTGGAGCTAGGAGACAGAGAAAGGGGCTGATTGTTAGAAAGTATAGAGAGAAGCTGGAAGAGTGCTTTCTGTTGTAAGTTTTGGAGTTTTGAGTTGATGATTGTAAGGCTGTGAAAACTAGCAAATACCGGAATGTCTGATTGAGAGACGTGAACTCCCTGAGAAAATAAAAGAAATTAGCATCTGAACTCGCGCTTATGCATTTAGCGCCTCCATCCGAGACGACATCACACCGAGTGAATCATCTAAAGATCACCTTAATGTACATGTCTTTCCCTTCGCTACCTCTTCCCTAATCTCTCCTCTCTATATGTTGAAATGGACCAAAAAATCGACATGGTTTAATGTGAACAAGTACAATACAGTTTTATACATGTTTGATATCGTTTGAAATGTCTCAGTACGACTGGTACAAAGGTCTCATCCCCACAGAAGAAAACAAAAAGATATAAAGGTTTTAAGAGTTTAGAGATATTTTGCCTGTTATGGTGGGTGTGCCTTCGGCCATTTGGTCTTTTGTCAATACAGGTCTATAGGACTTGATTAATGTAAATTCCCATTGTTAACAAGTTTCCATTTGAAAGAGATTTCTGTCTGGTCTTGCATTTAAGGAGATGTTGCAAAGAGGTCGGGGCTGGAACTTTTACATCGTTCAGCCCATAACGCTGGGTGTCTCCTATAGATGCTCGGCGTTATGTAATTTTAAGAAGTCAGGTATCCGTATTTTATACGGATATGTGAATTTAATAAACATAACCACATATCAAGGACATGATAGCGACAGCACAGATGAGCAATGGAAACTCTTTTTATGAACTGTTAAAGATGTCCTTGTCAGCATACGCAACAAGAGATGAAATCGAAATTGGAATAACGTCTATTTTCTGGGACTCGATGAAGAGCTGTAAATCAAGCGTTAAAATCAGCAAAATGCTTTCTCCATTGTTTTATTAGCTTTGTTGCAACAAACTAGCAAAGCGGGATGAGAACAAGCAGACAACAGAATGAAAAATCTAAGTTTGTAAACAATTGGAAAACATGTGATTTGATAAATAGGCAGGTTGATGCATTTGTTTATGAAAAGCAAAACTGGGAAAACGGTGATGCGATGCAACATGTAAAAGTTAAGAAAACTTAGCTACACCAGCTATTATTGCTACACAGCAAAATTACTCTTGACTAGAAATAATTAAGAGGTGGTAAGATTAAAACCTAAAACTGATACATAGAATTATAGTGATGTTGTTACTATATTTTTGTTAAGAAAACGCATGAGTGGCTCAGCTGAGACTAATAGACCATAGACTAAATTAAGCAAATAGGCATTTGAAATCTATGAAGAGACACAATGAATGTGTGTTGCATCAGCCCTGAACCACAGCCCTTTCATATTCAAATGTATTGAGATGAGAATTTTTGCAAAAACATACATTATATTATTAAAAAGAAACCAGTGGCTTGATCTCTACCTGGACTCGATTTGTGAAGCAACCCATACCCTACTTCTCACAATGACACAATATATATATATATATATATAGGTGTTTCGTATCAATATATTGGTGCTTGGCAAGTATTCATTTGGATCCTGTCTGTGAGGTTTAAGCACATTTGTCTTCTCTAAACTCCAAGACTGACCAATAAACAGGTTACGTGGCGTCTTATCCTCCAGGTCTAACTGAGGTTTATCAAGATCCTGAGTCCAGGGAGGCAGATGAGGATGAGGAGGGTGAGCTGGGCTGTTTATGTGTGAGAAGGGTGTATTCTCACTCTTCAAGGTGGCCATTTTGACTTTGGACTCTGTTGTAATATCGCTGAAAAGCTGCAGAAAAACAAAAAGAGTGTGAAAAAGCCATGTTTCCTTTCACCTATTTTTATGCAAATTTGGGGATATAATGTGCATAGAACATGCATGCACTCAATTTGAGGCAGATTATTTTTTTATCCAAAAAGAAGACATGCGCATAAACTACAATGGGGACACATTTACCAAATAAATTCCTTTGATGTGCAACAAAAAAAACCTCACTTGACTTTGCCTGAACAGAGGATAAGGTCTGTGTATGTTGCCTTCATTTGTTTTTCAATTGAAAATTGAAAGTTGAAATATTAGAAAACTGCAAATTTTTTTCTTTTTTTAAAAATTTGAATTCAGCTTGATTTTATATTTTTAGATTCAGTGGTAGAAAATGGATAAACGGCTTGAATATTTGATTTCCACATGCGGGCAGGCATGAAACGACCCTTTCCGCTGATTGGTCGACCAAAGATCAACCCGTATATATATATAGCAGTCTAACAGTCCTCCGCTGCTGGACGGATTCTTAAAGTGTTTATTACAAATAATAATCTCTCTCTCATCAAACAACCGGATTAAGGAATGCTTTGACACAAATCACGCTGGGCAGGGACTAGAAAGGATTTTCTTCTCTATAGGCATGAGTTTGATGACCTACGTGCCAGAGAAATATTAGCTGATTATTTAAGAAATATGAATGTAGGTTATCTCGCATCTGCACCCAAGTAATTTATGATGTACAAAACAAAAAAAGAGCCACAGTGGCTTCCCCACTTGCAGCAACTTTAATTTTTATTACAGATATTTTGGACAAACTTCCCAGGAAGTGACAATTTTGTTCTCTTAAACACATGGGATGGAATCGGTGCTTCATTCACAAATTATTTATGCAACATTCCAGTTTGGCTTATAAATTAAATCCGCAACTTAACCAACAATGTGCCTGCCTGTGACCTTAGGTTTGATCTTGGACACTAGTGAATCTAGTAGTACCTTAATGACTTTGTGAAGGATCTGTGGGAACATTTCCTGCAGCTCAGAGAAAGAAGTTCCCAGCAGCCACTGCAGTGATGGAGCTCTCCTCAACATCACTTGAGCGACCAGAGGATTAATGCATGGAAACTGCAACAGGCAATGCTCTGCCTAAAACAAACACACATTAATGCATCAGTGAATTGAGCACACAGAATGATATTAAACTTTTAGCTCCATCTACTGAAGAAAATCTTGTGAGGTTGATAGTTGATGATAATGTAGCATTTTTCACACACATATTAACTCTTTCCCTACCAAACGGGGAAATTACGAAATTTCCATCATTTGTGAGAAAACATGCTATTACGCATCTTCAGAAAGAGTAATAAATCTCCAGATCAAAACACATGTTAAGTAGATGCAGAAACAAGCCATATGCATATGGAAACATATGCATATGGAAAAATAATGTGATCCTCAACATTAAACAACGTATAAATTAAAACTGCCTAATGTCACTGAATGAAATGTCGACCCAGGACGAGCGATAGGACTGTGAAGCTTTGAGGGTGTTGATGGACTCGATTTACTCCAACTATGTTTTTATCATCGAATCCGATGTGGATGTAGTCTTTGACAAAAACGTGATTTTATGTTTTTTGCTCACAATGTTGCTTTTTCATGAAACTTACCCACATTCAAGTGTTGATAAAAAAGAAAGCATGAAACTAGAATTTGTTTAAAATCAGAGGGTCTGTTCTTTCTTTTGATATATTGCATGTTCAGATATTAATACAACAAAATATTCTGTGGGCCATGAAATATTTGTGAAAATTATCAAAAAGACTGGCAGTGGCTGCCAACTTTTTTTTTTTTAAATGCTGACAGGGAAAAAGTTAACTGCAATATTTCCTGCGGCCAGTTGCATAAAACGCTTAGACTAGTCTTACAAATTAGTCATTTTCTTTCTTTAAGACTGGTCATAACTTTTTTAAGTCAACTGAAAAATAAGATCTCAGTCTTAACATAGTGACTAAGTTTATGCAACTGGCCACTGGTGTTACTAGCTACTGATTGGACATACTCAAAATAAGGAACATTTTCTAAAAAGTTCATTTACAATTTGGGTACTAAATCGAAAAATCTTGGTTGTAACAAAACAAGCATAATTATCTAAAATTATTTTAAAACAATATAAAAATACACAACAAAGCTTGTGTGAATTTGCCTGAAGTCATTCAGAATGAAGAATGACTTTGATATTGTCTGATTTTATAAATGTTTTCATTAATATCTAACAGTGTTGACAAATCGATAACCTTATCTTAAAGGTGCAGTATGTAAATTTTAGCGGCATCTAGAGGTGAGGTTGTGAGTTGCAATAACCCACCACTCACTCCTCCCTTTTGAAGCACATAGAGAAGCTACGGTGGCTGACACAGGACAAAAACAATGTTGTCGGAGACAGCAGAGAGTAGCTAGCACTCTGTAGAGAAGTTTGTCCATTCAGGGCTACTGTAGAAACATGGCGGCACAAAATGGCAATTTCACTGTAAGGGGACCCGTGGTGTTCTCAAGTTCTCATTTGAAAGTGCGGAATCAAAGACAACTTGATAAATATTTTTCAATATTAATTTGTGCATTTTTAAAATGTTTAATAAAGGTGAAAAAGTCAAATAAAAATCAGAAAAGAACCCAATATTTTATTTTGTGTTCACGGTGGGACCAATGGGACAATTTCTATTTATCTTTAATATATATTTTAATCTACAGTATATGAAGTACTGAGTTATAGTCTGAGCACAGATGATTTTAGGGTCACTGATGATCATAAGAAATAAAGAAAAATAATAATAATAATAAAGAAAAAAAAGTACAAAGTGTATGTGCTAGAAACATTTTAGACCTGTCATTCACCTCTGTGGGCTGCACACTGAGCCAGTCTCTATCCAACCAGCTCAGTCCATCTCTCTCTGAATTCATCAGTGTATGTAAGGAGATCTGATAGATGTAACTGGCTATCTCTTCTTCCTCACACACCATTATCACCTGAAACACACATACACCACATGCCATGGTCAATAAATATCGACACAAACTTTGAATGCAAAATATTTTTCAACAGCAATAAAACAGGAAATGTCAAACCTGGCCTTGGTATAACCTTTAGAAACCAAGGTTTGTTATCTGCCATTAAAATTGCCATAATAAATAAGGAAGAAAATACCTTGACATCAAACTTCTCAGACTTGTTTCCAAACAACACAGATGCAGAGTAGATGTGAACCAGATTGATATAGATGCTACTGGAAATCCTAAAAGTGGGGGAAAATAGTGTTTAGTCTTTGAATCTACATAAATAAAACTGTGTCAGTCACGGCTGCTGTTTTCATGTTAAGAGTTTTGTCTTCTGTTGGCACAGGAATCAACACCTTGGGCCCTATTTTAATGATCTGAGCACATGGTCTAAAGTGCACAGTGCAAGTGCACTTAGGGCGTGTCCGAATCCACTTTTGCTAGTTTATCGACGGGAAAAATGGTCGCCGCACCCGGCGCATGGTCTAAAAGGGTTGTCCCTAGTCTCTTAATGAGTCATGGGTGTATTTTGGGAGTATACATGCAACAAACCAATCACAGTCTCATCTCCCATTCCCTTTAAAAGCCAATTGTGCTTGCACCATGGTGGATTCGCTATTTACATGCCGGGATTTGAAAGCGGAATTTAATCCTTTAATTTTTCAGAGTTAAAAATGTTTGTGCGCTTCTGCGTGTGTGTAATAAGCAGTGTGTGCGCGTTGTGGATCCACCTATAGGCGCATAGTACTAACACGCTCTTTAAATAACAAAAAACAATTGCACCGTTGACTTTAGACCAGGTTTCAGTTGGTCAATGGTTCAGTCTATTTCAGTTGCCTCAAAATAGCAACATGCCAACAATGCGCCTGAACACATCTCAGTATGCAAACTATTGTACAATGAAAAGTGACTATACCAAAATGTATTTAAAAAAACATGTATTTCATACTAAGCATACTACAAAACTTTTAACATATTTACTGACATATCGCTTGAGACCTACTGATATAAATATTATAATTAAACTTTATTTGGAGTACTTTATTCCACAATGCATTTGTGATTTTTTTATTATTAAGATCATATTAAGTATGATCTCTGTATAATATCAGTCAAGTTATTTAAAGTGTACCTAAAGTATACTTGCAATGCCTCCATTTTAGCACAATCAAATATACTTAAGTATATATTTAGTTGGACCTTAGCACTATTTCCGGATAACTAAAGTGCATTAAGAACAAAATGAGTTGTTCCAATTTAGCAGACTTTAAGTATACCAATTTAGTATACAAAAAAACAAACAATTGCAGGGTATTTATATTAAGTACATAAATATGTAAATGTATTTGTAGTATACTTAGCATAAAATAAATGCATGTCAAATACATTTTGGTATATTTATTTTTCACATATAGTACCAGTTCAATATCTATCAACAACCTTGAAACACAATTTTCGTAGCATATTAATATCATCTATATTTGTATTTTGAGCAAATATGGTGTAAAAGAAATGTTCATTTAAAGGTGCAGTGTGTAATATTTATGAGGATCTATTGACAGAAATGAAATATAATATACATAACTATGTTTTCAATGGTGTATAAATACCTTACATAATGAACCGTTATGTTTTTATGACCTTAGAATGAGCCATTTCTATCTACACACACCGCGGGTCCACTTACAGTGAAATCGCCATTTTGCACCGCCATGTTTCTACAGTAGCCCTAAACGGACAAACTTTTCTACAGAGCGCTAGTCACGCTCTGCTGTCTTAGATGACATCTTTGTCCTGTGTCAGCCACCGTAGCTTCTCTATGTGCTTCGAAAGGGAGGGGTGAGCGGTGGGTGGTTGCACTTCGCAACCTCACCTATAGATGCCGCTAAAATTTACACAGTGCACCTTTTAAATTCAACTATTTCAACTACTGTATTTCATATCATTCATATGGATACTGGTACTGGCATCAGCCATTATAGCAACTAATCAGGGTTCAGCAATAAATATGGCTGGTTAAATTTCCAGTTATGCAAATTATTAAATGTTGCATTTATTTTTGTAAAAAAAAAAATTACATTTAATTAAAGATATACATCTGGCACATAAAATGCAAGGCTAACAATAACATTTATTACATTAGTGCTGTGATGAGTGAAAATCAGAATCAGAATTAAAAAGAGCTTTATGCTGCCACAAGTAAAAACTACCTGTCCAATTGGGGCTTCAAAAAACAAATCTTTACTGTTGAGCCCTGATAATAATGAATGGTAACATGATCAGACAGATGTAAATTTATTTCAAACTGACAGTGCCCTGTGGTTCTCGGCGCAGTGCAGAATGAGCCAGCAGCGGCTGAACTGCAGAGATAGGGCTGAGAGTCTCTTGACGACAAGCTCAGATGCTTCTCCAATCTTCTTCTCTAACTCACTCAGCTCCTGAACACAAACAGGATTTACATGTTCAATCCAGGGTCACTTTGTGAATGATGGTCTGGTGAGCAAGTGTGTATCGAGCGTCACCTGGATGAGGATGGCAGTGGTCTCATCCACAGTGATGACATCATAATGGGATCCGCCCAGCTGCAGTGCAGATGCAGAGTGTTTCCTCTCCAGCAGAACAATATCGTACCTGCCAACAACAGTCTCTGTACATCAGTATACACTCTTCATAAAGGTTCTTAAATAAAGGTTCTATAGTGGCATCTACGGTTCCATGAAAAACCTTTAACATCCATGGAACAAAGGTTCACTATAGTGGAAAAAGGTTCTTTAGATTTCCAAAATGGTCCTTGTATGGCATTGCTGCAATTCCAGTTCCATCATCCTGAAGTTAAAAACACAATATGTAATTTTCACCACTAGAGGTCAAAACAAAGCTGTAGCTTGATGACATTTTTGCAGTGGAGCTTTTATTATGCATCCATTTCTTCTGTTCATGCATATGTGGGGTAAGTTATGTTAAGTAAGTAAAAAAAAAAAGTTAAGTTTTAAGTTATGTTTCTCTCTGCATTCACTCGGTGGCTAAGAGACACGTGTTGCACACTGCAGAGAGCTAGATCGATATTAGGCATGGTAAATAAAATCGATGGTAACGCAGGTATGATGTCACTGATAGGCGACGCATGGACACGATCTGTGTCCTGGTTAAAATTGCTAATTTCTCTGGATTTAAACATTCTTGGAAACATTTGGGATAATGTAAGTACACAGGTCAACAAAATATATTACATTGTTCTAGTGATTTTTACATATTGTGCCTTTGATGGGGTTTGAATGTCTGAAATAAGGTCTGTGGTGAACACAGGCTCAAGATTTTTTTTACATTTCATTCTATGACAAAAAACACTTTTTTTTAACGTGTCTTGAAAAAGGCGGCTGCCAACAAGTGGTTAAATGGGACTACAGGCAAACTGATAACAGTTAAACTCATCTACTCATGCTCTTGCAAACTATTCTAACCCAAACTCTCTAACCTGTAAACTTTAATAAAGATGAAAAGATCTGTCAGACACCTAGTGGTGGTGACGTTGACCTTTTATAACTTTAGGATTTTAATTCTGCCAATTGTATTTAGGTTTCAAAATTCATAATCCAAATGGAAAAATCCAATTTGCTCTGTGTTGAGAGAACCAGGGTTATGCTCATTTCCAGGTTGATCTGAGAAAAAAAAACGTCATCCCTGCAGAACGGGATTGGATATTTCAACCAAAAATGAAAATTCTCGAATTTTTTACTTTTTACCCTCATGCCATCCCATATTTATGACTTACTTTCTTCAGATTAACAGACACAAGAAAAATAATCCATATAATGCAAACAGTAGGCCGTATGGATTAGTGTCTTGTTCACTTTGTGTGGTTTTTGAAGCGTCAACTTTGGGGGTCCCATACACTTGTATTGAATGAACATACAGAAAGGATTTTTGTTTGTTGATCTGAAGTAAGAAAGGCATACACTACCTGTCAAAAGTTTGGAATAATTAAGATTTTAGAAGTCTCTTGCGCTCTTTTTTTTTTTCCATCAAAAACACAGAAAAACTGTATAAAATGCAAGAAATGTTTCTTGAGCACCAAATCAGCATTTAAGAAAGATTTCTGAAGGATCGTGTGACACTGACGCCTGGAGTAATGATGCTGAAAATAAAGCTTTGCCATCACATGAATAGATTACATTTTAAAATATATTAACAGTTATTTTAAATAGCATTTCACAATACTGTTTTTACTTTATTAACAAATAAATGCAGAATTTATATAATATAAAACAATGACACACCTAATAAAAAATAAATAAAAAAGACACAGTAGTAGTTTCTGACAACAACTTTGAGTAACTCACATTGTCTCCAGCGTGCGCTGCACCTTTAAGCGGTTCAGTAAACCATCCGTGATGAGCAACACAAACGGAATAGTGTCCAGATATGATTTAGCAGTTGATTCTTCTGAGATATCTGCTAATAAATGATTCAAATGACTTACAGATGAAAATTTTTATGCGACACTGAAATCATAAATAAGTAGGGATGCACCGATACGAACATTTTGGCCGATAATTCTTTATATTTGAAAGCCGATAACCAATATAATTCTAAATACAAATTTGAATAAACTTTGAGAGCCTGATTACAAAAACAAAAGGCTCACCATTAAAAGCCATGTCCCAAACACGTCAACATAAATCAAACCTATACAGTAGCCTAGTTTGACCCAGTGTAAGATTCCTTAACTTTTCAAATTAATATTACACACGCCTATGGCCAAATGGTGACACTTTACAATAAGGTTTAATTTTTGTTAGCATTAGTTAAATCAACAATGAATGAACAATACTTCTACAGGATTTATTAAGCTTAGTTCATGTCAATCTCAACATTTTCAGATCCAAAGTTGTGTCTGTTAACATTAGGTAATGCACTGTGAATGGACTGTTAATAAACACAAACATTTTATTACTAACATTAACAAAGGTTATTGCTCTACTCGTGTTAGTTAGTGCATTTAACAAATGACGGAGACCTCATTTGTAAAATGTTACCAAAAATTATCAAAAAATGCAAATAAAATACCTAAATAATGCAAACAAGTCACTGGAGAGCACGACTTAGGCTGCATATAAAGAATCAAAACGCACGTGCCATGCATGAAATAGCCTCCGCACGGACAATAAGGAAATTATATTAATCAAACCACATTGTTGATGGAAAAATACGAGAAGTGCTAGTTATTAAAAATAACACTTCAGTGTTTTTTTTTTTTTTTTATATTACAGAAATAGTAAACATCTTTAATATTAATCTATTAGTCTATCAAATAACATCGCTGTTTGAGAGCACACACTGAAGCTGAAGAGAATGAACAACTGCAAACTGAAGCGCTTATAAGGTTAATTAACAACTAAACGCATTATATATGAGAACAATCAGATATTTTTACAAAATAAATATAATATTACAACTTATATTTGCACAAAATCACGCACAGGTAAAGGCCTTTAACTCCTGTGGATGCTCTTCCCCTGTTTGGGAGCGCATGTTGAAACTGAAGATGATCACCGGTACAATGAAGTGCTGCGGATAATTAACTCAACGAAACGCATCCTATATGAGATTAATCACGTTTATACTACATAAACTTAATATTACAACTTATATATGCTTAAAATTACGCGTTGTGGACACGCTCTTCCCACGACAGCACGCTGAAATACAACTAAACCCAGAGAATTCACAAGTTACAGTTAGTTGTTCCGATTCCGATACTAGTATTGGAAATATCACCGATACCACAACAAATTCTGGCATCGGTATCGGCGAGTACTTGAACCCTTGAACCGATCCGATACCATTTTCTTAAACAAGACCTAGTTATTATGACCGCTAGCTTTGCCTAACCGCTGGATGGTTCTTCTTTGCTGCTCAGAATGCGTTGCAAACACAGGAAGTTGTGCTGTGTTGCCACAAGCAACCACTGCTTAGAGCAGCAAAGAAGAAATGAAAACGTGTTAGCAGTATGTCCGCGCTTCAGCAGTATTTCAGACTGGACCAAACCAGCCAGTTAAACGACAGCTGTCACAAGTACGGGTACTTCGGTACCGAAAGTTAAAAAATGTGATGATACCAGCATTTCTGTAGTACCGACTCCCGAGTATATCTCCGTGTTAATCTAAGCACAGGGCTCCAGACTGTAGCCGAATATATACTAGTGTCTGTGAATATTAAATTGCAAAATACTATTCAAATATTACCTGCGTCACACACTCGCTCGCTGTCTTTGTAGTCTCTGCCGTGTGTCACTATGTGAGGACACGAACGCATGAACCGTCACTTCATGAGAATATCACTTCATATCATGAACACAGACACTCAAAGGTCTTCACGGCAACCCGTCACAATAAAAGCTTGGTTTAATGTGAAGAAGTTGACAGAATATATTAGGCTACTGTTGTACAGTAGATTTAGCTACGTCTCTATGTAATAATAATACATCTCTACTAATAATTATAATTATGCCTAGATGGTTGCTTATTTTTCACTTGTTTTGTTGTAAAGAGATTATTTTCTAATTAATATTAAAATTTAATGTTTATATTCCTAGATTTATTTGTTGCACTGTTTTTTATACAGTTAATATTGCAAAACTAAAATCCCTTGTTCAGTTTGCGGTGTTAGATTTGTGGCTGCAATTGAAGTTCTTTTTCGCTTAAGAAAAATAAATATTACTCTAAATATTACGCTAAATGCATGTCAGATAATAAAAATACTGTAATAAATACAGTAGCTCACTTTATGTATTTGTTCATGTTTTATTAAGGGATAAGTCTGAAGCACACCATAAAATAATTCTAGCAATTCAAACAGGGCTAGTAGTGTATACAGATACACACCCAGGTATCGGATCAGTACTCTGTATCGGCCGATACCCTGAGCCCAGGTATCGCAATCGGTATCGGGAAGGAAAAAGGATATCGGAAAATCTCTAATTGCAGTGTTATGTATATTACAGTCCCAGTAGTTATTAATGCTGTGCATTTATGTTTGAAATGCATGCGTTGAAGCTAAAGACCAGTACAATGAAGCACTTTACTGATTGTTAAACTCAACCAAACGCATCCTATATGAGATTATACACACAGAATAAATATAATATTACAACTTACAATGGCACAAAAGGCTACGATTGCACAAGTGAACTTGACTGTGCTTGTCATGAAGGTGTAACTCCATAGACGCATTCTTCCCTCAACAAACGCGCGGAAACACAGCGGATGTATCGTGCATCCCTATAAATAAGCTTATTAAAGAATCAATCATCCATAACTTTAACATTTTATCAGTCAAAATTTGTATCTGTAATTGTACTTGAATGCTTAACATAGTGTTTGAATGCTGTGTTAAAATATAGGAACGATATTTCTTCAACCAGCTAATTCAACCAGATAATTGTGCAATTATGTAGTTGTGCTTCTTGGCTATGATTACTGACGTGGCGGCATCATGTGAGCATAAAGGATTGTTGGACTCACTGGTTTCAGGCACTGCAGTGGAGAAGGAGATAAAGTTGACGTTTCTCTCTGAACACACACTGCCAAATGGCGAGTGACCCACACAGGAAAGCTCAAACACAACGCTGAAACTCTGCCATGGGAAATCAGGACCAATGTGCTGACTGCACACAACGACACACCTACTGTAGGACAGTCTGAGGGGAAAGGAGACGGACATAACACATTTAGTCAGGCCTTATATCAACACCCCATGTATTTCAGTATACATCTGTAAAGATAGCACAAAAATAGACCTGTCCATCACTTCTCTGCTCGCTACTTTATGCTTTCCTTCATCTGGGATGATTTCAGACACAGAGTTTCCTAAACACACACACACACACACACACACAGAATCAGGCAGGACAATAACATAGTAATAATCATGTTCTTGAGAAAATAACTCACCTGATACCTGGTTGAGAGTTGCAAGCAGCTCTGTGTTTACACCATTCACTGTCAACACTAGGACCTGCTCACATGCAACAACAGCCATTAAACATTCACATTCTGTAAAACGTGCTTTGTTTGAAAAGTATGCTCAATCAAGTTAAAGTCAATATTATTTGTATAGCACTTTTCACATAACACAGCTTTAGACAAAGTCATGATGTTAACTTTTATAATATCTTAATGCCTTACAGTCGCATTTAGTAGATTAGAGCTGGGATATATATATATATATATATATATATATATATATATATATATATATATATATATATATATATATATATATATATATACTTTATATAGAGAGTTGTGTGATAGTATAGTTTACATTTTGCAACAATATAAACAATCACAACATTTGCTATATACACTCACCTAAAGGATTATTAGGAACACCACACTAATACTGTGTTTGTCCCCCTTTCGCCTTCAGAACTGCCTTAATTCTACGTGGCACTGATTCAACAAGGTGCTGAAAGCATTCTTTAGAAATGTTGGCCCATATTGATAGGATAGCATCTTGCAGTTGATGGAGATTTGTGGGATGCACATCCAGGGCATGAAGCTCCCGTTCCACCACATCCCAAAGATGCTCTATTGGGTTGAGATCTGGTGACTGTGGGGGCCATTTTAGTACAGTGAACTCATTGTCATGTTCAAGAAACCAATTTGAAATGATTCGAGCTTTGTGACATGGTGCATTATCCTGCTGGAAGTAGCCATCAGAGAATGGGTACATGGTGGTCATAAAGGGATGGACATGGTCAGAAACAATGCTCAGGTAGGCCGTGGCATTTAAACAATGCCCAATTGGCACTAAGGGGCCTAAAGTGTGCCAAGAAAACATCCCCCACACCATTACACCACCACCACCAGCCTGCACAGTGGTAACAAGGCATGATGGATCCATGTTCTCATTCCGTTTACGCCAAATTCTGACTCTACCATCTGAATGTCTCAACAGAAATCGAGACTCATCAGACCAGGCAACATTTTTCCAGTCTTCAACTGTCCAATTTTGGTGACCTCGTGCAAATTGTAGCCTCTCTTTCCTATTTGTAGTGGAGATGAGTGGTACCCGGTGGGGTCTTCTGCTGTTGTAGCCCATCTGCCTCAAGGTTGTGCATGTTGTGGCTTCACAAATGCTTTGCTGCATACCTCAGTTGTAACGAGTGGTTATTTCAGTTAAAGTTGCTCTTCTATCAGCTTGAATCAGTCGGCCCATTCTCCTCTGACCTCTAGCATCAACAAGGCATTTTCTCCCACAGGACTGCCGCATACTGGATGTTTTTCCCTTTTCACACCATTCTTTGTAAACCCTAGAAATGGTTGTGCGTGAAAATCCCAGTAACTGAGCAGATTGTGAAATACTCAGACTGGCCCGTCTGGCACCAACAACCATGCCACCCTCAAAATTGCTTAAATCACCTTTCTTTCCCATTCTGACATTCAGTTTGGAGTTCAGGAGATTATCTTGACCATGACCACACCCCTAAATGCATTGAAGCAACTGCCATGTGATTGGTTGATTAGATAATTGCATTAATGAGAAATTGAACAGGTGTTCCTAATAATCCTTTAGGTGAGTGTACATGTAGTATATACCGCCCTACTTGAATATACTGTATATGTATGTATGTGGCTAAAGATGGATTTACTTATATATCCAAGAGTTGGGAGATAATACAGTTTACATTTTAGTATATATGACTTTACGGGAGCGTACTGTATGTATTAGGGATGTCACAAGTACCGGCACTTCGGTACCAAGTCGGTACTGAAATGTAAAAAATGTGACTATACCAGCATTTCTGTAGTACCAACTCCCGAGTATATCTGGTACCCGCAGCTGCGTTCAGTCGCTTCTGTGTTTATCTAAGCGCAGGGCTCCAGACTTTGGCCGAATATATACTAGTGTCTGTGAATATTAAACTGCAAAACACTATTCAAATATTACTCCTGCATGTTCTGCGTCTCTGTGTGAATGACGGGCGACCAATGCACGGACACCCGCTCGCTGTCTTTGTAGTCTCTGCCGTGTGTCACTATATGAGGACACGAACGCATAAACCGTCACTTCATGAGCATTTACCGTTTCATTTGAGAAAACTGTCATATCATGAACACAGACACTCAAAGGTCTTCACGGCAACCCGTCAAAATAAAAGTTCGGTTTAACATGAAGAAATTGGCAGAATATATTAGGCTACTGTTGTACAGTAGATTTAGCTACGTCTCTATGTAATAATAATACCCCACCATTCCCCGGGCATGCTAAAAATAAGCCGTTATTACAAAAATACCGAACCTCGATTTTAAGTGTGGGATTTTTTTTATACAGAGATTGAACAAAATGGTGCTCTGCACGCTCTGTAAAACTAAAATGGCATAGGCCTACCACAGCAGCACAACTTCCACACCATCACATCTAGAGAAATATCCCGGGGCAGTGTAAGTATTTGGAATATTACAGTGCAGTTTTACAAAGCACTAGAATATGGTTGCCAGTCCTATATTTTGTGCTTAATACGGCTGCGTTCATACAGCATTCTGCTTTTTACGAGCTGCCGTGGCTGCAGAGACACGCAGCTCAAGCGTACTCTCTGCAGCCGCTTACAAAGCATTAAACGCTTTTGTTGGTTATTTAAAATATCTAATGGATGAACTTACGCCCTTGATTGGACTCATTTATTAAATAACACGCTGTCAATCGTTGTAAAGCTTGATGTTTGACACTGTTGCCATGGTTACTGCTATGGTTTGTTAGAATGCAGTTGTAATTTCAGCTGTTTGATCATACTGCTGAACGAACATATTCAGGCAGCTACTTTAATCTCCTGAATGAACAAAACATTTCAGGATTCACACTAGTAAGCAGTTGCTGCTGTAAATCCCAAGATGTGATTGTGAACCAGCTATAGGAAACACCTTTATGCACCTACAGTGCATAAAACCGTATCTTTTATGATAAATAATATCATTAGATAAAAGTTTATACATAGATTAGTTACGGTTATTATTTTTTGGTAAATTAACCAAAGGAAATCTCACTCTAATGTTGTGGTTATCATGGGAGTTCATCCATGTGTTGATTTGCCCCTGGAGCTCCAGTAGTTTAGGGTTGGACTCCTGCCTCTTCTGACTCAGATACTGCAACACCTCAAACTTCCTCAACAGCTCATCCAAACAGCTCAGAGTACAGGAGTCCTTCGCCTGAGCCAGGTACTCTATTCAAAGACAGATTTTACAGGTTTGTGAGTAAAGTTATACTAAAGCTACGCTGTAACGATCAAATCACAAATGAGATCTCAATTCGAAGAAATAATCAAAGTAATGAAAGGCTGTGATTTAAGTATATAGTCTATGAGCTTCAGAGTGGCACTGTTACATGCATGCAGCTAACAGTGTTTTAAACAGTTAAACAATTTTAAAATAAAAACAAATAAAAACATTTACTAAAAATAAATATTTTATGTGCACTTGCATGTCATGTGACCATCAACGAATATCAGAGAACTGTGAACATGCAAATGTGTCGTTAAATTACTGAAATATTAATTGAAAAGGGTACAGTTACATCAGTAAATATTTGATGTCTAATGGGTGTAGCTTACATAGAAAAAAAAAAAAAGTTTAGGAACCCGAGCTCTAGAATTTTATAAGAGATCTCAAGAATGCCTCAGATAACAAGATACCTGCAATCAAATGTAAAAAAAAGTTCAATATGAATCATCTGATTCATCCAACTCATCCAATCACCTGAGCTATACTATCCACATTAATTTAAAAAAGCTCCATGTTAACAGTTGACTCATTTGTGTCTATTTTATTTTAGGAAAAACATCTGATACAAAGCTGATCAATAAATGAAACATAAGCGAAATCACCAGTTTGCTCCGTCTGTTTGCCGCGGCGGCGCTCGTTCACAGAAGCCTTAAGTTTAGCGGAGTTTAACTTGCAGCAAAATGGACATATTTGCATGACTTTCTAACATTTACAGATGGAGAATAAACCTGTGAAATGTAAGTTATGCACTGAGGAAAGCACCACATTTCAAACGCATTAAACACTGCAAGTATTTGTCTGTGGCATCTCTCAGAGCATCTGACGGGGGCAAGCTGCTTTAAACTATACGTGTTAACTATATCTTACCAGTTAATTTGAAGCCCTTAATATAAAGCATGTGTCATGCTGAGGACAAACTCCATCATGCACTTTCCCTGCATCAGCTCACTCTCCGCTATTTCTCAGATGCACTAGTATCAATCTACTGTAGGCTATATCGATATAAACGGTATTGCCTCATTCCATATCGTTTCTAAAAAATATACCGAAATAATATACAAACTCGATATACCGCTCAGCCCTATCACAATGAAAGAGTGACCTCTCAGCAATATCATACCATTTCCTTGAGTGTTTTTCCCCCTAATATTTACCAGTGGCTGCATTGAGATCACATCTGAACAGGACGTGTTCCTTCAGCATAACCAGAATATGTAGCAGTGCCATCTCATTAAACCCACTGTCCGCATCTGCCACATAAATAATACAAAACCATCTTATTTAAAAATCCTCATGTGGTGAGATATGGATGCTGCTGTGTAGTTGAACCACAACAGACTCCTGTGCATTCTTATAATGTGCAGTGTATAACTTCTGACCCTGTTTTTTCTGAAGCATTTGCTCTTGCTGCTTTAAGAGGAATCGTGTGAGTTCAGAAGACAGAGTGCCAAAGTCTCTGCTGTTCAAAGCAGAGATGCCAAACTTCTGCATTTTTCTCAGAGAGGGCAGAGCCAACGCATGCAGCTCCTTATATGCATCTCTCTGACACTCTACAGGAATAAGCAGAGAAATACAGTGAATCATTTCTCAATTTAAACAAATCAGCTCTGCAGCATATTTTGAATTATTATGATGATGCAATATTGGACCCACGGGTGGGGCGCAGAGTTGAAGTGGTTAAACAAATAAATTATTAAGAATATACAAAAACATGTTTGTGCTTACAATAATTTGTCTAATAAATGCAAATATTTCAAATCTGCTGATACCTGTTGCTTGGACGTATACGATCTTGCTGATGGTCTCTTGTTTCTCTTCACAGGGAAAGCTCCTCTCAGTGGCAATAACACTCCTTCCTGTCTCTGAGGCGTGATTCACTGCATTTATTCTGTTATCTGCCAAGGCTTTTCCAGTAGAATTCGGACTCACGGTTACATCTGAAAGATATTAGCAAAAATTACTTCAGAAATACAGTACTGTGCAAAAGTACAGTGTTTTTACACACAACATTTTTTTTAAGCCAGTTATTTATATCTTTTGCTGTAGTGTGTCAATAGGAAATATTAGTTTACATTTATAAATTACTTGCCATTAATTTTAATAATCCAGTGAGATTTTTGTATGCATAAATAGTCTCTATGCTCCACATGGAGATCTGATCTCATCTTCATTGAGTCTGTCTGTGATTACAAGAAGAAACATAAAAAACTGAGATGGACTAAATCCAGAAGAACTGTGGCAACGTCTCCAAGACCTTCCTGCAGAACTACAGGAACAGGTGTAGGAATAGATGAGGTGACAAAAGGGTGCTCACCCCAAATATTGATTTGATTTAGTTCATAGAAGTTCATTCATAAATAAAAGCTATTTATGTTATTATTTTTGACAGCATTCTCATTTTAAAGCATTCTGCGTGCCTAAACTTTTCACAGTGCTGTAGTTTTGCAGGAAGGTTTCAAGTGTCGTTGCCTCAGTTCTTCTGGATTTAGTCTGTCTCAGTTTTTTCTGTTTCTTCATGTGATCACAGACAGACTCGATGATGGTGAGATCAGATCATACCGGCTGCTGTCAGACTTCTTGTGCATTAAAAATAAAAACAAATCTCACTGGATTATTACAATTAATTGCAAAAATAAGGTTTGGAATTGTAAACTGATATTTCCTACTGACACACTACAGTAAAAGATGGCTTAAAAAATTTTTTCGTGTGAAAATACCAACGTGCCTAAGACTTTTGCACAGTACTGTATATGTCTTGTGGAGTCTCAACGATGGATTTATTAACATATGCCTGTCAGCATCAACATCACCTATTCGGTGACAATAAAGCAATAAGGAGGAAGCAGTAAGCAAAATAAGATACTTGTGTTCCAGTTGTATAATTAAAAGATGTCAGGGAAGTCCAACAAACATTTTGCTGTTCCTAGACATATATATACATAAATATCTTCTTTTTTTTTATTTTTTATGAATGAATCCCTTTAACTTAAAAATCACCATGAAATTAAAATAGACAAATCTTGTTTATTATGGATACCCCAGTCATACCTCTCCGTCGACATGAGATCGCAGGAATTAGAAAACAGTAAGTCCCAAAAATGACTGGACAGAATCAAGTACCGCCCTATATTTTTTACTAATTTAAGAAGCCGTTTTACTCAGACATACATCACAATAAGGAAGAAAAGTCACAATTTAAAAGGCACAATATGTAAGATTTCTGGATTCAAATATCCAAAAACTATTAGAACAATGTCAGATATTTTGTTGACTTGTGTACTTACATTATCCCAAATGTTTCCAAGAATGTTTAAATCCAGAGAAATAAGCCATTTTAACCCGGACTGTGTCCGTGTGTCGCCTATCAATGAAACCATGGAAACACCAAAGACGCTTTAATATATCATGCAGGGCTCGACATTAAGCCTTTTCATTTTATTTATTTTTTATTTGATCTAGAAATTAAATTAGAATAAGGCACTATATGGACTATCAAATTAATTTATACACACAAAAAAAAATTACAACTGCATTGAATAATGTTATGAGATTGTTTTAAATGTTTGAATTACAAATAAGAAATGTTGGAAAGATTAAACTAAACCACCAGTAGGTGGCAGCAGGTGACCGTCTTAATGAGTGAGTCATTTAAACGATTAATTCAAACGGATGACGGTCGTTTTACGAAGAACAGGTAATTGAATCTTTGATTCAACCGATTCATTCGAAACGCTGAATGATTCAGTAACACACTGTTGCTGTGAGATGCGTTATGGTTCTGCTGTGATCTTTGTTTGGAACTATTTTTGCTGCTGAAATCTAACAAAAGTCAATATTGTGTCTAAAATGTAAGTGACTTAATGCTAATTAATTGTTTATGGAACTGTCATATATAATAGAGTCATTTTCAGTTGTGATGGTATTCAGGAAAACAGCACTCTTGGTTCTGTCATGTTGCTTAACTGTAGGCTATCATGAGTTGTTATAGATATAAAAACTCCACAGTTTGTAACAAATAACCGTGCATGTTAACTGAGTTTTTTTTGTATGAGCGGTGCTCATTTGTTGCGATATCTCCTCGAGAGGCTGTGCGAGCGTCAACAGCTCAACCTTGTTACCGTCAGTTCATTATACATTATACTATTATCCACTATCGATCACCACTTACACTAAATGAATGCAGAATCATTCTTGCATTTTGATGATTCCCTAGTTATTTTTTGATGTTTTTATCAGGATACTTGTCCGGTCGGGCAAGTAAAATTCTCTTTCACTTGACCTTTCAAAAAATCCACTTGTCCTGGACAAGCGTTAATGTCGAGCCCTGTATTATGTAAATTTTTTTTTAAAAATGTAGCGACAGGAAACCATTTGTTATATAGCTCAACACAGTTAGTCTTATGGTTTAAATCTCATTTTCTTGAATTACCGTGAGTACCATGTTTTACCATGCCTAATATCGATCTATCTTACTGCAGTGTGGTCTCATAGTAGCCACTGAGGGAACGCACAAAGTACCATTATATAACATAACTTTCAACACACTCATATGTATCTAATATGATTAAACAGCGCTGCATGCCCCACATACACATGAGTGGAAGAAGCAGAAGCGGATACTGTGGCATATTAAAAGCTCCACTGCTCTCCAGCCGTGTGTCGCGCTCGTCTCTCATTAGCAATCGCTCCAGCGGCCTCGTTCCCATTCTGCTTCATACTACAGTAACGTTAATAAATCTTTAATACATGAACTCATCCATGAATATGATTTAGAGGTGAAGGCTAGAGGTGAAGACGACTACCAAGATTCCATGAAATCAAGGCGTCATCAAGCTACAGATTTGTTTTGAATAAGCAACCTCTAGGGGTGAAAATTACATATTGTGCCTTTAAGTTTCTTGCCGACTTTAAACACAATTAATAAAAGTCCTGGATTCACTTTACCTGCAGATGTTGGACTGCTCCGTTGAGGTTTTTGCATTGGACTTTTCTTCATCGTTCTTAATGTCACAAAAGACAATAAAGAGTCCAAATTTCCATTTTTTGATAACGGAGATGGTTTAGAGATTATCTTTTCTCTTCTCTGTTCTGACTTCTCAGGAAGCTTGTGTATAGTGGATATCACTTCAATATCTTTAACACTGTGCTTCAATGGAGAGGACCTGGACATCTCGACCACTTTAGAAAAGCTGTGTTGCTTTTCTGAAAGACAAGCGAAGGAATTTGTCTGACTCCCAAAGCCTCTTTCTGGTGGACAAGACATGTGTTGCTCTGTCTCTGCAGCTTTACAGTCTATTCCTTCAGTTATTGTTGCTGTAGAACTGTCTGCGTGGTGAGACATGGGCTCCACAATAAAGAATTTCACAGTCTTCCCTCTCTCCACCTGTGTAGGTATTGCTGACTGCAGAGGCTTACTCTGGGAAGGGTGAACTGCAGTGGGACAGCCTGAAAATAAAGCATTTAAATTGAGCTCAATCAACAGCATGTGGCATAACGTTGATTACCAACTTAAATTGTATTATTTGAGCTGTAACGTTATTGTCATTTACACAGTCATGAGACAACAAAGTTGTAAAAATTAACATGCATATTGATTGTCTTGTTGCTATACTAAAACGGTATTTTAATTTAGCTTCCAATGTAAATGCCTTACTGTATCCCAGATTTGCTGTTTTAAAGTAAAAGGAGGGTGGAAAATAATCCTAAACAAAGGCTAATAGTGAACACAGCAGCATTTTTACTAGATTTTTGATTTTCCAATTAGCTTTGTTTAAACCTAAAATATGCTTAATAGCATTGTTTGCAAATGATCATGACTAAAAATATATATGTTGCTCATAACTGAAATGAGAGAAACTTAAAAAGCTCACCAGCATTTGATGCACATTTACTCAGCAACTCTGTAAAAACACAACATTAACATACAGAACTTAAAGAGTAATATTGCATTTGAACAAAACCTTAAAACCATTATTTGTATATATAAAGAGTAATATTGCATTGTCATTTATAATAGATCTTTAGACTACATGCATAGTTTACAATAAGATTTTACCATCTATTTTCACAATTGACAGTGGTGAGAATATTTCATCCATGTGTGGCTCTCTAACAGCTCTCTTGCATTCTTCTGAGGACATTTTCTCAGTACAGATGGAGAGATTACTGAGGTTTTTAGGCAATGTCCCTGTGCTGTCCGTGGGGTAAAACTGGCCCATATTGTCTTTGGGTTCTGGGACCGGTTCCATCTCCACCTTCAGCAGTGTAAGAAGCTCTGGAAGTGACTGAACGTGAACCAAGGGCTTAGTTACCTGTGGTTCTGCGCACACACAACACAATGAAGTTTAAGGACTGTTCACACTTTATGGATAGAAACCAGTGCAAGTTTCTCACATTACATATCCACATTACCAGCAAATAAAAACTGAGACACACATTGGGGATGTTTCTCTGCAATCCATACTGCTTTTTCCATAGTTTCACAATGACACTCTGACATGAAACGCCTAGGAAAAAGTATAGTACATATTATTTCCTGTGTTGTATGATGAGTAGTGTTTTCATCGATCTAATGAAAACTAACCATATTTACTTTATTAATTCACATGCATGGTCTTATTGTGAACAATTCAAGGTTTTTACACATTTTGCTCATTATTCCTCCAAAATATCCTGTTTAGAGATGTTCCGATACCGATTGCGATACCTGGGCTCAGGGTATCGGCCGATACAGAGTACTGATCCGATACCTGGGTGTGTATCTGTATACACTACTAGCCCTGTTTGAATTGCTAGAATTATTTTATGGTGTGCTTCAGACTTATCCCTTAATAAAACATGAACAAATACATAAAGTGAGCTACTGTATTTATTACAGTATTTTTATTATCTGACATGCATTTAGCGTAATATTTAGAGTAATATTTATTTTTCTTAAGCGAAAAAGAACTTCAATTGCAGCCACAAATCTAACACATAAACTGAACAAGGGATTTTAGTTTTGCAATATTAACTGTATAAAAAACAGTGCAACAAATTAATCTAGGAATATAAACATTTTATTTTAATATTAATTAGAAAATAATCTCTTTACAACAAAACAAGTGAAAAATAAGCAACCATCTAGGCATAATTATAATTATTAGTAGAGATGTATTATTATTACATAGAGACGTAGCTAAATCTACTGTACAACAGTAGCCTAATATATTCTGTCAACTTCTTCACATTAAACCAAGCTTTTATTGTGACGGGTTGCCGTGAAGACCTTTGAGTGTCTGTGTTCATGATATGAAGTGATATTCTCATGAAGTGACGGTTCATGCGTTCGTGTCCTCACATAGTGACACACGGCAGAGACTACAAAGACAGCGAGCGAGTGTGTGACGCAGGTAATATTTGAATAGTATTTTGCAGTTTAATATTCACAGAAACTAGTATATATTCGGCTACAGTCTGGAGCCCTGTGCAGCGACTGAACGCAGCTGTGGGTACCGAATATACTCGGGAGTCGGTACTACAGAAATGCTGGTATCATCACATTTTTTAACTTTCGGTACCGAAGTACCCGTACTTGTGACAGCTGTCGTTTAACTGGCTGGTTTGGTCCAGTCTGAAATACTGCTGAAGCGCGGACATACTGCTAACACGTTTTCATTTCTTCTTTGCTGCTCTAAGCAGTGGTTGCTTGTGGCAACACAGCACAACTTCCTGTGTTTGCAACGCATTCTGAGCAGCAAAGAAGAACCATCCAGCGGTTAGGCAAAGCTAGCGGTCATAATAGCTAGGTCTTGTTTAAGAAAATGGTATCGGATCGGTTCAAGTACTCGCCGATACCGATGCCAGAATTTGTTGTGGTATCGGTGACATTTCCAATACTAGTATTGGAATCGGAACAACTCTAATCCTGTTTTACCTGAAAATGTGTCACATTATGTGTAACGGAGGCCAGCTAGTAGTTGCTGTGCGTGTAAACCTCACTCCTCTGATCTCAAGGGACACTCTAACAAGGAGGCTGCAACCTCTAGCGTCAGTCGCTAGAGCGTCTCTTGAGATCAGAGGAGTGAGGTTTACTCGCACAGCAACTACTAGCTGGCCTCCGTTACACTCACCCCCCTAAACCTCACTCCCATCCGGGTCACGGCACCAATGTAACCCCTCCTGTTCGAACCGCCCCGCTCTAAGCGGGACTCGAACTCGGGTCCTTCGGATGAGAGTCAGGCGCTCTAACAAGGAGGCTAAAGGTTGCAACCTCTAGCGTCAGTCGCTAGAGCGTCTCTTGAGATCAGAGGAGTGAGGTTTACTCGCACAGCAACTACTGCCTCCGTTACATATGGAAGCAGAACTGAAGAGAATTCAAACAAACCTGTTGTAGATTTCATGGAACATCCTAACACATATTTACTGCAGCAAACAATTACAGCCGTCTCTCCTTGTTATAACAAAAGCAACCAACTCACAGCTTATAAACTGGTGACAGTATTTCAGCTGACTGTCTGCTGGACATAAACAGGTCTGGTAGACACAGCGTATAATTACAAGGTGAAAGAAGCAGGTCTAATTCCATCTCGGCATAAGACCTTGAAGCAGCTGGAATGAAAGGTTTTGAAGTCACTGGAGATTAGCAGAGCAATCTACAGCAGGGAACACTCTTTGATTGTGATTAAAAATTAACAGTCAATTCACACTACCTGGAGATTTTGGCTCCTCAAAGGTGATGTTAGCAAAGCTGCTTTCAGCCATTTGCAGGACCTCTAACTCAGTCATGTGTTTACCAGCAGAGGTGGCTATTTTTTAAATAAAAATGATTATTGACATTTTGTGAAATACAATGGCTCCAAAAAAGTCACATTTATAAATGTAAATGTCTTATTGTAATCAAATTAGATAACAAAACATAAAAGTGGCATTTGCACTTTTCTGAGAAATTTTTGCAATGACTTTCATTCAACTGGTGCTTGAACAGTGCATCTATTGTTTTATTCGAAACCTAACAAATGTCTTTTTGTGAAATGCTTTGCTTGGAAGGTGTACTTGTGCTTCTTTCTTTAAAATAAAAAACGCTTGCTTCAATATTTTGTTATTTAATGCAGACAAGTTTCCGACTACTCTTCGGGGCCATTGTATATTTTTTGTTATGAACAGGTCAAGATTTACCTTCTTTAAGAAGATCTTTTAAGGGGAAACATTCGTCTATTGGTTCTCGAATGACGTTTAGAAAATCTTGTATTTTTGCAAAGGAAAAAATGGGCTCTTGTCTTCGGGAGGAATCCATACAAACTTCAACAGGCAACATTAGTGACTGTGGAGAAATCACAGCTGGTTGGTATATTTGAAATGCTAAAACTTATTTCATAAGCTGCAAAAAGCACAACCAATATATAACATGTTCCACAACCACTATAACATGATTCAGTTTTGTAGTTTACCTCTTCGTTCAGTACTGCCTCTTTTTTGAACTCCTCTGTAACATTTCCTCCAGTAAACGTGGCACCCGTTACCTCATCTAAAACTGCATCGTATGAGGCACAGTGTCTAGAAGGAAATATGAGTGAGCTGAAAATATAATTCCGGTGCATATATATGCATTAAAGTAATGATTAGGCCTGTCACGATAACTACTTTTTGCTTCGCGATATATCGTCCCAGAAATAATTGCGATAAAGGATATTATTGTCATTTTAAGACTATTTTATGCCACTGAATATATAATCCTAATATAACAGCATAATAATGCAAGTAGACCTACACATTTTCAAATGACAACCTTTTAATTCTTTAGATCATGGAAATTAAGGGTAAAAAATATATTATCCTAAATAAAAATAAAAAAATTAATAAATAGTAAATATTTTCCCTTGTGAAACGGCTTTAACACTCTGCGTTGACATTTATATGTGCGCCGGAACAGAGGACTGCGGCTTTGAGATCGAGTCCATTTGGGCTTATTCTTCCAAACTGTCAGTAGTTGTCAGGAAAACACTATAACACATCAAATGGCGCCACCTGTCGATAATCGCTCTGTGTATGAAGGAACTGCCCGAGAACTACCTTCGCCTCCGTCACAGAAAACATACAAGATGACAGCACAATCGAGTAAAATGCTGGTGACATTCATTATCATGCAAACATAATGGCCGACATATTGCATCACAAAAAATTATTGAGGTCACGTACATATATTGTGCGATATATCGATATATTGATTACCGCGACAGGCCTAGTAATGATCCTCTTTTCCCAGACTTTTCTTTGGGGCTGTTTTTTTAAAGTTCTTTATGGAAGAAAGAAATATATAGTATTTTGTACCTAAAAACAAACCCTTCTAAGAGATTTACTGATGAATTGAGAACAGGATCCGAGACAGTCATGACCTTCAGCCTCTGAAGCATCGTTTGAAATGGAGGCAGGTGGCTTTTGAACCGCTGGAGATGGTCTCCGAATATCACCTCCTCTGGCAGAGTGAGATCTGAGATTTTAGAAACAAGTTAAGGAAGGATTAAGAGAGGCCATCAGAAGGACTTCTAAGGTCCAAGAACGTATAAAGATCCTTTTGAAATCCCTTTGAAAGCAAGCCATGTGATGTGCTGGGTATTTTTAGCACACATCTACCCCTTTTTTTAGGTAGAACATCAAAGCCAAAAACCTACTGGGCTGATATAAAAGTGGTGCAGTATACAGAAATGACACAAAAATATAAACAAAATTGTACTAAATACAGCATGGGTCATAGGTTCGATTCCCAGGGAAAGCAAGAACTGACAAAATGTAAAAATGTGTACCTTGAATGCAATGTGAGTCGCTTTGGATAAAAGCGTCTGCCAAATGCATAAATGTAAATGTAAATACTCCAGTTCCTACCATCACAGGTAAAGCAACATGCATCTGGTGCACATGGACTGTAACTCTCTTCCCAAGGTGATCTGATGGCACTGCTCTCAACTCCATCTAAAAGCCAGAAGACTTCTGATGTAGCAATACTGGACTGAGAGGCAGGATTAGAGCTGGGAACCACTTCCTCCAGACCTCTTCCCATCAGCAACACACTGAACCTAAACACAACACAGTTCAATATGAAGAACCTGTATTGAAACACAACTGAGAGACATTCAGGGGATGTTTACACAACACCAATTTCAACAAAACACTGAATGTTGCATTTATGCATTTTGGCTATTTATTTACACGACAGCAGCATTCTGGCAGCCTGAAAACGTGCACGTTTTTTTTTTTTTAAACGATATTTAAAACAAATTTGTGAAAATGGTGATGTCATGCGCATGCATATCACGTGTTCAGTCTATAGGCGCGTAGTGTTTCTTTACAAAGTGACATCGCCAACTATTGGTCTGGCGTGCGCAATACAGCATAAAAAGCAAAGGAAAACTTTTCCGTTTTAGTACATTGTTGTTGTGCAATAGTCCCTCCAGGATTTCGCAATATATTTTTGTTATTTTTTGGATCAAAATGACTGATTTTGTGGTGGTAATTTCCAGAAATTTTGCATTTTAACGGTCATCAATATTGTAAAATCGTTAAAAAAAACACTTTTTTTAAATGTATGTAAATGTGTAATACTAATACTTTGTATTATATTACTTTTGCAAAAAAACAACAACTTACCGCTGCTGTGAGGGTGTTTCTAATACAGCGTCTATGGGAGTGATGGTAAAATAACATCTTTCTCTCTTTTCACTGCCGTTATCAATCTCACTCTATTTTTTCCCTCTTTTTAAAAGTTAAGTCACTATTGTTGCGTTTTTCTTTTGCTATTTGAGCAAATGGGGACACAAAAATGTATTTAATGTATTCTCTCATTCACCACTATGAAAGTTAACCCAACTATGATGACTTCCGCTCGGAGAAACCCGGAAATGTGAAAAGGGTCTATTAAGATACCACATTTACCATATTGTGTATTATGTTAGATGCACAATAGTCATACACAACAATAGAACAAATCTTGTTTATTTTGGTATTTCAACAAAAAAAAGGCTAGTCCAGTGGTGTACTATGTAGCTTTAATAACATGATCACTTAGGGTGGGAAATATGACTGGGAAAAGTAAATCACAGCAATAAGCAATTGCCTAATATAAGTAAAAAGTTCTCAAATAATTAATTAATCAAGTAGACAGTCAGTAATAAAATAAGAACTAATAAACAAATGATAGGAGGACAAATAAATACAACATAAAGATACAGATACAAACAGCGCTTTATGTTTAAGTACAATACGTTTCAGTTGTTGTTCAGTCTATAGACGATTTCATCAGACGTGTCTCTGGCTAGTATGGCGCACTACTCAGTAGAAACACATTTTTGATATACTATTCTTGTATATAAATTATATAAATATTAACGATCAAGTAGAGAGCATATGACACCAGCACAAAAACAGTGTATGTGTCACCAAAAAGCCTTGAACGTGTCATAAATATCCAGTCTAACTGCATATGACAGCACCGTCTAATGTCATTTACTTATTTATTTTGCTTGTTATCAGAAATAATCTAGAGGCAATTTATTCTGGCTGCGTTTACACTTGGCATTAACATGCGATCATGTCGATCAGGACACAGCGCGTTTGCATTTGTTCACATTAAGTGGTCGCCATCTGGATAACTGATCGGATTTATGTTTCCCGCAAAATATTTAAATTGCGTACGTAATAGGCCTTTATCACGGAGTGTAAAACAACTTTCGCTTTATCCTCTATTAAGTGCCCATATAGCACAGGGTTTTTGTGATGCATTCATATACAATCAATCTCAAATAGGGTACTTTATCTACAAGTTTAAGTTTCCCAACATTATGAAACAAAGAAACATGTTATTCAGATGCATTGCATGATTTAAAGGGCGAGCGCGCAAGCATTTATATAGGCTACTGTACAGAGAACGGCATTACACGGTCCTTAAAGGGTTAGTTCACCCAAAATTGTAAATTCTGTCATTATTACTCACCCTCATGTCGATCCCAACCCATAAGACCTTCGTTCATCTTCAGAACACAAATTAAGATATTTTTCTTCTTCTCTACGGTCTTACGGGTTGGGATCGACATGAGGGTGAGTAATTAATAACAGGATTTTCAGTTTTGGGTGAACTAACCCTTTAAGCGGGGCGTTTCCCCCACTCTATATTGCAGACAGAAATGGGAGATTATTTGTAATAAACATGCTGAAGCAATAAAAAACATATAAATGAAGTTAATGTTGCACAATTAAAAAAAAATATGACAACGCATAAGAAAGATAATGCAGCCTCTGTTGTTATTGATTCTTTGCGGACGTCTACCGGAAGTTACGTTTGGGCCACAAATTCACGCATGCGCAGTAATGTTTGTTTATGTTGTTGTCGTTGAAACCGTCTATATTAGGTTGCTTTCACTTTAAAGACCTACAGTAATGCACGGACCCAATGCTGTCACACGTCCCAAACTTATTCACTCAAGACATAATTGCCAAGACGGACATTTAGGCATACTTACGTGTGTATTAAATAGAACACATTTCTGTGCACACAAACACAAACGCGTGCACAGAATCCTCTGACATCGGTCCGTGTGTCAGTAGCGAATTGAGTTTGTGGTATACAGCGCTTTTATTAACTTTTTTTGTGTGTGTCATCGGGCATCTCATACTTTTATTTGGGCACTCATTACTCACTTGAGTAATCAATTCACCCGGCACGCTTTTTTCGCTTTCACAAAGACCACATACTGTGCATGCACCACAACGTCTATCCTGATGAAAACAATGCATTACAGCTTTAAATAAATTAGAGATAGTTCAATTAGATAATATTTATTTTTGTGTGATTATTTTGAGGTGAAATGACATGCAGGATTGCAAAAAAATGCGTAATTTTGCTGGATTTTTGCGTTGCATTCAGCGAAAAATGAAAAACTGGAGGGACTGGTTACTCTCAGCTGGGTGTGGACACAATCTGCAGACACAAATATGAAAGCAACTGAGGCATTACAGAAACAGTTCAAACCTTTCCAAACAGTCACTGAAATGTATGTTGGCCTTCAAGTCATCCATCACAGATCCAGTCACTTGTAGAGTACACATGGATATTTTGTTCACTGTCATAAATGACAAAAGTCAGTGTTGATATGCTATCATTGAATATCACCAAAAGTCTCTGTGGGTTAGCTAGCAACACGGATATTAACAGTAATCACTAAAAGAGCAAAGGAAACTCTATTTAGTTAAAACATTTTTTAGAGGTCTTCAACCCTGCTCCTGGGGACCCACTGTCTTGGTTTATTTCCAACCTGGTTCAGCACATGTGACTTTCATGCAATCCTGAAGAACTTGATTTGCGGGTTCAGCTGTGTTTTATTAGGGTTGGAGCTAGGTTAGTACTCTGCAGATCAGTGGATCCCCAGGAGCAGGATTGAAAACCTCTGTTTTAGGGTGAACAACAGTATCTAGATACTAGGGTTGTGTCTGAAATCTTAAAAATGCAAGTGAATGTGAAATACAAATGAAATGTACGAGAGTCTGGTAGGACCAGGCCAGCCCTATTTACAAACGGCATCTTTCATTTTAGCTGTCGCTGAATGGAACGCACAGAATTGTGGGGGAGGGGAAAGCAGGCGAAGGATACATCTATGCTGCCTTCAGAAATCGATCAGATGAAGGTCTTTCAGGAGACAGAAAGTGCAGCTAACATTGGGATTCGCCAATCAATGTTCACTAACTTCCGCCCTTACAATGCATCCTCCGAAGGCAGCATTTTTTAAGATTTAGGATGCAGCCAAACTTGCCACACTTACACCATGGTACTCTGTAAGCGATGTCTGAGAGGTGTCCATTGTGAGGGTAGATGTTACTGACCAGCTGGAACGGAACCGGAAGTTCTAACAAGTCCATCATCAGTCTGCGTCTCATTGAGGCCTAAAACAGATGACATCTCAATATTAACAAGTCTGTGAGTTTATTTCAGTATATACTTCATAGTTGTTGTACCCTTATTCTGATTTTTACATTATTACCCCCTCCAGCACTTATCCACAAGTCTTATTTTTGTTAAATTACTCATGTTTATTCAATAAATAAATAAAAATCTCAATATAGGTTAACTAAATATGACAGTGCATGAATGGAAATCAGTGTAGGAACTCACCTCAGAGATGTAATCAATACCCTTATACCTGACAGTCATGAAACTTGCACTTTGTTGGGTTTGACCACAGAAATTAGACATGGTGTGATTATTCATATTGAAACCACACCAACGGATCTTAAAACAAACAAACAAACAACTAATAAATTACAATATATCGTCTAAATATCGTCTCCTTTGTTGTGGATTGCTCTGGAATCATGAGATGTCGGTTATTTTGAAATGACGAACAGATGGATTATATTCATTTATACAAGATTATAGAGTTAGACAGTCAGCTGTGCAATTAAAAATTGATCGTGACCAATAAATCTGAAGTTAAACCGTCTGAGGAGAGATATTTCTGTCGCAGCGCGCCTTTACTCGGTGATTGACAGGAAGCTACAAGACCACGCCCACTACGCGCCTTCTTCCCTGAGTTTCTGGGACAGACATTTCTCTCTCATACACACACACACACACACACACACACACACACACACACACACGTGTATGTATGAATGTATGTATGTATCCTCTTATTTAATATACCAGACATACGCCATTTTATTGTCATGCTGATGAAATAAAACCGCTGTATGGGGGGGAAACAGTGGTAGTGCTCTGCCATCTAAAGGACATATTTATATTTTTTTTAAATCCTCATTGCAAACTATGTGATCCATCCTTTCAACACTGTGAAAAGCACTCTGAGCAATGTTTAATGGACCTTGATGAATGCTGCTTGCAGCAATATTTTAATTTCCTTTTCTTGATTTTTTTTTTATAATTAAGCATGTCATTTGGTTTTCATTATAATATCCTTCTGTAAATTCAATAACTTCATCTACTATGATTGTACAGTGAATACTATGGCAGGATGTTTCTGATCGCATGTAAAGAAGACTCATCATCAGTATCACAAACAGTGCAGCTTTATTTCTCAACAAAGGAATCGGTGTGAAGATAGTTTACAAAACTGGAGAAAAAAATCTGGGACTGGACTTTTTACAGTACCTGTAAAAAAAAAAAATCAGAAAATAATTTGACAGCGCTTAAAGAAAATACAAGGCATAAAATGTGATCCTGTCAATGCGATCTCACCAGCTGTACCAGTATCCTATGACAATGACCGAGCCAACAGCACTTATGGATCCAACAGTTACAAGAGCAGATATCTTCATGATGTAGGATGTTCCTAATGTGAGAAGGGAATGTAGTTTTTTACATAGAATTTGCAGGTGGCACAAACTTTATCACAAAGAGATTTATGATCCTTACCTCTGGCCTTGGCCCAGATTACACAACACTGTGTTCTAGACTAAAAAAAACACAAAAAAAAGATAACACAAAGAGAGAAATTAGAGAAAATTCAAATATTTTTTAATGCACTAACTTTACAGGTTCTCTTAAGATGTCCTCCCACCTCTCCCCACTGACACACACTGCGGAGGATAATATAATAGTCTTTTCCGTTTTCCAGAGGTGCATTGAAGAAGTCTCCATACAGCTGCTGATCCCCTACAGTGAAGTTCAGTTCTGCACCCAGACCGCTGAGCTGTATCTGGGCCGTGACGTACCCTCGGTCACATCTCTGCTGCGAGAAGAACCGCGGACTTACAGACGAGCTGCAGTCAAACAGCATCACCCCCTCGACTGGTAACACAAACACCTGGTACATACTGAAGACATGAGACACAAACACACATTCACAGCAACTGAATATTGAATTATTTTGGATTTTATACAGTATGCATTTTTTGGTAACACTTTTTAATAAGGTTTCATTTGTTAACATTAGTTAACACTAACTAACAATAAAAAAAATAAAAAATTCTACAGTATTTATTAAAGTTGCAGTCCGTAAGTTTTGCGTCTTTGTCGCCATCTCTGTTTGAAACCTGCAATTGCAGTTATTTGCGGCATTATCCACTTGGCTGTGCATCGACACGGTTCCTCAGCGCGGATGAATCTAATGTTTTGAGGAGTATGTGTGGCTGTCAGTCATCGCACTGGTGTGGATACTGTACTTCAGAACCAAAATGAGAATTTCCCCCTCAAAATGTCATCTGAACAAGTAACATAAAAACATAACAACCAACAGAAAAAAAGCATTACAATAAAATCGCGCTACTAATAGTGATTAAATCTAACGATCGCTTAGCTCATATCACATCAAACCATGCAAATTATTATTATTGTTATACTTTGTTCTCAAATTTTTCATGTTAACAACATCAGCATTACATGACTGTGTATTTAGTGTGTATTAGAGTTACCTGTAGATTTCAATTTCTGTACAGTCTAATCTTTTGTTTTTTACTCCGGGTGAATCTCCAGTTGTCACTGACGATTGTCGTTTGGGATTACAATCCGCCATCAAAATGATACGTTTAATTATTCCAGCTCCTGTGAGAAAAGGCTATAAATGATCCACCACCTGCAGCATCCTCACATGCGATAGCCTACTAGCCGGACTCCTTTATGTCTACAGACGTGACGTCATGACACAAAGATGAATGGCGCCATGCTCGAATTTCCCGCGGAAAGCTACCAACTTTATTAACACATTACAACAAGCTTACCATTGTGAATCGGGCTAAGGTAAGCAAGTAGTTTTAAACACTGGCTGGTTATGTACTTGCTCAAAAATTGATTTTGGATCATTTTTAACCAAAAAAAGTTACGGACTGCAGCTTTAATCGTAGTGAAATGTTAATTTGAACAATTACGAATACATTAAGCAAAAGGTGTATCTGTTAATATATTATTTGATGGACCTGAGCTACAATAACTTTGAACAGTTGTATTTTTATGAATGATGTAACAAAGATGGATAAATATTGTAACAAATGTATTGCTCATAGTTAATAAATGCATTAACTAACTGGACCTTATTGTAAAGTGTTTCCCATTTTTAAAAAGTATTAAAATATTTAAGATTAGTATATATATATATATATATATATATATATATATATATATATATATATATATATATATATATATATATATATATATATATATATATATATATATATATAGTACCTTGAATGCAATGCAAGTCGCTTTGGATAAAAGCGTCTGCCAAATGCATAAATGTAAATGTAAATATAATAATATCAATATTTGAGACTGTACTATTTCCAGGTCACTAATTAAATCAACAAATTTCTGATTTTGTTCACATCAGCTTAAGTCCATCCATCCATCCATTATCTTCCGCTTATCCGGGACCGGGTCGCGGGGGCAACAGTCTAAGCAGAGACGGCCAGACTTCCCTCTCCCTAGCCACTTCCTCCAGCTCTTCCGGGGAACCCGAGGCGTTCCCAGGCCAGCCGGGAGACATAATCCCTCCAGCGTGTCCTAGGTCTTCCCCGGGGCCTCCTCCCGGTGGGACATGCCCGAAACACCTCCCCGGGAAGGTGTCCAGGAGGCATCCGAAATAGATGCCCGAGCCACCTCAACTGGCTCCTCTCGATGTGGAGGAGCAACGGCTCTACTCTGAGCTCCTCCCGAGTAACTGAGCTTCTCACCCTATCTCTAAGGGAGCGCCCAGCAACCCTGCGGAGAAAGCTCATTTCGGCCGCCTGTATCCGGGATCTTGTCCTTTCGGTCATGACCCACAGCTCATGACCATAGGTGAGAGTAGGAACGTAGATTGACCGGTAAATCGAGAGCTTCGCCTTACAGCTTAGCTCCTTCTTCACCACGACAGACCGGTACATCGACCGCATTACTGCAGAAGCTGCACCGATCCGTCTGTCAATCTCCCGTTCCATCCTTCCTCACTCGTGAACAAGACCCCAAGATACCTGAACTCCTCCACCTGAGGCAAATACTCTCCACCAACCTGAAGTGGGCAAGCCACCCTTTTCCGACTGAGAACCATGGCCTCGGTTTGGAGGTGCTGATTCTCATCCGGCCGCTTCACACTCGGCTGCAAACCGCCCCAGTGCACGCTGAAGGTCCTGGTCTGAGGAGGCCAACATGACAACGTCATCCGCAAAAAGCAGCGACGAAATCATGTGGTTCCCAAACCGGACACCCTCCGGCCCTTGGCTGCGCCTAGAAATTCTGTCCATAAAAATTATAAACAGAACCGGTGACAAAGGGCAGCCCTGCCGAGTCCAACATGCACCGGGAACAAGTCCGACTTGCTGCCGGCAATGCGGACCAAGCTCCTGCTCTGGTCGTACAGGGACCAAACAGCCCTAAGCAAGGGGCCCCGGACCCCATACTCCCAGAGCACCCTCCACAGGACACCACGAGGACACAGTCGAATGCCTTCTCCAAATCCACAAAACACATGTGGATTGGTTGGGCAAACTCCCATGAACCCTCCAGCACCCTGGAAAGGGTATAGAGCTGGTCCAGTGTTCCACGACCGGGACGAAAACCACACTGTTCCTCCTGAATCCGAGGTTCCACTATCGGCCGAATTCTCCTCTCCAGTACCCTGGCATAGACTTTCCCGGGGAGGCTGAGAAGTGTGATCCCCCTGTAGTTGGAACACACTCTCCGGTCCCCCTTCTTGAAAAGAGGGACCACCACCCCGGTCTGCCAGTCCAGAGGCACTGTCCCCAACCGCCACGCGATGTTGCAGAGGCGTGTCATCAGCTTAAGTGTCATATCAAAAACACAAATTTTTCAGTTCACATTTTCAAAAATTCTTACGCTGATAATATAATTTGTAATTAAAAAACCTTTGTTTTAAATTAGAAAATAAGTCAAAGCAGTCTGGTCTCAGATGTTTGAATCCACTGCATATGCCCATATGGCATTAACTTTTTATTAGGCATTATTTGGCATTAACATTTGAAATGTTAACCGTCCTTACCATATTGAGTCAAGTGTGTTGGCCGATCTCCGTAATTTGAGAGTGGGCGATGAAGCCTCTACTTCACTGTACTTGATTTCTGGTGTGGGGGGGACTAACAGAGCACAAGATGTACAGTATACAAATCAAAATACAAGTTTTTGGAACAACATGAGGGTGAGTAAATGATGACAGAACATTCATTTTTGGGTGAACTATGTTCCTGGTCTTATTGTCAACAATTCAACATTGCACCCCAAAACACTTGAAATTAAAATTAGTTGGTTCAACTTAACTAAGCTTTTAGAGTTTGTACTAAACAAATTGGGTTAGTCTGTCTATAAAAGTCTCATGGCATTTACTCATCAATGACTGAGTTGTAATTGTAAAAAAATTGGGTAACACTTTATTTTAAGGTGACGTAGTTACATGTTAATACATGTACTTACTATAGTAATAACAGTAAATTATGCATAATTTCAAGTAACTAACCCTAAACCAAACACTAACCCTAACCATAACTCTATAGTAAGTACATGTTGTTAAATAATATTACTCAGTACTTATTTGAGGAAGTACAATGTAACTACACCACCTTAAAATAAAGTGTAACCCAATATTTGTTTAACCTAAAATTGTCTCAATCAGTTTTTTTTTCTTCTTTTTTTTTTTTTTTAAAGAGTGCAAAAATGTCAGTCTTTTGCAATAACTTGCTCCACCTTTGAAACAACTTCCCCTTTCGGTTAACATCACTTAGGCCGTACAAACTATTGATTTGTTTCAATAGCCATTTAGGCATTTCTTCAGGCTGCTGTCATAGGTAAAGCAACCTAAAACCATTAACGCCGTAATTTAATGCATGTTATAATGTAAAGTCAAGTCAACTTTATTTTCATAGCGCTTTATACAATAAAAAATGTCATCATATATTAGACAGGAAAAGAATGGCAATGGCAAATAACACTTGTTTTTTTTTTTAAATGACGCATTACAACTACTTTGATGTTTTGCTCAGAAAAATGTCACATTACACAAGTAAAAATGAATTGCAAACACCATTTCACCTTGACATTAGATGTTTCCGGATTATGGATGTTTGCACGAAAGCAGCTTTTATTTTGTACCTGGTATGCTAGTGTTGGCCGTCACTGTAGACGTGGCTCGTGTGGACTCGGCTGTAATGGTTATGGTGTAGTTTGTAGCAGGCAAGAGATTTAAGCAGAATACAGGCAACGGGGCTGTGGAGCTGAACATCTTTTTTCTCCTGTCACTGAACAGCTGATCAAAGTCTCGCAATCCAACGAATGTCACCTGTGTTGACATCTCATGACCTCATTTCATGATTGAGAGACAACTTTGGGAATGCAACAGTGCAAAGATGTAGCCGATGAATACTCACTGTGTATTTCTCCCTATATCCTCGTTCTCTGCATTCCAGCGCAGACATCTTTCATTAATCACCACCAGATTGTTAATTGTCAGTTTCAGCTCTGGAACACAGAGAACCAGATGCAAATTAGACCAGATTTGATATCAACAGCCACTCTTTTGGCTATGTGACACTTTGCTGAACAATGACAGTGTGTGTTTACCTTTGCAATGCAGGGTGGCTATCTGCCACTTTCCTGTGATGTCACATATTGAAATGTCACTTCCTGTATGTCTGTAGTGTCCTTTAACACAGCGGTGGATCACTGCAGTGCTGTTGTCCCATGCTACCTCTGCGTTCAGCACCTCTGGTGCAGGGCCACAATGTGCTATAGAGAGTAAAACACAGAAATGGTTACGAATATCATTCGAGATGTTGTTCTGAAATATGTTGATTCAAATATAGGACATTTGTGACAAAATAGATGTGATTTTTCTCTTTTTCTCAGTAATTTGTCCTTGTGGATTAGTAGCCATACTGTATAGGGTTATTTCTAACAGTCAGTTTAACTACAAACATTCTATTGAACATTTCCACTATTATTACCCGAGGGGAAAAATACATACATTTAAAAGTTGGTATTACACTACAGTCAAGAAAAAAAGTAAATTTCCACAACATTCTGTATTTCAAATTTATTATGGGATATTTAACGGTTCATCAGCTAAAATTAAACCATTATAAAACACAAAATGATTCAGGAAACAGCTAAACAAATGAAATAGCAAGATAGAAAAGCATCAAACCATCCTTTTTGCCAACAGAAATATGAATTAATGATAAATCTAAAACTTGTGACCTCAACCTGACATTTATGAACAGCAACTGTCATTATAACTCTCACTTGAATAAAGCTCTGTATGATTTTATTGTGTTCATTTCACTTTTTTGGACAGGTTACTAAAATATAGACATTGTAATCGCCTCAGACAAACAACCCCTGTTTAAAAAACACCTATCCCTAACTTTACCCTTAAACTCACCCACACCACCACACCTGTCCCTAAATTTACCCTTAACCCTTAAACTTACCCACACCACCACACCTGTCCCTAACTTTACCCTTAAACTCACCCACACCACCACACCTGTCCCTAACTTTACCCTTAAACTTACCCACACCACCACACCTGTCCCTAACCCTACCCTTAAACTTACCCATACCACCACACCTGTCCCTAACTTTACCCTAACCCTTAAACTTACACCACCACACACCTGTCCCTAACTTTACCCTTAAACTTACCCATACACTACCACACCTGTCCCTAACTTTACCCTTAAACTTACCTACACCACACATGTCCCTAACTTTACCCTTAAACTTGCCCACACTACCACACCTGTCCCTAACTTTACCCTTAACCCTTAAACTTACCCACACCACCACACCTGTCCCTAACTTTACCCTTAACCCTTAAACTTACCCACACCACCACACCCGTCCCTAACTTTACCCTTAACCCTTAAATTTACCCAGACCACCACACCTGTCCCTAACCCTTACCCTTAAACTTACCCATACTACCACACCTGTCCCTAAATTTTTAACCCTTAAACTTACCCCACACCCACCACACTGTCCCTAACTTTACCCTTAAACTTACCCCCACTACCACACCAGTCCCTAACTTTACCCTTAACCCTTAAACTTACCCACACCACCACACCCGTCCCTAACTTTACCCTTAACCCTTAAACTTACCCACACCACCACACCGTCCCTAACTTTACCCTTAAACTCACCCACACTACCACACCCATCCCTAACTTTACCCTTAAACTCACCCAATACCACCACACCCGTCCCTAACTTTACCCTTCAACTTACCCACACCACCACACCCATCCCTAACTTTTCCCTTAAACTTACCCATACCACCACACCTGTCCCTAACTTTACCCTTAAACTTACCCATGCACCACACCTGTCCCTAACTTTACCCTTAAACTTACCCATACCACCACACCTGTCCCTAACTTTACCCTTAAACTTACCCATGCACCACACCCGTCCCTAACTTTACCCTTAAACTTACCCATAGCACCACACCTGCCCCTAACCCTACCCTTAAACTTACCCATACCACCACACCTGTCCCTAAAATTACCTTTAAACTTACCCACACCTGACCCTAACTTTGCCCCCTTAAACTTACCCATACCACCACCCTGCCCCTAACTTTACCCTTAAACTTACCCACACCACCACACTGCCCCTAACTTTACCCTTAAACTTACCCCCACTACCACACCTGTCCCTAACTTTACCCTTAACCCTTAAACCCACCCACACCACCACACCGTCCCTAACTTTACCCTTAAACTCACCCACACTACCACACCGTCCCTAACTTTACCCTTAAACTCACCCACACTACCACACCCGTCCCCTAACTTTAACCCTTCAACTCACCCACACCACCACACCCATCCCTAACTTTTCCCTTCAACTTACCCATACCACCACACCTGTCCCTAACTTTTCCCTTAAACTTACCCATGCCACCACACCTGTCCCTAACTTTACCCTAAACTTACCCATACCACCACACCTGTCCCTAACTTTACCCTTAAACTTACCCATGCACCACACCCGTCCCTAACTTTACCCTTAAACTTACCCATAGCACCACACCTGCCCCTAACCCTACCCTTAAACTTACCCATACCACCACACCTGTCCCTAAAATTACCTTTAAACTTATCCACACCTGACCCTAACTTTACCCTTAAACTTACCCACACCTGCCCCTAACTTTACCCTTAAACTTACCCATACCACCACACCTGCCCCTAACTTTACCCTTAAACTTACCCACACCTGCCCCTAACTTTACCCTTAAACTTACCCACACCTGCCCCTAACTTTACCCTTAAACTTACCCCCACTACCACACCTGTCCCTAACTTTACCCTTAACCCTTAAACTTACCCACACCACCACACCGTCCCTAACTTTACCCTTAAACTCACCCACACTACCACACCCGTCCCTAACTTTACCCTTAAACTCACCCAATACCACCACACCCGTCCCTAACTTTACCCTTCAACTTACCCACACCACCACACCCATCCCTAACTTTTCCCTTAAACTTACCCATACCACCACACCTGTCCCTAACTTTACCCTTCAACTTACCCACACCACCACACCCATCCCTAACTTTTCCCTTAAACTTACCCATACCACCACACCTGTCCCTAACTTTACCCTTAAACTTACCCATACCACCACACCTGTCCCTAACTTTACCCTTAAACTTACCCATGCACCACACCCGTCCCTAACTTTACCCTTAAACTTACCCATAGCACCACACCCGTCCCTAACTTTACCCTTCAACTTACCCACACCACCACACCCATCCCTAACTTTTCCCTTAAACTTACCCATACCACCACACCTGTCCCTAACTTTACCCTTAAACTTACCCATGCACCACACCTGTCCCTAACTTTACCCTTAAACTTACCCATACCACCACACCTGTCCCTAACTTTACCCTTAAACTTACCCATGCACCACACCCGTCCCTAACTTTACCCTTAAACTTACCCATAGCACCACACCTGCCCCTAACCCTACCTTTAAACTTACCCACACCTGACCCTAACTTTACCCTTAAACTTACCCACACCTGCCCCTAACTTTACCCTTAAACTTACCCATACACCTGCCCCTAACTTTACCCTTAAACTTACCCATACCACCACCTGCCCCTAACTTTTAAACTTAAACTTACCACCACACCTGTCCCTAACTTTACCCTTAAACTTACCAATACCACCACACCTGTCCCTAACTTTACCCTTAAACTCACCCACACCACCACACCTGTCCCTAACTTTACCCTTAAACTCACCCATACAGCCACACCTGTCCCTAACTTTACCCTTAAACTTACCCATACCACCACACCTGTCCCTAAATTTACCCATAAACTTACCCACACCTGCCCCTAACTTTACCCTTAAACTCACCCATACCACCACACCTGTCCCTAAATTTACCCATAAACTTACCCATACCACCACACCTGTCCCTAACTTTACCCTTAAACTTACCCAAACCACCACACCTGTCCCTAACTTTACCCTTAAACTTACCCACACCACCACACCCGTCCCTAACTTTACCCTTAAACTTACCCACACCACCACACCTGTCCCTAACTTTACCCTTAAACTTACCCACACCACCACACCTGCCCCTAACTTTACCCGTATCCCACCTTAATATCAGCAAAAGTGTTTTGCAATACAATATGAACACAATAAGTACCTTATTTTTTTATGCAAGTACATAATAGTTAAGGCCACCTAATATAAAGTGGGGTCATTAAATGTCTTTACTCTCACTTTTGCATCCCTGGGGAGTTAAAGAATTAAAAAAATCATTGACCCCAAACCTTTAAGCATAGTGTATGTCATTATAGGAATTCAGTTGTTTACCTGTACATGTTACAGACACGTTTTCCCATGTTCCATCTGATGTACAAGTTGACGTGTTTTTGTCACCCTCCTGTTTGAGCCCATATTTACATGTGTACTGAACCACACTGCCCAGTACAGATGCTTTGTTCCACTTTATATCTGTTAGTGGGAATTCTGGGGGAAGCCCACAGTTTATCTCTGTTCATTGAGACCAGTGCAGAGTGTTAGAAATAAAGACCACTGCAAAAATGTTGCCTATATCCTTATTTCCAATTCAAACTATGATGACCTAAAGCAGTTTAAACGTTTTTCCTTTTGTGTTCCACAAAGTTAAAAAAAAACTGTTTTTAATGATGTGAAGGTGAGTAAATGATGACAGAATGTTGTCAGTACCTTCACATCTCATGTTAACTTTGCTCCACTTTGCATTTGAGTTACACAGTGACACATTTCCTTCACCCACGGTGCGATATCCAGCTTCACACACATATAGAGCCACAGAGCCCAGACTGGAGCTGTTATTCCACAACACAACTGAGTGAGGTAGTAAGATGGGGACGCCACAGTCTACTTCTAAACAAACACACATACAGACACACTGTACATGTGCATACAAATTATCAGCTTATTAAAGAAGACAGCACTGAAACAGCACATAGGTCATTCTCATGAAATGGTCTACCTTAAATGTGCAGTGTGTGAATTTTAGCGGCATCTAGTGATGAGGTTGTGAATTGCAACAACCCACCGCTTACCCCTCCCTTTCAGAGCACAGAGAGAAGCTACGGGGGCCGAGTCCGACACAGGACAAAAATGCCGGAGAGAGCAAAGTGACTAGTGCTCTGTGGAGAAGTTTGTCCATTTAGGGCTACTGTAGAAACATAGCAGCACAAAATGGTGACTTCACTATAAGGGGACCCGCGGTGTATGTAGATAGAAATGGCTCAGTCTAAGGTAAAAAAAACATAACATATGTAAGGTCTTAATACACCACTGAATAATAGATCCTCATAATAGATCCTTATAAATACTACACACTGCACTTTTAAAAGGTGCAGTAATCGTGAGTTCTAAGAAACGCTGTTGATATTTGAAATTAACCCAAACAAACACACCCCTCCCTTCATTGCTCCGCCCCCAAAATGCACAAACACGCAATGTAAGAGTGGATGTCTCTTTGCAAAAAATAAAGTGAAGATGAACATACAACAAGAAAGAACAAAAAATGAACATACAGTAGACAAGAGTTTATACAAGCAAGAGTTGGTAGTCAGCAGGCCAACAGCACACCAGCTCCAGACAAACAGTGACACTCAAACTGTCCTGTTTCTATAGCTAACATTACAACAACAGTATAATCGCGCTTCTGTGAAACATCAAATCAATGTTAGTCACGTATGGAGCAGAAGCGACGCAATCCCGCTGTCCGTTTTCAGCCCTTCCTGCTTAGGTCTCTCCAGCGCTATAAAACTTTTCTAATATTAATGCGGGTCCTGAAGTAATATTCCTCTTTTTCTCTTATATAATGTCTCTCAACCATCTCTCTTTCAACAGTTTTCCTTTAAGTCTCTCTCTCTCTTCCCCCATCATGAGTGGACATGCCCCCTACTGCTGATTGGCTACAAGTGTGTTGTGCTGTTCCCAATACACTTTTAACAGTGTATCTCAGAAATCGTTTACTGCACCTTTAAATGCATTGTCAGAAAGATTACACCCATTATTTTGGAAAATTCTCAGCATGATGGGGCTGAACATTAACACAAATCATCTAATGTATTTTCTCAGAAAATGCATGAAGCATTTACAAAATAAATAAAACAGAAAGCAACTTGAATGAAGGCAGAATTATTTTATTCCATATAAAATTCAAATGTAATGGTGATAAATGCATATATTGGTTGAAAAAAAAGAAAGTATTTTTAACATTTATTTCTAAATACACCTAATAACGTTACATCTATTACCGTAAATAATCCACGACAGTAATTATATCACTATCATATTATAATTACTAATATCAATAATGACAATTGTCCTCTGTAGAGTTGCTTTATAGCTCAATCAGATGTTTCATGAACTCAGTTACAACACAGTTATTGAACTGAACTGAATCAACATTGAACTGACTTGAGATAAATAATGACACATTGTCTTCTGCTTTGAACAATCTTGTTGAACAGATTTTGCTTCATAACAATAAACTTTCATTCAACAAGCATTCACACTGTTATTGAACTAATTTGAATCAACATTGGACTAAATTGAGTTGACAGACACTATTGTCTTTTTAGAGCTGCTTTACAGCTGAAATTGTTTTCGTTTCATAACTGAAAAACCGTAATACTGTTATTTTCCTGTTTATTACTGTGAAGCTGCTTTGAAACAATCTATATAATCCTATATAAATAAATGTGACTTGATTTGACTTGACAGAGACATAAATTGCACCATTTCCTGAGAATGACCCATTCACGAAATAAACAGTCAAACAAGAAATAAGTGCAGAATTATACCTTGACACAGAAAATCAGGATGACTCCAGATTCCCTCTGAATCGCAAACTGATGCATCTCCTTCCCTAACATTATGAAATCCTTCAACGCACTTATAAGACACACTAGATCCAACTTTAGTGTCTCCTCTCCATATCATAACAGAGAGGGGGAGAGAAGGCGGTATACCACAGTTCACCTCTGAGAAACAACAAAAACCTTGAAAATATCTTCAGCTTACACATTAAAGAAAGTCAATTAATTTATTTTAAAAAAATAAAAATTTTAAATCATGCAAAGAATTACCTTCACACAACAGAGTTGGTTTAGTCCAATAACTGTTCTCAGCACACACAGACATATTATGTCCTTGTTTAGGATAGTAACCGTGTTTGCAGTGATATGTTACAGTGCTGCTAAATGTGACACTGCCATTCCATTTCTGTACAGTGAGGGGCAGTATAGGAGGATCCCCACACACAATCTCTGTTGAGAAGGAAATGACATGTCAATGGTTATGACCGAATCACTGCAGTATAAAGAGGATTAACATTGCTTATACACTCTAAAAAATAAAGGTTATTTTTTGGTATTGAGAGTTCCATAAAGAACCTTTAACATCCATAGAATCTTTCCACAGCACAAAAGGTTCTTTAGATCTTTAAAATAATGTTCATACTTAAAAATAAATAAAGACTGTTCACTGAAAGTTCTATGGGGAACCTAAAATGATTTTTCTATTGTTGCAAAACACCTCTTTTTGTAAGAAAAATTAACTAAAAGTTATGGAAAAATGTTGTTGCATTAAGATTTAACGTTAGTCTGTGCTTTCATTAAACAATATACTGTGTGTTCTATAAGCTCAAAAATAATGTTTTTACTAATGAGCATTAACATTACATAACCATGTACAACTTTATTAGTGTTTGTGTATCAGCCTGTTTAGTTATTTAAAGCTTGTAAATGAGCATTCTATATTATTTAATCTATTAATCATATAGAATGCTCATTAGTTGCTGATGCAGTAATCATTAATAAATGGTTTAGTGAGTCATACATTAACTGAAGATCATCTGTGCATGAGTTAAGCATGAATTAATGCATATTAGTGCACCCGTATTGTCAAGTTTTACCAATTATTGCCTCATCAGTCAGACCTCACCACCAAACTTGACATTGTAAGTTCTTGCATGTTCAATACAGTATTTAGGTTGCTCATATTGTACTAAATGGCCTAAAACTGAGTTAATTTTTTTATGTAATATCAACTATTTCTACATTTGACTGTTCAATCAACTTTTAAAATATAGTTTGTCTGACCAAATGGAAGTTGGATTGAAATAAAACTGAATATCATAAAAGCAAAAAGACGACACTTTTTGTGCCAAAGATTCAAATAGTAAATGCTACTATGCATCTTGTCTGTACTGGATCACAATTTATGATTAACATACCAAACGTAGGGTGAATTCAGGGTGATTGGGACACTTTTCGCCATTGAGATGACTCAATGTGTCCCAATCACCCTCAATTCACCCTTCATCACATTCAACCATCTAAATAAAAATGCATGCAGATAAAAGGCATAATTCAGCCAAAAATAAACATTAGGTTAAACTTGATATGGATAGTCCACTTTAGGCATTCTACTAACTATTAGTAACTTGACAACTACATGTCAACTAACCCTCATTAGATTATTAGTAGACTGTTAGATTAGGGTTAGGCATCGGGGTTCGGGTTAGTAGAATTAGTTGACATGCAGTTGTAAAGTTACTTATAGCCAGTAGAAAGTCTTTTGATGCTCTGTTGGGAAGCATCGTAATAAAGGTGTTAGCAGATATTTAGCTGAAAGTCTACTAATACTCTAATGAATGCTAGTTGCAAAGTTACCTAAAGTGTTACCAATCGTTACAAAACTGCGCTTTTCCATTCAGCAAAAGAGAACAGTAATTTTTACTGTCAAACTGCAAAAAGGTCATAAAAAATGCACCATAAAAGCAGCATAAAAGGCATAACCGGTGTGACTTCAGTGTTAACAAATGACACTGGTTTTTGTATCATAACTGAACGCAATTCACCGAGTTTTAATTTAGAATCACACACAAAGCACTTCATATGTCTTCAGAAGATCTGAATAATAGCGAGTGTTAAGGACTACTTTTGTGATAATTGTTTAGTGATTTGTTTGATGACTGTACTGCAAAAAATGATGTTCTTCCTCTGTATTTTTGTCATCTTTTCCAGCACAAATATCTAAACGTTTGTCAATAAGAAGCAAAATGACTAAAGATATTAAGTCTTGTTTTATGACATATCAAAATTAAGTGAGTTTATGCTTGAAACAAGACAAAATATCACACTCATTTTGATAATTTTTTCAGAAAACAAGACTAATAAATATCCGATATCATTTTTCTTCTCAAGTAAATGTATCATGATTTAAGAATGTTTATTTGTACTGGAAAGAACATAATTTTTTCGCAGTGTCTCTCTTTTATTGTATGGACAAGTGCAACCAGAATATTCTGGAAATTATTTATTTTGATTTCTATAGAGGAAAAAAGAATAAATTGTGATAATGTATTTTTTTTTTTTTTTTTTTTTGGTGAACTATGCTTTTAACACTTTCTTTAAACAACAACAAAAAAAAATCTCTGTACCTTCACAAGAATAGTCTGGGTTACTCCACTGACCGTCGGCTTTACACACGGACACATTTCCTGTATCCAAACTGTGATATCCAGTTACACAGTTATACAGAGCCACAGAACCAATCTTACTGACACCGTTCCAGAACAACACTGAGTGAGGCAGGACCGGAGGAGAACCGCATTGTATCTCTAAACACACATAAACAATCTCAACAGATTCTTTGCTCGAGATACGCTGTCATATTTCTGTCGACATAATAAACAGAAGCAGATACCTTCACACTTGAAGTCAGGACGGCTCCATGTCCCATGAGCAGTACATACTGACACATTCTCATGTCCACTGTTATAAAACTGTTGGTCACACACATACAGCGCCAATGATCCCATTCGAGAGATGTTATTCCAAACCATTTTTGACTGAGGCATAACATGAGGTTCCCCACAGTCCACTTCTATGTAGAAATTGATTATATTTGATATCAGATGACAGTACAATATGCAATGAATTTGTATAAGCCAGTGTGTGTAATCCCTACACTTTTTGTTTGTGTTGAATATCCCATTTCACTCTGAAATACATCAAATTACGGAAACAAAATGTGTTGCAATTGTGTGATATCTGGAAGATATTTTATGCTCAAATGTAAATATTACCTTCACAGATCAAACTTGGTCCATGCCACTTTCCATCCAGACCACAGACGGATGAATTCTGTCCCGTCCTCCACTGAAATCCCTCCCTGCAGCCGTACTGGAGTTCACTGCTGTAGTGTGTGGTAGTGGGAGAGAGCTGCTCGGCATGGAGGACTGAAGGAGGAGACCCGCAATCTATCACTATAGAAACCATACACACCAAAACAGATCCATTACTTTAAGAGAATTTAACATTAATATTAACATTAATATCCAGGGCTTGACATTAAGTTTTTTACTCACCGCTGTGTTTAGTGTTTTTCCAAAGTTCTAGCCACTCAGCCTTTTCACTGGCCACAATTTTGACATTGATACCATGGGGAAAAACTTCCATATATATATATATATTTTTAATATCATCTCATAATTTGGCATCAGGTATGTTAGGCTGCTGTCACTTTAAGATCTGACGCACAGATCCATTACACTGTTACACGTGTTTTCTTTCTCAACTGTTTACGTTCACTTAAAACAGAACTGACTGTGTTTACGTGAATACTCGCCAAGATTTTGACATGATTTTGTTTGTATTTAATTGTTTAAGCGCAATAAGCAGTGAAAAACTCAATTTAGCACTGAGAGGCGGCTTTATGTGTGCACACTGTGTGTGAGCACAAAATCTGTGGGAATGTGTAAATGGTGTGCTTTATTTGCACAACCCCACGCCGACCTTCAAGCCCTGTAATACCAAATATATTTATCCAAAGCAAATGAAACGAGTGAGTGAGGAAAGGCGGGTTTGTGTGTCAACTCGCTGTCGGAGAGATCATGAGAGCGAGAAAGCACAGCTGTCTCTATTTTGAGGAAAAATTAGTGTTGGAAGCGTTTCAGATATTTCACTATAGATATGTATTGAAAAATGCATATTTTTGACACTACTACATTGCACTTAGATTATTAGAAGGATTTATTTTGATGGTCCACTTTAGACATTTTTACGACCAATAAGTAATTTTACTCACACCCAAAGTGCACGCACATAAAGCTGCTTCTCACTATTAAATTGAGTTTGTGCTGCTTTTTGTGCTTAAACAGTCAATATACACAAAATAATATCAAAATGCCGGTCTTGGCGCGTATTCACAGTTATGTACGTGAACAAACAGTTGAGAAAGAAAACGCATGTGTAACAGTATAATGGATCCGTGCGTCAGGTCTTAAAGTGACAGCAGTCCTAATATACCTGCTGCCACATTATGAGATAATATCACATACACACATACATATACATATATACATATATATACATACACACACATATATACACATATATATATATATATATATATATATATATATATATATATATATATATATATATATATATATATATATATATATGCAGTTTTCCCCATAGTATCGATGTCAAAATTGTGGCCCGTGAAAATGACCTGATTGCTAGTGTGTTTTAACAGTTTGCTAGGCAGTTGCTGAGGTGCTCCTGGATTGGTACTAGGGTGCTCTGACTGGTCACTATTCACCTTATTAAATGTAAGGCACGGCTCAGCCGCTTCTAGTTATTCTAGCTTTACAAAAACTGTCTGTTATGTTGCTTGATATTGCAAACTGTCATTTGTTATAATATAATCATTTATAATTTATTATCATAATCATAAACACACTGGTTTGGAGATACTTAGCAGTTTGTAGCGAGATCGAGCCCCAGGGGAAATGGTGCGGGATTTATGCATGAGTTTAATCGTGTTACGGTCAAACATGCACAGAACCGCACAGAGGGAATTTAGATATTAATAGTTGATTATAACGGATTATAACAATTATTAATATCTAGGGCTTGATTCAACTTTTAGAAATTTCTTTGATTCTAGAATTGAGTTCAAAGGGCGGATAATTGTCCACCAAATATCTACCTTTTAATAACTCTTAAACAACACTTCTCTGGCCAGGAGAAATATCTTTCTTTTAATTTGTAACAGGGTCGGTTCAACGTAAAAGGGACCTATGTATGAGCAATTCAGGCACAATCATGTGTGAATATATACATTTTAATAAAATCAACAAACAATAACAAACATACACAAATTAACTGAAAGCAGGAAGGAGAGAGAGAGAGAGAGAGAGAGAGAGAGAGAGAGAGAGAGAGAGAGAGAGAGAGAGAGAGAGAGAGAGAGAGACAAGGAAACGGTGTTATTACCGACACCACCTAATGAGCACAAGCAAGAAATCAGTCCAACTTATTGGTATAAGCTCAAGACTTTATAACGACAGCTTAAGGGATACTTGCATATGTTTCCTTGATCGCAAGTTCGTGCGTTTAGGAGAATTCCGCGATCCGGTTCGTGTTTGAATCTTGCAGGGTGTGTCCTTGGAGTCCGCGGGAAATTCAACTTTGAATTTGAACTTTGAGATCCGTTGGAAGATGGCGAAGAAGGCGAAGGGCGAAGCAGGACGAAGAGAAGAGCGAAGAGGGCAAGAAGAAGAGCAAAGAGAAGAGGAGACAGAAGAAGCGGTTGTAGACTTCACGGCGCCGGTCTTGTTTGAGTCATTATAACTAATCAAAGTATTGGTCCGTTGATCATTTATGAGCACCGTCCATACGCTACATATCCCCTCTTTGGCCGACTAAGTTCGTGTTTGAACATCGTTGGACATTAGTTCCGATAGTCGAATGTCAGGTGTCTTATGACGGTCGACTTGAATGATGGCCGTTGAATCTCTGTGACAGGCTGAACCTAGAGAAGAGGTGGTTCTTCAAGAGGTCTGCCGTGGTTTGGGCAGTGTCGTTGGGTGCTGGCCGACACTCCACCCACTTGGTGAATTGTTGAGTTTTTTATGGTCTTTTCAACGGCAGTCTTTTGCTTGGTGTAAGCTTTATGGGCGAGGTCCCGCAGCTGTCGGATAGACATGCTGCGGGGACAGGCCAGAACTCCTAGCTGGTGACTCACTGTGTGATGCAGATTTCGGGGAAACAAAGTTTTGAAGTTAAAGTCCTCCTCCATCCCAGGCTCGTTACGTGCTCTGAAGTAGGTCTGTCGCAGTCGATTGTAGTATGCTTGCGGGGTTTCTGCTCGGCCCTGCTTAAGGTCCATGGCAGTGATGAGCCCCTGGTCTGACTCAGGATCAGAAAACTCTTTAAATCGAAGCCTGTCGCAGCTGCTGGTAGTCTGTTTTCACAGTTTGTGGTTGTCGGTCCAAGAAGCTGCGTATATATCTCGGCTTGATGTGATTCTGAGCAAATACAATCTGTCCCATGTTTTCACATTGTCCACAGTTTGTGAAAGAAAGTCTATGTCCTGCAGATACGCGTGCACGTCGTGTCCTTCTGCGGGGCTTGGGTTGAATGTGGGAATGTTTCTGGCCAGCTTGTCGAGTTCTTTGTGAGCGTTGCCGTGCCTGGCGGCCGGAATCTCTTGTGAAGGTCCCCACCCCTTCGCTGCTGAACGGGGTTCTGGGAAGCTGGCTGGTGACATTTTAAACCGTGGACTATCACAACCCTCCGGAACAAGGAACTCTTGACTCGGAGGTCTTGACCTACTGATCAGGGGAACCTCTTTGTCGTGTGTTTCCCCTTGCTGCTTGCTGGGCAGCGTGTAGGAAGGTGTGAGTTATCTGTGATCATTGTCAAGTTCATTTCTCAAATAGTCTCTTTCATTTGCTAGAGCAAGGATTTCGTTTCTGGCCACTTGCAGGTGCTTTTCGCAAGCTCTGGCCTTAGCATCCTTCCCTTCACGTTTCAAGTTTCAAGTTTCAAGTTTCAAGTTTATTTGTCATTACACATGTACAAGTACAGTATAACGAAATGAAGTTTGGAGCAAGCCTCCGGGCCTCAGCCTTTTCAGGTTCGGTGGGGTAGTTGATTAGGTCAGGCAAATACAATTTTTCAATCCATTTGATGATCTTCGGTAATTTGTCCGGATCCTAATCAATCAATCAGTTCTGGTCCTCAGCATTCGCGTCCGGTCTGTGCAGTTTCCCTAGACATTACGTCCAGCCTCATGGCCAGACCGGTTACAGTCCGTAAAAGTTCACCGATCTGACCCCCGATGGAGCCCACTCTTCCCTGCGTATCCGCAGTCCGGACTGCGTTGTTACGGTTCAGTTCCTCAATTCGTATCACTCTCTGATCTAATTCCTTCAAACGGTCACACACAGCCCGAAGCATTCCTTAATTTCCACAGACAGCGGCTGGGTGAATTTGCTTGCAGCTGTCTTACCAATCTTCCGATAGGTCAGGGCAATCCCAAAGCCAAAGAATAGGAACCCCGCCATCAATAATCCAATCATGTATAAATCTTCTGCATCCTCCACGGACAGAGCCTCCAGGCACAGGACTTGCCAGTTGTTTCATGCGTCCCTCACGTACCCTGCAGCAAAGGTCCCGTCCGGGCAGGTGGGTTCTCCCGGGGCACCCTTCCTTTGTGAGAAAATCCTATCGATCGCGCTGATTGACCAGCTAATCAATTCCATTTCAGTATTTTCAGGAGTCCAGCAAGCAGCGGGTCAGAGAGAAAAAGAAAGACAAAATAACAAAGCGCCAGAGCACAGCGGGAGCAGAGAGAAAACATGTCTTTCAGTGCATCTTGGAGTCTCTCGACTCCGTCCTGTAGCTCTGTGTCAGTCTCATCCGCTCCGCGGCGCCATTCCTGAGTCTCGACGAGTAGCTGGTCTAGACGAGTCTGGGCGTCGGCCTGGTTCCTCCGAGCCTCCTCAGCTTGAAGTTTGAGCGCTGTTGTCTCCTGCTGCAGCTGGATGTTGTTATTCTCGTTGAGCCGTGCCTGGACGATCAGATTGTGGGCGAGCCTCCCGATGATCTCGGCCCACTCTTTGTGATTGTAGCTCTGCGTGGGGTCATGGTTCATAAGCCTGCTCAGATCATCGTCCAGCTGTTCTCTGCTCAGCTGCTGTAGGTCGCTGGTGACTCAGGGCAGGAACTCGTGGGTCAGAGCAGACAGCCAGGTCTCGAGGTTGTCCCAGTGGGCAGCAGGGCTGGATGAACGGGACATCTTGGTGTACTGTTGACGAGAGAACGCAGCACAAAGGAAACACAATGCAAGTCCTTGCCGAATTGAGAGCCAAGTTATTATTTTTTTTTTTTATTTTTTTTTAATACCAATTTGGGCTAACAGTATAGGCTGTTAGTGAGCTACGGTCCAGATACTTAATATCTTTGGCCGTGAATATTGGTGAGGGCCAAGCCTAAATAAAGATTTTGACGGCGGCAGCCTATTGGGTCGTGTGATGACTCTGGCGGCTGGGTTCTAATCTAATATTTAGCTTTCCTTGCTGGCTCTCATAGGTTCTGTCGGTATGTGAACTAAAAGAAACACAACACGACGGTGATACACATAGGGTAGGATAAAACAAACAAAAATATTAAAGGGAAGGGTAAAACAAGAATAAGTGAAATAAAATGAAAATTAATAAAATAAAATGCAAGGATTAAAAATTTATAAAAATAATAAATCAAAATAAAGTGGATTAAAATAAAATTAAAAATCAAAACAAAGTAACAGGAAGTGGTAAGAGGGGAGGAGAAACTCTAAGCTTGTTTTCGCCACTAGGTGTTATTACGGGTCTGACAGAGCGGTGGCGCTGTCGAGTAATAACCTGTAGTGAGACTGTGTGCTTAGAGTGTAAGGTCCCAAAGGCACTCAATGTTAATTTAAAAATGTTGAATTTAAACTTAGTTTAAACCAAATTTCAAATAACCAGGTGCTAGGGTGCTAGAATAATTTTGGGAATTTGCTGTTACAGTAAATAGGCACTTAAAGCAGAAATAACACCTTCAAAGGAAAATCATGGGAGGAAAGATCTGAGCATAACCTCCAGGGGGCATTACTCATTGAGTGCCTGTGGTGACACATATACAACTTTATTTGAAATTAAGTTAAATTTGTTTAACATAAATTCAAATAAGTGTGAAGAGTCGTAGAGACAGAGAGTGTCAAATAACAGTAACAGTGAGGAGAATTACAGTTCTGAGCAGAACTACACAGCAAAAGGGGAAGGTAGAATTAACCTTCAAAGAAAAGCAGCAGAAGGGAAGCAGAACTACGAGTAATGTCCACAAGATGGCGTTATCGAGTTCGCTGCGGAGATGACGTAGGGAGGAGGGACTGCGTCCGCCTTGGTCAGAGAGGCAGTACCACTCCCAGCGCTCGTGATTTAAATTTTGGGTGTGTTCACTGGTTCAGTGAAGCTACAAATTACTCACGCATACAATAAATCTCTCTCTATATATATATAACTTTAGTTTCTCTTTCGATCGGAGGATCGAGGGAGTGCCTGGCATGAACCATTCACTACCATTAAAGCACAACAAATATACAAACAGGATTTCTTCACTGCCGCTTTTAGAGGTTAAGCTGGATCAGAGCTTATACCTGGCTCCTGGCTAAATCAAACAATAGGGTCGCGGCGCGACTTTTTTTGTCTGATTTGCCTTGGGTGCACGTGATTAATTACGTCACGGGGACTCAAAACGGAGCGAAATACGCTTAGTTTACAGCATTGGGCATACGCGATGAATGACTAGCGCAACAATAAAAGGCCTTTAAAGGGTGATCGGAGGAAACTCGCTCGGATCACGTTTTTCCACTGCGGACTTATTCGTCCTTACAAGGATTTAAACAAATATTAAAATGGTCTGCAACGAAATTTCTTCGTCTTTACAGAAGCGACTTTAATATTGGTGACTGCAGTTTAACGGATTTACTTGTTAACAAAGGCTAAATGATAGACAAATAGTCGTGTTAACACACCGAGTTCAGGAATATGAGCTTATTTAGTTTGGGTGAGTGCATTTTGCTCGGGAGCGCGCACCTCTCGCGACGCGCGTGTAACAACAAAACATATACACACACACTTAGATCGAACTGAGTTTGCTCAACACAGGTTTAAAACGATGGCCGCATAACTCCACCAATAATGTAGCGAGATCGAGCCCCAGGGGAAATGGTGCGGGATTTATGCATGAGTTTAATCGTGTTACGGTCAAACATGCACAGATCCGCACAGAGGGGAATTTGGATATTAACAGTTGATTATAACGGATTATAACAATTATTAATATCTAGGGCTTGATTCAACTTTTAGAAATTTCTTTGATTCTAGAATTGAGTTCAAAGGACGGATAATTGTCCACCAAATATCTACCTTTTAATAACTCTTAAACAACACTTCTCTGGCCAGGAGAAATATCTTTCTTTTAATTTGTAACAGGGTCGGTTCAACGTAAAAGGGACCTATGTATGAGCAATTCAGGCACAATCACGTGTGAATATATATATTTTAATAAATCAACAAACAATAACAAACATACACAAATTAACTGAGGAAGCAGAGAGAGAGAGAGAGAGAGAGAGAGAGAGAGAGAGAGAGAGAGAGAGAGAGAGAGAGAGAGACAAGGAAACGGTGTTATTACCGACACCACCTAATGAGCACAAGCAAGAAATCAGTCCAACTTATTGGTATAAGCTCAAGACTTTATAACGACAGCTTAAGGGATACTTGCATATGTTTCCTTGATCGCAAGTTCGTGCGTTTAGGAGAATTCCGCGATCCGGTTCGTGTTTGAATCTTGCAGGGTGTGTCCTTGGAGTCCTCGGGAAATTCAACTTTGAATTTGAACTTTGAGATCCGTTGGAAGATGGCGAAGAAGGCGAAGGGCGAAGCGGGACGAAGAGAAGAGCGAAGAGGGCAAGAAGAAGAGCAAAGAGAAGAGGAGACAGAAGAAGCGTTTGTAGACTTCACGGCGCCGGTCTTGTTTGAGTCATTATAACTAATCAAAGTATTGGTCCGTTGATCATTTATGAGCACCGTCCATACGCTACAAGTTGCTAGGCCATTGCTAGGTGGTTTTTAGAGGGTTCAGGGTGATTTCAAAGTATTTGTGCTATATAGTTACTAAGGTGGGCTACTGAGTACTTGCTCAGGTTATCTGGATGGTTACTAGGGCATTACTAGGTGGTGGCCAAGTAAAAAGTCTGATATTCTGGTCTCTAAATATGGCTCAGGTCTCTCCTCCAATGTAAAGCTATGAGATTTTTAATCTGGTAAAATCAGTCAACAAGTCTTGCATCTTTTAGAAAACTAATCTGAGGTATCATTAATGTCCTGAGCATGCACCACTATTAATATCTTTGGACACACTTTAGATTAGGGTCCAATTCTCACTATTAAGTTAAGTAACTATTGATTTTTGCCTCAATAAACTCCTAAATACTGCTTATTAATAATTAGTAAGGCAGTTGTTAAGTTTAGGTATTGGGTAGGATTAAGGGATGTAGAATACGGTCATGCAGAATAAGGCGTTAATATGTGCTTTATAAGTACTAATAAACAGCCAATATCCTAATATGCATGCTAATAGCAGCTTGTTAATAGTGAGAACTGGACCCTAAACTAAAGTGTTATATCTTTTCATTCATTCATTCATTCATTCATTCATTCATTGGATTCATTCATTCATTCATTGATTCATTGGATTCATTCATTCATTCATTCATTCATTTGATTCATTCATTCATTCATTCATTCATTCATTCATTCATTCGTTCGTTCATTCATTCATAAACAGTTCAGGAGATTTCAGGTTCTGGTGATATTTCTAGAGGACCATATATGAGTGATGTATTAATGTAAAGGACATTGGCCCCATTCTTACCCTTGCAGTAAGCTGCATCTCGGTTTGGATTAAAGGGTTCTGATCCATCCTGGACTGTGTAACCTGTCTGACAGGAGCAGGTGAAATCTCCCTCTGTGTTTTGACAGAGACCTCCTTCACCACAGACCCCCTGGACAGTGCACTCATCTAGATCTATGTACAAAAACAACATCATGGAGTGAGAGGAGAAATCATCAGGACAGAATCTACTATGACAGCATTTTAGTGCCACTGTAACATGTATAACAAGATCTATGTCTGTTTAGTTTAATTTTGGTTCTGATCTGCCTGTTTGGAGTTACCTGTGCTTATTAGGTTCCATAGTTCCTAATTTATGCACCTGTTCAGTTTTACATTGATTACTCAGTGTATTTGACATTAATGTCAACATATAAAAACCTGATTAAAGTCAAGTTGACGTCGATTAGTCACTGATGACGTCACATCATTAATGAACAAATAAGCCTCGAACTCCCATATGCCTTGTGCATATGGCATATGACGCCACGCTGAACATTGCAGCAATATGTATCTATCAGTTGTTGTGTTATTTTGCAGTTTTTTCCTTTTATATTTCTCACAGATTTCTGCTAGTCCTAAATCAGATACAGATAAAGTTACAGTAAAGATTACATTTATATGAATGCATTAGTGAGAGTGCGATGTCAAGCTTGAAGCGTCATGGCAGAGCATTAACGTCGACTAGTCTGTGCAACCCCTCTATTTAAGCCTTCAGTTCATTCAGTCCTTGGTTCCGTCTCATTTACATTTATTGTGGAGTTTTTCAATTTTTCCTTTGTTTGCCCTGTAGTTTCCTGAATTATGATGATTAAAGATTGTTCTTTGTATTCTCTGTCGTTTAGCACTTATTTGCAGCGAGTCAACCCTGACAGCCACATGAATAAAGAAATACATCTAAGAAAGAAAAATAAAAGGTGCAGCAATATGCAATTAAAATAAATGTAACTTTTACAAGAAAGAACAAGAACATCAAACAAAGCAAAATAAGATTTATATTATATATTATTCACTAAATATTGCGACTTTAAGCTCATATTGCTACGACTTTATTCTCATAATTCGTTTTTTCATACATTTATTTATTTTACGATTACATTGCACGAATCTATTGCACGAATATTTACAAATCTATAACAAGGGCTTCCAAATGAGTAAAATCTGCATAAAAGCAAACCTGTAAGATGCCCATAGACAAAAAAAAAAAAAGTTTTTAACTGTCAGTTAACACTTGGTGCACTTTTTTCATATCACATATTTTAGTAATAGTCCAATTAATTGTCATGAAATCATGTATCCATCAAAAGCTCCCAAAAATCACCCTGTGAAAATTGGACCTTGCTTTAAAACCTTTTAGCAAGCTCAATTTTTGATTTTCTAGAAATTTTACAGTCCAAATTATTTTGTACAATATTTTTCTGTGTAAAATAAAATAAAAATGTTTATTTCAGCTTTCTTTACAGGAACTTAAACTTCTATAACTTTTTATACTTTTTTTAATTTCTTTAAGATTTAACTTCTGCAATAATCTGCTGAGTGTCTGAGACTACAGGTCTGTATTCCAAAGCAATTCAGAATTACAACCATTTAAGTTCAGATCTATGCTCAGAAAGGGTAGTGACAGTTAAGAGGTTAATGTGGTTTGTTTTCTGTTATGTACAGCTGCATAAGACAGCTTAAGTGCATAAGTGTTGTGACGCTCATCTAAATAATCATTCAATATGATTACTATAGAAAATCTGTTAATCAGATTGGTGCATTTTCCCCCCCAACATGTAATGTGGTAGCTATTTGTTCAAAATGATTAGTTTCTTTGTGCTGTTCATTTCTCAGTTTTTTAAATGTTTTTTTAGTTTTTTCATTTGTTTGTTTGTTTTTAGCCAGGAGAAGTGTGTTTCCTTTAATGTCACATTTCACATTAAGGAACTCCTGTTTTTGAGCCACAGTTGTGCAATAAGTTTCACGGAACTTGTTAGCAAATTATGCCATTCAGGATATATCACTTTGGACAGACCATGTTCACACCCATCCTGTAACATCTCTTTGAGAAGTACAATCAGCAAAACAACAATGCTATGGGGAAGATGTGCTGGGGCTCAAATGATACGGCTCCAAAAATGCATTAATTTACTGAACTGAAAACTTACCATGGCAGTACGTTCCATCATTGGGTATGAATGTGTTCATGTGATTGGACGGGCTGTAGCCTGCAAGACAGGTGCAGTAATAGCTGCCGTATGTGTTGTGACACTTGGTGTGATCGCCACAGATTCTACCCAGCTGACACTCATCTTTATCTGTAAAACCCGGAGCAATAAATACAGTCATGACAGGTTTGTGTAGTTACAGAAGCCTACATACAACACATGGCAGGCCTAAGAGTCATAATTGTTATTAAAACCAATATAAAATATGACATAGCATAGCCTATCTGTTTATCAATCAAAAACAAGTACCTTGGCAATAAGTCCTTCCGTTGCCAACAAATCCATACATGCAGTTGCACACTTTCCCCCCAGATCCATCAGTTTTATCATCACAGGTAGCGTTTCGATGGCAAGAGGCACAAACATCCACTGTGTCTGCCTTCACTCTTATATCTGAGGAGAAGAGTGAAATAAATAAATAAAAATATATACTATTATACGCGTATATATATATATATATATATATAATAAACACATATACACACACACACACATTATTTTGCCAAAAGTTTTGGGGCACCTGCCTTTACATATATGATCTTTAATGACATCCCATTCTTAATCGGTTTAATATGGAGTTGGCTTGGAGTTGGCAAAGGGTGGTTTGCAGCTATAACAGCTTCAACTCTTCTGGGAAGGCTTTCCACAAGGTTTAGGAGTGTGTTTATGGGAATTTTTTACCATTCTTCTAGAAGCACATTTGTGAGGTCAGGCACTGATGTTGGACGAGAAGGCCTGGCTCGCAGTCTCCGCTCGAATTCATCCCAAAGGTGTTCTATCGGGTTGAGGTCAGGACTCTGTGCAGGCCAGTCAAGTTCCTCCACACCAAACTCGCTCATCCATGTCTTTATGGACCGACGCTTTGTGCATGGGTCTGCAGTCATATTGGAACAGGAAGGGGCCATCCCCAAACTGTTCCCACAAAGTTGGGAGCATGAAATTGTCCAAAAAGTCTTGGTATGCTGAAGCATTAAGAGTTCCTTTCACTAGAAAACTAAGGGGCCAAGCCCAACCTCTGAAAAACAACACCACACCATAATCCCACCTCCACCAAACTTTACACTTGACATAATCCAGTCAAGCAAGTACCGTTCTCCTGGCAACCGCCAAACCCAGACTCGTCCATCGGATTGCCAGACAGAGAAGTGTGATTGGTCACTCCAGAGAACACGTCTCCACTGCTCTCGAGTCCAGTGGTGGTGTGCTTTACACCACTGCATCCGACACTTTGCATTGCACTTGGTGATGTAAGGCTTGGATGCAGCTGCTCGGCCATGGAACCACACTCCATGAAGCTCTCTACACACTGTTCTTGAGCAAATCTGAAGGCTATATTAAGTTTGGAGGTCTGTAGCCATTGACTCTGCAGAAAGTTGGTGACTTCTGCGCACTGTGTTCCTCAGCATATGCTGACCCCGCTCTGTGATTTTTACGTGGCCTACCACTTGGACTACCAATGGACTTATTGCACAGGTGGCAACCTATCACGGTACCACGCTTGAGTTCACTGAGCCCCTGAGAGAGCGACCCATTCTTTCACAAATGTTTTGTAGAAACAGTCCGCATGCCTAGATGCTTGATTTTATACACCTGAATTCAATGATATAGTGGGGTGTCCCAGTACTTTTGGCAATATAGTGTGTGTGTGTGTAATACATTATATATACAATTTTACTGGGGTTTTTTTTTTTTTTTACCAAAAAAATAAATAAGAAATATATAAAATTCTGCACAATTTCTAGGAAAATGTGACATTAATTGAGATGGTCAAATCATGTTGTATGCTCATCAGGTTAAAGCAAAAGGCAAACCAAATGCTTTATCAAATTCATGTTCATAAACTTAACACTAATTGTTATCCTGATAATATAATTTGTAATGAAAGCATAAAATTAAATTAGAAAAGAATGCTAAAAAGTAGTAAAAATCATTTTATTTCAATCTCTTGTAACTATTTGAAAATATTAGAAAATCGTGATTAGTATCACGTTCACCCATAATTGTTTGATACTGACCTTTAAAGATGCTTTGAATCATCAGGAAGCATAAGACCACTCTTTTGACGGTCATCGCTGTTTTTCTCTCCTCTCTTCTTGTGAACTCAATGCATCACTGTTCTGTTCCACATTTCTCCTAATTTCCCCCTAAAGACCCTCCTCCTTCATTCTGAACTCTGTTGATAGTGGTGAATGAGTGGGGTGCAGAACGGTTAGTTGAGGTCAAGCAGATCTCCTCTCAGCTTTCTGAAGGACATAGCGGTCTGTGCGGTTTGTAATGAGCGTCTATTATCATCAGCGCTGACACATTCAGTTAAATGTCACTCTGTATGAGAGGGAACCTGCTCATTCTTATGGCCACAGGAATTGCACCATCACTGGCCACATGCTGATTATGACTATTTTTGGCTGCTGTTTATGAAAGCTGCCAAACTGCTGTGAATACACCCATCTTTAATTTCCGCTGATGGGCTATCTATTAAAAGAAAATCTTTTGTGTTATCGGTGTCATTTTGTTGACATGTTTTATCATGATTAAAGTTGGCTACTAATAACATTAAATTCATCGTCTTACCTTTTTGGAGGTGTAGATCTGGTCTACATATTTCTGATGCACAAAAGAATAGCCTACTATTAATAAAACAAAATTAAGTTCCTTCCCAAAAATGTTACATTAGAAATATTCTTAATAAGAACAACAATGACATTATATTCTTCATAATGTCACAACAAAAAGAGTACAAAACAAATAAATGAACGTACAAGCGAGTGACACATCTAGTGGATGGTGCGTTAACCCAGTTTGCGAATGAAAGATAAGAGTACTCTGCCCTATCACCCTCCTTACACACCCCTCACACACACACACACACACACACACACACACACACACACACACACACACACACACACACACACACACACACAGCAACCCCTCCCAACAACACACACACACCCTTGCTCAACTCATCCGGAAACCTCCACTGAGATGAGAAGCCATTTCCTCCACCTGACCTCTGCACATGTGAAACAGCAGAGAAACAAGAGCAATGTGCTGCTGTGAACATATGCACTGCTTTTATTCAAATCAAATATTTTACAAAACAGACACCACTGAAGAGCCATTAGAAGAGCTCATGAGCACTGTACAGAAAATGTGCCAGTTCTGCCGTCTGAGATGTTTGGCTATGTTCTGAATATAAAACTAGTGCATACTGCAAAGTACACACTGGATATTTTTAAGTATGTGAAACGGTGTGCTAAAGGTTTCAAAAAGTAGTATGCAACATTGTTACATCATTACATGCAAGATAACTGGATGCTGAAATTAAAAGCTTTTTAGCCTAATTATGCATAGAAATGTTGTGTAAAAAGATTTGGTAGTCTGATAAAAAAACCAAAAAACGCAGCTGATATAACATCGGGCTCATTCGTCACACTGGCAATGGAAGGACACAATATTTTACATTTCAAATATTTTCTGTTATATAATGGTAACAAAATTAAAATGCCATTTAAACAGCAATAGTATTATTTAGATATACTAGAGTTTAAAAGTCAGTAAGATTTTTGTCTTTGAAATAAATTAATACTTTTATTTATCAAGTACGCATTAAATTAATGAAAAGTGACAATAAAGACATTTATAATGTGATACAAGATTTGTATTTCATAGAAATGCTTTTCTTTTGAACTTTCGATTCATGAATCCTGAAAGTGTCACGGTTTCCACAAAATATTAAGCCACACAACTGTTCAACATTGATAATAATCAGAAATGTTTAAATATAACATTATAAATTATGTATTAAAATGTATTCAAATAAAAAAATTGTTATTTCAAATTGCAATAATATTTCACAATATTATTGTTTTACTGTATTTTTAATAAATAAATACTGCATTATTATTATTTTTTAAACAATAAAAAAATCTTACCGACCTCAAACTTTTAATAGTGCATCTTGCAATTATCATATTTATAATGTGCATTAACGCCCGCCATAGCACCTTTGAAGGCAGAGCATAGTTACATTGCGTTTATAACAGTGTTCTGATACATTTTGGTCACTGACCGAACAAAATCGTGCTTGCCTAGCTAGAAATAGCTGCCTCTGAATTTTTCTCTGCAGTTGATTGTACCTGCACATTTCCAGCGGTGCTCTGACTTCTTAAAAACTCAGCTCAGCACTGAATATTTCACAAGCCCAGGGTTACGGCACAACTGCGATAAAAGACAAACAAATACAAACTGTATAATTCACAAAAACACTGTTGTGCCAGACACACAAGAAAAGCAGCCCAAATCTGGTAAGGTTTAAATTAGCTCTGCCTGGCAACATCGGCTTTCAAAACCTTTAAAAACTAGATCCTCACAGCAATTGTGCTCATGCAGAAACAAATGTACTCCTTCAGGAGGCATATCACGGAAAACAGGATTTTTTTCTGCTCTTATGAAGTAAAAGATTTCAACTTTTCCTTCCCTACCTTTTTTCCTCATATATATGAGCTCACTTGTTTCATTATAAGGGATCGAGAGAGAGAGAGAGAGCGATTTAAAAATGGTCATGAAAAACTTCATTATGACCTTGACTACCATTCTAAAATGTCATTCCCTATCTACCTTTTTATTTTAAACATTAAAATATTCTTTAACTAGGAAACACGTCACATCGTGGAAGTAAAATTAGGTTGCGAATGTCATTTAATGACTTTAAAACAACAAATAAACTTGTTTAATTCTAAGGGTCAGAGAGAGAGAGTTAAAAATGGTCATGAAAAACTTAATTATGAGTATTTGTGTGCAAGACTTGTGTGACTAAAGGCCCGTTCACACCAAGGACAGCAATTATAACAATAAAGATATAGTTTTAAAAATCGTTTTAAATGTAAAATAATAGCACCACAACTATAATGATAATGACATAGGAATGATTTTGTTGGAATCACTTTCAGAATAATTTTTTCTAGCTGATGAACGATAAAAACATTGACAGCCAATCAGAATCCATCCTTCTTTAAAGCGCTCAAGTATTTAAAGTGGCAGATTACAAAACTGCAGTGCGTGTGGGAGTGGGCACACTAACAAGGTCGCTAAAGTCCGCAGCCGCTAGCGACTGTCGCTAGAGCACCTTGAGTCCAGGGAAGTGAGGTTTAAACGCAGAGGTCTTACTGGCCTACATCCATTACACTCACCCCCCTATACCTCACTACCATCCGGGTCACGGCACCAAATGTAACCGGTCCTACTTGACCTACTCCAAGCGAGATTCAAACCGGGTTTCTGACGTGGGAGTGGGCCTGCTAACAAGGATGCTAAAGACCACAGCCACTAGCATCAGTCGCTAGCGCACCTCTTGAAGCCAGAGGAGTGAGGTTTACACACACAGTTCTTACTGGCCTATGTCCGTAGCCTGTGCTTATAATAAACAGAACTGTATTATCTAATATACGTTATAGTCATCTTTATCGTCCTTGATGTGAACAGGCCTTAACATCCTAATATTACTTTTAAGGGAAAAAAATACCGCTCAAAAAGTGTATAATATTCCCTTTTTTTAGAGAAACCTCATATGATAACACAGAGGCAGCAGGAGCGTGTGTGTTTTTTGGGCAGCTCCGGCTCCTCGTGAGGGGTCTCCATGGTGGAACCCTGCTCTTGACTCCGCCCATCACACAAAGAGTGGGAGGAGTCAGAGGAGATTGACTGGAGACGCCCACACACGAGCTCGGCCGCGTTTCCGTCGGTAGTAGACAGGTCCGTCACTGTCCTCTCCCTTAGGGACATATCATCATCATCCTCATCAATCAGCACCACATCCATTTTAACGTCCACCTGGATGCACGGAACAGTCTGAACATCCTCCGAGCTCTCCAGGTTACTAGAATCAATGAAACCCATGAGAGACGACTTGTCCATGTCCAGTGACGCGTCGATTAGACTGTCCTCTGCCTCGTGCTGGAGATATTGCATCTCCTTCAGATTTTGGAGATTGGAAACGCTCCATACATTACATGTCTGTTCATTCACAGCATTTTCTATAACACCGTTTGCTGCGACTTCTGTCGGATTTGTTTTCCTTCCATCATCAGTCGTGACCTCTAAGGTCAGTTCGTGCTCAAATATGGTCTTCTGCGGGTCCCTGAAAAGCTTCCCAGCCTTTTGAGAATTGTTCATCATACACTTTTGCTTCTTCACACAAGTTGTCTTTCCAACAGAGCCTAGGACAGTGAAAAAGAAGACGCATATTGCTATACATCATCTTAAATAAACAGCACATGCAAATGTCGCTGTTACGATATCAAGGCATTGTTATGCGGTTGCTAAGATGTTCTAAATTATGTGTTTAATGCAATTGCTTAGTCAAAAGAGACATGGGGCCCTATCATACACTAGGCGCAATGCAGCGCCAGGCACGACGCAAGTGTTTTTTGCTAGTTTCAGCCCGAAGCAGTTATCAGTTATCATTTTCACGTCTAGCGCCACGTTGTTTAAATAGGAAATGCACTCACGCGCATCTGTTCGCCCATGGGTGTGCTGGTCTGAACACGAGGTGTGTTCAGGCGCATTGTTGGCGCATTGCTATTTTGAGGCAACTGAAAACAACTGTGCCATTGACCAACAAAAACCTGGTCTAAAAGTAAATTTTTGTATTTAAAGGGCACGTTAGTAACATGCGCCTATAGGCAGGTCCACAACACGCGTACACTCTGCTTATTACACACACAGGAACGCATAGCACACAAACATGCCAAATATAAAAAATAAAAGGATTACAATGTAAAAGATTATTATTGTGCACATAAAGATAAAAATGCCTACATGTCATAATGGATAGTCAGTGCATTGTCAAAATTACCTATTTGCAGTAATGACGAATGAAATTGGCTACTTATTTAACCAATTGAGGCAATACACACACGTATTTAAACTGACTCGTCAGGTTGAGGGTGTCTATATTCTGCTATGGTCCAAGCGTAACTGGCTTTTAAAGGGAATGGGAGATGAGACTCTGATTGGTTTAAACACACCAATGGCTCATTAAAAGACTAGGTACAACCCTTTTGGATCATGCGCCTGGCACGGCAAGCGTTTTTTTCCGTCGTTAAACTAGCAAAAGTGGATTTGGACGTGCCCTAAGTGCACCTGCACCAAGTGCTTCAGACTGTGCGCTTAGATGGTTAAAATAGGGCCCAAAAAGAGTCCATAATATTCTGATCTACTGTATAAAAAAAAGAAAGGAAAAAAAAGTTGCCATCTTAAATTAAGTACAATCAACTTGGATGTTTAAGTGATTTCAACTTAAATTACATTAAACTGACTTAAAATAATGACTTGAATCTCATATATCTTAAAAAGTTGAAAATTGCTTAACTTATTTTGATGAGTTAAAGCAATGCAAAAACGTATGTTATCAACTTATTAATCACATCATTTTCATTTATAATGACAGCTAGTATCTATAGATATGGCTCAATTAAGTCCGGTTAATAAAGTTAATCGGTTTAAAATATGTTTTTCACCCATAAATCATATGTTCAAGCACTTCTTCTTAACAAGCCAGACTATTTGAGGTAACATTCATACCTGGGATGAGTTATACAGTATGTTGAGTTATACGTTATATGTTTAGATTAATAGTGATTCACTCAAATCACTGAGCAACAGTAAAAATTACGATTAGCAAACAAATGACAATTTGAATTTGTCATGAATTTTGAATGAACAATCTATCTGTCTGTCTATACCAGCTCATCAAGGCTGCATTTATTTGATCAAAAATACAGAAAAAAATAAAAAATTGTCAAATATTATTACCATTTCAAATAACTATTTGAATATATCTTAAATAGTAATTTATTCATGTGATGTTAAAGCTGTATTTTCAGCATCATTACTCCAGTCTTCAGTGTCTCATGATCCTTCAGAAATCATTCCGACATGATGATTTGCTGCTCAAGAAACTTATTTTTGATCAATGTTTAAAACAGTTGTGCTGCTTCATATTTTTGTGGAAAGCAGAGACATTTTTTCAGGATTCTTTGATGAATAAAAAGTTAAACAATTTATTTGAAACAGAAATCTTTTGCAACATTATAAATATCTTGACTGTCACATTTGATCAATTAAGTGTTCATTTCATTCAAAGAAAAGAAATCGTACTGTCCTCAAACTTTTGAAAGGTATTGTACATATATCCATCTAAGCCATATCTAATATCTTACAAATCTGAATGAGAAGTTTATGTAAAATGTCCTGAGATCCTTCTCTACTCACCAGAGTTAGCGTTGTCTTTGGTGACCATGGCAAGCCCTTTCTAACACACCTCAGGGAGCAATGGTCCAAGAGACAGGTCACATCTGTAACGTCAAGGAAACAAAAAGAAATAAGATCTCCTCTAAATCCTCTACAGATTCAGGATTACCACAAAGTAATTAACCTCTTGCCCTTCCACTACCACACTAATACCTCAACATCCATCCCTTTACTTTTAGTATCCACAGCTACAGCACCGTTAATGCGCCAGATGTTGATTAAAAAAATCTGAAACATATACTCACAGATGCACTAAGACACTTTATGATATTGAGAGAAAAGAAAGATGACGAAAAAGCAATGGGTAAGAGAATGAAAATGGGAGGTGGGCAGTTTTTTTCCCCGGCGCTCTCCACAGGATGAATACAGACATGAAGCCTTTAAAAGCAGCAAAAATAACTCAAAGTTCCCAGGAGACTTCAAGGCATTTTCAGAGGAAGAAAGACATTCTATCCGGCGCGGCCGTCACTCGTGAGGAACACAAAAAACAGACACATCTGCATATCAGGAGTCACAAACAATACAGCACTACAGAAGAGATCCTACTTCTCTTAGAAATAAGATAGTAAAGTTTTTCCAAAGCTTATTAGACAATATTGAACTTACACTTGCATTATTTTCTTCTTTGATCATAGAAGCTCACCGCTCACCGCTCCAAACACACTGATTACACATGACTGCACATTACACACGACAGAATCAGGCCTTTATGAATTAATGATGTCGATTAGGACATATGAGTAGTCAAGAATTCACTCTTATACACACATATACATTATACACATATATACATTATATATATATATATATATATATATATATATATATATATATATATATATATATATATATATATATATACACACACACACACACACACTGTACGTATATACTGTTGTGTAAGTTGTATAATTAAATTGCTTTATGATGGTTATTTGTCTCTTTTGATTTAGTGTGCTATAGTGAGAAATATCAATTTTAGACTCATAAACATTCCTTTTGCAAATGCAAAAAATGCAATGCAATATTTGTGTAATGTAAAATGCATATAGCATATTTCCCACAAATTTAAAGGCACAATATGTAAGATTTTTGGATTAAAATATCCACACAAAAAAAACACTAGAACAATGTCATATATTTTGTTGACTTGTGTACTTGCATTATCCCAAATGTTTCCAAGAATGTTTAAATCCAGAGAAATAAACCATTTTAACCAGGAAACAGATCGTGTCCATTGCGTCGCCCATCAATGACATCATACCTGCTTTACTTTATATTTTGTAGAAACCATGGAAACACCAATACGCTTTAATATATGGTGTGTTTTACTATTAGACAGGTGAGCTATAATATCGATCTAGCTTACTGAAGTGTGCAACAAGTGTCTCATAGTAGCCGCTGAGTGAACGTATTATAACATAACTACTCAAATGTATGTAATATGATAAAACAGCGCTGTTACCCCACATATATGCATGAGCGGAAGAAGCAGCGCTCGTCTGCGGCATAATAAAAGCTCTGCGAAATCAAGGCGTCATCAAGCTACCCCTTTGTTTTGAATAAGTGACCTCTAGCAGTTAAAAATCACAAATCGTGGCTTTAAATTTACAAACCCGATTCAAAAAAGTTGGGACAAATTATGAATAAAAACAAAATGCAATGATGTGGAAGTTTCAAATTTCAATATTTTATTCAGAATTCAACATAGATGACATATCAAATGTTTAAGATTTTCTCAGTCATCATTTTAAGGGAAAAATAAGTTGATTTTAAATTTCATGGCATCAACACATCTCAAAAAAGTTGGGACAAGGCCATGTTTCCCACTGGGTGGCATCCCCTCTTCTTTTTCTAACAGTCTGCAAACGTCTGGGGACTGAGGAGACAAGATGCTCAAGTTTAGGAATAGGAATGTTGTCCCATTCTTGTCTAATACAGGCTTCTAGTTGCTCAACTGT